>OY284495.1:21326224-21777621 GCA_958336395.1 Ctenicera cuprea | reverse complement strand
ACTTCATGGACAAGTTTCTTAAATGGCTCTTTATAGTGAAAAAAGAAAAATACAGCAAAACAGAGAAACATCTTTATTTTGAAATCTTATTAGTTAAATTTAATGTTTTCAATTTACAGACTTTTAGTTTTAGAAGCTAATTTACAAGGATACTACTTAATTAGTTAAGTAGCAAATACAAGTGAGGACTTAAGTCTTAATAAGAAATTAAATACACTTAATATTAACATCACAATCATGCTTTTGCAATAATTATCAGAAAATTTGATTTTTATACACTATGTGTAAAAATATCAATAAATGATTCTTTTCTAATAGTAAAATTACCTTATACAAAATAAATGTTAACAAAATAAATTAAAATTGTGTTATAGGGAATTTAATGGGATTTACAACAGGACTTTTACTAGCTCGCAGAGCGCAGAGCTAATATTACAGTTGACGCATCACCTCTTACAAAACTTTCAGCAAAGTACAGATGTTGCCTCAAAATTTCAACAATGTCTTAAAAGTTTTTTTTATGAAAAATCCTTCATACTAAATAGACTATCTACAAACATTTAAATACCATAATCATAAAAATAAAATTTTTTATAATTCTTACAATTTTCTTACAACATCCATTGCAGCCTTTTTTATGTATTCTGGGTACGAATCTGGAAAAAAAAGTTGAAATAAATTATAAATTAACAGATCCAGAGTTAAACACATATCACCGTTCGTTTTGAAAGTATGGTTTAGGACCATATCTTCTACCAAACTCAAATCACTTCCGGAAATAAGCAAAAGTGGCATCAATTTTATTAATAAGTACACGCTCGACTTCTTTAAAGTTCACATTAATATGTAATTAAAAAATAAAAACTAACTTCAACAGGTATTTATTTTAACCTTATAGGTATTTCAATGTGTTTACTCGTCATTATCAAAAACAAGAATAAAAGTAAACGATTGGTTTTGCTGTAGGATAAATAGAGCTTACTGATTTGATCTTGGTTATCTACGTCTGCAGAAAACTCCGACTTCTATGCCAGAACTTCTAATAATGGCGAATTTAGGAAATCAATTTGCTCATTCATTTAAAGTACAATTTTTAAATGTTTGTGAATTTCAAATGCTTCCATTATATCTAATTTACTTTTATCATCACAAAAAAGTAAAAATTTTATAGTGTTAATAATAATAAGTGTTTTCACGCTACCGGCAATGTAAGTAGGCCTTACATCCATAGCTACAGGGATCGTAAGTGGCTGATAACATTCGTGTACTAGTTACCCTTGACGACGGAACTTAATAGTGTCACTTACATTCCTAGGAAAATAATGTTGATTTTAACTGTTCGTTGACATGGTATCAAGCACAGACAACTTAGAATAATGGGGCTTTTAAAAAATAATTCCGATGACAGCTGTCAAAACGAACTTTTAAAAATACGATTAAATTTCTACCTGTAGGCCTACTTACATTGCCAGTAGCGTGAAAAATTTAATAAGTAACACGGAATGTATCGACTAATAACATCCTCGCCTACCTCGGATGTTATTACGTCCTTACATTCCTTGATACTTAAATAACTATTAGCGTAATTGGATTTATGTGGCTGTTTATATTTGAAACAACGTGTTCTTTATATCTAATATCGAAATTTCTTATTGTCTGGCCTATATAAACCGAATTACAGCAGGAGCAATTTAGATTTGTAAATCCCTAATTTTAGTAAATTATCTGTTTTTACCTTCCTCGCTATGTGAAATATAGCTATAGAGGAAGGTATTGTGATCATCATGTAGAATTTGGAGCAAATGCGATCATTCAGCAAAGGTTTTTTTTCTTTGGACATACGGGTTATGCCTTTTTATGTATTTCGATTTGATAATCGGTATGGGCATATAACATAATAGAAATCTCAACAAAAATAGCTAAACGGCAACACCGAAAAGATCAAAAACTCAGTAAAACAACACTAGACCTAATAGAAAACAGAAATGAATGAAACGAAACACAAGCGAAGATATGGTATCAGAAATAAGTAAAAGGATAAAACAAAATACAAGAAGAGATATCAGAAAATATGAAATCCAGAAAATCGAGGAAACTCTAGAAGAACGAAAAAGTATAAAAACCACTCTAAGATCATTTTCAGAAGGCAAACGTAACATAATAAAACTAAGAAACAATAATAACAAATTAACAACTAACAAAGAACAAATAACTGAAGTTGTAGAGAAATATTACAAAGATCTATACGATACCAGATCGGTGCTGCCATTAGAGAAAAAAGAACGACACAGAATACAAGTCTTAAACGTGGGGTCAGAGGAAATACCGAATATAACAGTGGACGAACTGGAAAATGCTTTAAGGAAAATGGCAAATGGACGTGCCCCCGGGGAAGACCAAATAACAATTGAGATGCTCAAATACGGCGGAACACCAATATTAAACATATTAAAACAACTATATGACAAATGTATTACAGAACAAAGGATACCGGATGATTGGCACAACGCTATGATGGTTTTAATATTTAAGAAAGGAAACCAGGAAAAATTAGAGAATTACCGCCCAATTAGTCTCATGTCGGTACTATACAAAGTATTTACTAAAATCATTACGGAAAGAATAACAGATAAACTGGACAGATACCAGCCGAGAGAACAGGCGGGATTTCGCAAAAGCCACAGTACACTTGACCACCTGCAGGCTACGAGGACAATAATAGAGAAAGCAAATGAATACAACATAACATTATGGATAGCTTTCATAGATTATGAAAAGCTTTAGACTCTGTAGAGATATGGGCAGTCCTAAACGCACTAAGTAACTGCAGAATACACCATATAGGTACACTAACATAATAAAGCAAATATATGAAAAAGCTACATTTCAAGTGAACCTGGAAGAAAAAACCAACAAAATCAAAATGAAAAGAGGTGTGAGGCAGGAGGACTCAATGTCGCCAAAGTTGTTTACGTTGGCGATGGAGGACATGTTCAGACAGCTTAATTGGGACGATAAAGGCATATCTATAGATGGAGAAATGTTGAACCATCTGCGTTTTGCAGACGACATCGTGATATTCAGTGAAAATAAAGAAGAATTACAAAAAATTATCAATGAGCTACAAGTAAAGTCAAAGGCAATAGGTTTAAAGATAAACATTGATAAAACAAAATATATGACGAATGATATAAGAACAAATGATAAAAATCTCACAGTACAAGACCAACAAATCAAAAAAGTAAATTCATACATATATCTGGAACAAAAACTGGAAATTACAAAAAACAACCTAAAAGCAGAGCTAAGTAGAAGAGTATCATTAGCATGGGCCAGCTTTGGAAAACTCCAGAAAATCTTTCAGTCGAACCTGCCAAATACAATTAAATCAAAAACATTCAACCAACATATATTGCCTGTATTAACATACGGAACAGAGACTTGGGCAATGAATAAAGGTATAATTGATAGACTAAGAAAAACTCAAAGAGCTATGGAAAGACGAATGCTTGGTGTAACCCTGGCGGATCATATCCCAAACACAGAAATTAGAAAGCGAACACAAATAACAGACGTCGTATACCAAATATGCAAATTGAGATAGAATTGGGCTGGTCACATCGCCAGGATGCGAGATAACCCGTGGACTAGGCGAATTATAGAATGGAGACCACGTCAACACAGAAGAAGCATAGGACGCCCACAAACTAGGTGGACAGATAATATTAAAAGACTAGCAGGGTTCGACTGGATGAGAAAAGCAGAAGACAGATTGGAATGGAGGAGACTTGGAGAGGCTTACATCCGACGATGGATGGAATAGCTATGTGAATGAATGAATGCTGGGCATATTAAATGACAGCATGAACAACTTTCCATTGATAAACCACCACTAAGAGATTTCCTTTTGGTCTTTTACCTGAACAGTTTAATTGGATAATAGTAAAAAAAAACTACCGTCACCATATTATGAAATCGATTTTAGATTTCAACGTTTACAATTAACAAATAATAAAAATAATGAATTTTAAAACAACAAAAATAATTTAAAATTTTTTAGTCCTCAAAATTTAGAAAATTTTCTTATGTACCTAAAATTTAAAAAATTTCCAATTTTCAAAATTTCCTAAAACTACATATTACATGTTTACAAAATTTCCATAATTTTCAAAAAATTGTAAAATTAAAATAAATTTCACGATAATCAAAATTTTCCAAAAACTTTTAAATTTCCATTAATTGTCACAATTTTCAAAAATTTTATAAAATTCAATGAAGGTCCCATGCGGTTTGCCGATTGCACAATGGCTATTTTCTTTAGCATTAAGTTTTGAAATGTTTTTAATTGTTTTAAAAATTACTTTACGTTTATTTTATTTTGCTTCCCTGTGTATTGTTAAATATTCTGACAGCTTTTCGTTACAAATTTTGATAAATTTCCAACATTGTTTTTCTTAATTTTCAAAATTATTAATATTTCCAAACATTTTCAAAATTTACTTCCAAAGATATACAAAACTTCTTTTCAAATTTAAAAAAATTTTTGAAAATCAACAAAATTTCCAATTTTCTAAAATTATCATAATTTCCAAAAATTTTGATAATTTTGATAAATTATCAAAATTTTGAAAATTGCAAAATTTCCAAATAATTTGATATTCAAAAATTTGATGTTTTTTAATTCAAACATTTTCAAACTGTCGTCAATTTTTTTCAATTTCTAAAAATCTTCATTTTCAAAATTTCTAAAAGTTTCCAAAAATGATAAGATTTTTTAAAATAAATTTCCAAAGATGAACTAAATATCTAAAAATTTTCACAATCCTCAATATGTTTTAAAACTTACGAAAGAATTTCCGTTTTAAAAAACATATTTTAAGTTTCTTCGGGAAATTTAATAATTTTTTTAATTTTCATTAAATTGTCACAATTTTCAAAACACAATTTTTTCTTTAGCATTACACAAAGTTTTAAAATGCTTTTAATTGTTTTAAAAATTACTCTACATTTATTTTGTTTTACTTCCCTGTATATTGTTAAATGTTCTGAAAGAGGTTTTCATTACAAAAACAATAAGGTTTTTGAAAATTCTCTACCAAGCAAAATAACAATTTTGGAGAATATTAATAGTAGAAATTGTCAACTCTCATAGATCCCAATTGCCATTAATTCAATCATGAGAGTTCAAGTTTATTGTTCATGGTGAAGTTTACGAAAAATTCATTATTTTCGTAATGAAAAGCTCTTTCAGAAGATTTAACAATATAAAGTGTGCTTTATTAAAAAAAAGCCAAGGTGATGCCACTTCCGGTTTAATATGACATGGTATTTGATATGAGGATTTGGTAGAAAATTTGGTCCTACACCACACTGAAGTAAATAGCAAAAGAGCTATAATATGTTTATTTATTGGCCAAGATGCAATCTACTTGCTACACAACCATTTTTTTGACATTTTATATAGTACGATAAATCATTAAAGCAAAGCAACTGTCACTATAAACGCTGTCACTTACCAGCACAGAACTGCTGCAACCATTCCTTGTTATTACTAACATCTGCGCTAACTTCGCTATCTTCGCAGTATTGAGACGTAATAATACCCACTAAATAAATTACGCCATACATCTCATCATTAGTGGGTGAGACAACAAGACGTATTTTAAGCCTATTAATCTGTTTGAATACAATATTTTTATCAAGATTTTCACACAGTGCAACTGTAAGATACATAATAGATTCGGATGTAATATCTTCTAGCACTGTTCGGTTTTTCTTTATATACCATTTGAATAAATCTTCTAGAAGCTTTTCACTATCTTCTCGATCAAACGAATATCCATGGTACTTATTCAATAACGTTTGAAGATTATGTAAGTTGTAAGCTGGATCGGTGCACTGTTTTAAGCGAATTATTTGAATCAATGTTCTTGTTTCCAAGGCATCTAAATATACAAAAAATTAGTTTTATAATAAAAAAACATAAATAAAAAAAACTTACCATGACCAGACAAATTATCATTATTTAATGGTATTAGTTCCAACCATGAGCAGATGACAATATACAAATAAGGAATTGCAATATCACCCATACAGAAAACAGCTTTACACAGCATTAACCGCATTCTTTTGTAATCGAACTGCATTTTACAAAGGGCTGCATGTAATCGTGCCGTTGGTGAAATGTGTAACGGGTCTGTCAAAGTTATAAGCAATTGCTCAGATTGATGCAAAAAACTGTTAATTACACCTTTGAGCCCTTTTTCTTCTAAATTCAAAAGCAATCCTAGCATTAGACGTTGGGTGACTGATAATAGAGGTGCACGGCGATAATTGAAAATGTCTATTTTAGCATGAATATCTCGGGAAACTACCTCCAAGACTAACCTGAAATTTTAACCAAAGTTGGAACAGTCGTTAAAGAAAAATTGATAATTTTGTACATACCTTGCAATAAAATAGGAGTTTTCATGCAATAAAGCATTAGTCACTTCTTGAGCCATGCCCTCAGACTTACAATAGTGTAAAAGTTGATTTAATATACTTTCAGCTTGCCATGTACCTAAAAAAATATGTTTTAATACATCTGGGTCAACTTATCAAAACCAATTGTATATCAAATAATGATGCAAAATTTTCCATATCTATGATCAGACCTGGGTCAATGTATTCATAGAGGGTGTAAACGAAACCAAGAACACCCCCCCCCCTTTTTTTCCACATTAAAGATATCCATTATATGACTTATCAGTCACTAATCTAGCACTTCTAGTCCGGAAATGACGAAAACTTTATATTTTTAAATATCATCGCCCTGTATATTTTTAAATAAATTCTTGTAGAGTATAAAATTCTCTTTTCAACTGTTTTTTCAAACTTGAATTTAATTATTGAATAAGGAAGAAAAATGCAATTGTTTTTCTGTATGAAGATGGCCATGACATCACTATTTATGCTAGCAAATTTTAACAAATAGGCGTAGCAAATTATTGAAAACAATATAGTACATTATAGTACAAAATTTTAAATAGTTTAGACTAGACAGTTGTCCTGATATGTTTTACAGACTTGGTCGGTAGATGCTCTTAAAACTTGGAAATTTAAATATTAAATATCGGTTTAATTGCTTAAATATAATATAGTGCCATTTGTCTTGTTGAATAAACATATCTGTAAATCGCGACTTTTTTTCTGTAGAGTGCATTTAAATTACAAACTCAACAAAACAAATGGCGCTGTATTATGTAGGGTGTCCCACAATAAGTGTCCAAACATTCACACGCTGATTCAACAACAAAACAGAAAGTTTCATATAAACATAGGACGACAAACGCTGTTTTCGAGATACAGGGTGTTTAAGTTTTAAGAGCTGTCAAATAATGTCAAGATCGCACTGCGCACACGCAAGATATCTACCAACCACGCCAAGCAGCTCCAGTGAAACGGTGCCACAGGGTGCAGAGTTGGATGAACTATGGTAAAGAAACAGTAAATTTAACAAAAGAAAAAAACTTTTATTAAAGAATCAGAATTTTCAAAAGAATAAAGAAAAATGTTTTTTTGCTAAAGAAACAAAATTTTCAAAAAAAAAATAAACTTCAAAGGAAAGTATAAAATACGAAAGAATACTTTAAAAAACAATTTTTATCATTTGAAACAAATTCTGTGTCCTTCAAGAAATTTTATTTTTTGTTAATAGACTTTATTCTCCTCTAAGAAGTTTTTATTTTTCTTTATTCAAAGTTTTTTTTTCTTTAATAATTTTGATATTGGCACTAACGGCGCCTCATAGTGGGCGGTACTATTAAAAAAAATCTTGTTATAGCCAGTTATTTCATAAGAAAATTTGAAATTCTGTTGCAGGGTTGCCAAGTTATTCCACTTTTTTTTTTAAATGTGACACTTGCAGACTTCACTGATAAAATCTGCACAAGTTGTATTTAAACAGATTAAACAAAATTTTTTGGTATTACTCCCCAGATATTAAAAAAAAACAGCTGGAAAAAAGTTTATGCTCTACAAGAGTCTATTAAAAATATATACAGAGTGCTATTTAAAAATAGAAAGTTGGCAAAATTTCCGGTTAAATCGGAAGTGATAGATTAGCAACCTACACGTCATATACTGCGTTTTTATAAATAATTAAACATTCCCAAGTTTAATTCCGTTAACTTAAAAACTGTGTAAACAGCAGGGGGTGTACCTAGTTTCATTTACACCCAGTATATCACTATGTATTGATGCAATAAACGAAACTGTATGTCTACTGTATGCCTTGCATTCTAATTACATGGTACTAGCATTATTATTTAAATATGGTGATACGTCATCAATGCAACATACCGGGTGTAAACAAAACATGGTTTACCCCTTTTCTTTCTTTATTTATTAAGATAAACAAATGAAATTTGGTAGGGGTAAAATATTCATAAAATTTAATTCTTTGATGGTATTAGCAATTTTTTTACCTCTTCCGGTTTCGCCGGAATTGGCCAAAACTTTCTTATTTTAAATGTAACACAACGTATATTTTTCGATATTTGGAATCAGGGTAAAATTCTGCATACGATTGTGTACTTCAATTGTCTTTTTTTTGAAAACTTTAATAGTTATTTTCATAACAAGTTCAAGAAGCTACGTTTCCCAAACTGTGAAAGATTAATACGAGTGTGGGAAACAGGCTGAACCCTTTTCTCGTTCATATGCTTCAAGTTACGCTGCAATACTCTGATCCCTAAAAGCATGTCGATTATTAATGGAGTTGAGGGGCAAACAATGACTCAGTAACTATGTAACTAATCTTTTGTGCAGGGTCCTTCACGACGAGCTGAGTCGATATGTATACGGGAAACTACTGGGACTCGTTTTCTGAAAATTTGTATACAGGAGTTTTCTGAAAAGCTCGTTCCAGCTAAAAAATTTTCAGTTTTCTGTAACTTCCGGTTATACCGGAAATGGACCCCAACTTCCTTATTTTAAATGGAATATCCCAATTTTTATTGAATTTTCGTAATCTACGCTGAATTGCAATATAACTTCATCTAAGATATTTTATGTCTAGAGTGCGCCATTTTTGAGTTATTCCAGTTTTTTCGAAATTTTTGGCAGATGTAGCCCCCCAGAAAAAAAATTATTTTTCGAAATCCATGCCAGTCGGGCCAAATATTTTCAGGGTTTGCGAAACTGAAACAGACCTATAGCTTCCCAAATTGTTAAAAACTTTTCAAAAAAATTATACAGGGTGCTCACAAATTGGCGCCGTTTTGCTATCTCTAAAATTCGATCTTAACTTTTTTAAATGGCAACCTCCCTTTTTCTCTTCACCAGTGGATTCTACGGTGAAAAGTAAGGGGACTTTGTAATTACATCCCTACATCTCAAATAAATGGTTTTTGTAGAACCTTGAAAAAACCGTAATTTTAGTGATTATAAGAGAATTTTTAATTATCAGTTGGCTTTGGTGTGAAGGAAACAACAAAAAACAAAAGCTGAAGTGTCAACAAACAAGAATTGCAAATAATTTTACGTTTAGGCGTGGCAAAAGTGTTAATCATGTCCCGTTTAGGATTTAGTAAAGAAGATTACTTTAATTTGTTAGTAATATACGGGGAATGTAACAAGGTTATCAAAACAGCCTGCGAAACCTTCCGTTCGCGATATCCGGATAGACCAAAGACCACCCATGACACCCTGACGCGGCTCATTCATAATTGTAAAACCCACGGGCAGTTTGTTGCAAAGCAAGAAAGAATTAAACCTGTCGTAAACAATGAAGAAAATGAAGTTACTGTCTTGGGATACTTCAGAGCGTATCCTGAAAATTCCTTAACAGATGCGGAAAGAGATTTGGGAATACCTGAGATAAGTATTCACAGGATTCTAAAGAAACATAAGTTCCATCCGTATTCATGGTCATTAGTACAAAATTTAAGGGCAGGTGACCATCAAAAAAGAATAGATTTTTGTGAATTTATATTAATTAAAACTCAGGAAGACAAAGATTTTTTACAAAAATTGATTTGGACGGATAAGGCAAAATTTCTGAAGAATGGAATGTTTAACCGGCATAATTCCCATTATTGGAGTGATATTAATCCTCGCATATATCGTGAAAGACAGTTTCAAGGTTACTGGAGTTTTAATGTTTTTGCTGCAATAAAAAATGATGGTGTGCTAGTGGTACATTTCTATAATGAAAATTTGAATGGTAAGCTTGTTGGAGATTGGAGGGGAAATTTTGTTTCAAATTCTTGTTTATTTCAGCCGAAAGATATCTCGAAATTTTACAAAATTATTATAATATAATAAATTTAAATTGGAATCGGCTGTGGTACCAACACGACGGAGTAGTAGTGCGCATGTAAATAACTTTTTGCAAAATCACTTTGAGGATCGTTGGATAGCAAACAATGGACCCCATCAATGGCCTCCCCATTCGCTCGATATCACTCCATTATTTTTTTTTGTTTGGGGTCGTATAAAAGATATTGTGTATGCTTCGCTGCTCACAACAAAAGAAGATTGCCAGGAAAGAGTTCATAATGCATTTCGATCTCTTTCTCTGCAAGAAATTCGGAGTGCCATTCATGGCAGGTTTTTAAGAATTCATAAATGTTTGGAAGGCGGGGGCAACCAGTTCGAACATTTAATGTAGTTCGATAAATTTTCCATTTTTGTGTTTCTTATTTTTCCTGTAATATTGTTGAATTATCCTTGATTTCTCTCCTACTGTTGTAATTTTTATCAATTACAAATCGTGTGTGAAGTTCGGGTTTTGACGAAAATTTTTAACTGGAAACCCCACTCATGGGCTGTAGCGTCGAGAATACCGAACTCGTTTGTTTTTCTTGAAACCAAAGCCAACTGATAATTAAAAATTCTCTAATAACCACTAAAATTTCGGTCTTTTCAAGTTTCTACAAAACCGTTCATTTTAGATGTAGGGATGAAATTACAAAGTCCCCTTACTTTTCACCGTAGAATCCACTGGTGAAGAGAAAAAGGGAGGTTGCCATGTAAAACAATTAAGTTATCGAATTTTAGAGATAGCAAAACTCGACGCCAATTTCTGAGCACCCTGTTTAATTTTTTTGAAAAGTTTTCAAGGATTTGGGAAGCTATAGGTCTCATTTGTGCAAACACTGAAAATGGCCCGACTAGCATGGATTTCGAAAAATAATTTTTTTTCTGGAGGGCTGCATCTGCCAAAAATTTCGAAAAAACTGGAATAACTCAAAAATGGCGCACTCTAGACATATAATGTCTTACATGAAGTTATATTGCAATTCAGTGTAGATTCCGAAAATTTATAAAAATTCCATTTAAAATAAGGAAGTTGGGGTCCATTTCCGGTATAACCGGAAGTTACAGAAAACTGAAAATATTTTAGCTGAAACGAGCTCTTCAGAAAACTCCTGTATACAAATTTGCAAAAAACTAGTCCCAGTAGTTTCCCGTATACATATCGACTCAGCTCGTCGTGAAGGACCCTGTATAGGTAGGTACATCAAAATTTCTGCTTTTATAGTTTCTTTTCATACAATACAAATTAGTCACATTAAAAATCAAAAACTGCAGAGCACAATCTGCCATTTACAAGAGCCGTCTAGGGAAGAGAGTTATAGTCTTTGGTATCGTTATTAATACATTGATTGATGTACAAATACATATTGATACCACTTGCGATACGAAATTACCTACGATGCCCTGGTCTGTACGTTAGTACTTCAATTTCAGCCAATGTACAAATGTGCGAAAATTACTTACCTTGTGATGCCTCCAGCGGTATTATTTTTGGCTCATCACACAGTTTTTGGTTGTCACACTCAGGATTAGGTGAAGCCGGTGATTGAAAATCTAGGAAGTCTGGCAAATCAGGTGACTCGGGAGCTGGTAAATCAGGTAACTCAGAAGTAGGGGCTTTTGTTAGATATTCTTTTGTAATAAAATTGAAATTTACATTTTGTGAAATAGTGCTCAATTTCACATCCAAATCTGGTAAAATATTTGATTTCAATTTAATAACTTTTGAATCTTCGATTGGCAAAGCAAGTGGTTCTATCTTCTTTCTTCTAGTATTAGGTCTTTTAAACACAATCTGTTTATTACTTTTAGTGACTGCTGTAGTGAATTTGAGCACTTCTGCTACTCTTTTACGAGCCAAGAGCTGTTCATTACTTAAATTATTAGTTGTAGGATGATCATCGTTTAATTTTAATATTTTTTTGCCGCTTTCAGTTTTTTCTATGCTATTTATTTTGCTTCCAGGTCTCTTACTATTTCTACTCCTCTCTTGGACGACTTCATGATTTTTCAAATCGTTACTAGATATTTTACAATTAATTCTTGCCACTTCAGGTTTTTGAGAGCTGTTTGAATTGGGAGAACCATTAAATTGCTGTTTCTTGAAATCTATTCTTATTATTTCGGTTGCTTCGCAGTCTACATGGGGAATATTACATTTTCTCGACTGACCACTTTCAGAAGCTGATTGTGTAGATTTTTGAATTTCATCATGCTTTGGTGAACAAAGAATTGTCTTTTTTGGCTCATCACACAGTTTTTGGTTGTCACATTCAGGATTAGGTGAAGCCGGAGATCCAAAATCTAGGAAGTCTGGATTTGGCAAATCGGGTGACATGCGAACTGGTAAATCAGGAAACTCAGGAGTAGCGCTTTTCGCATCTGGATATGGTAAAACATTTGGATCTGAAGCTATAGCCTTAGGGGGTGCTTTTGCTAGTTGATCTTTTGTAATAAAATTGGAATTTAGATTTTGTGGAATAGCGCTAAATTTCACATCCAAATCTTTAATCTTAATACTTTTAGCAACTGCTGTAGTGCGTTTGAGCACGTCTGCCCCTCTTTTACGGACCACCAGCTGTTCATCACTTGAAGTATTAGTTGTAGGATGGTCATCGTTTAATTTTAATATATTTTTGTCGCTTTCAGTTTTTTCTATGCTATTTACTTTGTCTCTAGGTCTCTTACTATTATTTCTACTTCTCTCTCGCGCAACTTCACAATTTTTTAATTCGTTACTAGATATTTTACAATTAATTCTTGCCACTTCAGGTTTTTGAGAGCTGTTTGAATTGGGAGAACCATTAAATTGCTGTTTCTTGAAGTCTATTCTAATTATTTCGATTGCTTTGCAGTCTACATGGGGAATATTACGTTTTCTCGACTGACCACTTTCAGAAGCTGATTGTGTAGATTTTTGAATTTCATCGTGCTTTGGTGAACAAAGAATTGTCTTTTTTGGCTCATCACACAGTTTTTGGTTGTCACATTCAGGATTAGGTGAAGCCGGAGATCCAAAATCTAGGAAGTCTGGATTTGGCAAATCGGGTGACTCGGGAGCTGGTAAATCAGGAAACTCGGGAGTAGCGTTTTTCGCATCTGGATATGGTAAAACATTTGGATCTGAAGCCATAGCCTTAGGAGGTGTTTTTGTTAGTTGATCTTTTGTAATGAAATTGGAATTTAGATTTTGTGGAATAGCGCTAAATTTCACATCCAAATCTTTAATCTTAATACTTTTAGCGACTGCTGTAGTAGGTTTGAGCACTTCTGCCGCTCTTTTACGGACCACAAGCTGTTCATCACTTGAAGTATTAGTTGTAGGATGGTCATCGTTTAATTTTAATATATTTTTGTCGCTTTCAGTTTTTTCTATGCTATTTACTTTGTCTCTAGGTTTCTTACTATTATTTCTACTTCTCTCTCGCGCAAGTTCACAATTTTTTAATTCGTTACTAGATATTTTACAATTAATTCTTGCCACTTCAGGTTTTTGAGCACAGTTTGAATTTGGAGAATCATTAAATTGCTGTTTCTTGAAGTCTTTTTCAATTATTTCGGTTGCTTTGCAGTCTACACAGGGAATACGACGTTTTCTCAACCGACCATTTTCAGAAGCTGATTGTGTAGATTTTTGAATTTCATTATGCTTTGGTGAACGAGGAGTGGGTTTTTCCGACTGACCATTTTCAGAATCAGCAGATTCGATAACATTTTCATGCTTTGGTGTATGAGCAATTTGTTTTTTCGTTGGCTCTATCTCTTGTATTATGCAAGTGGAAGGCTTTTGTGGTTTTCTCATGGAAGGACTCTTAATACTGGATGCGCTACAATCACTTGATTTTGTTGATTCATCATCTGTCTTTTTGTAGGCACTCCTCAGTACCATATTAGTTGGAGATTGAATGCAAGGTTTAACTTTTTTAGAACTTCTTCTGTTCGCCAAGAGAGGTTTACTAGAAATAACTTTGCAGGTGAAAATTTCTGTGCCATCATCTAACAATGGGTTTCTTGTTTTTGTCTCTGTTTCAGTGGAAGTTGTTGTGTAGCCTTCACTTAAGTTCAAATCATTAGATATTAGGTTTATATTCAGTTCTTTACAAGAGGTTTGTTGCCTCGTCCCCTTCCTCTGTTTTTGACTAATTTTTGTAGTGTTTGCTTTCTTTATACTCGTTCCAACCACGCTGAATTGAGATGAAGTTAAAACATTCTTCTTAGGAATGGAAGAGTAACAATTATTAACGAAACCTCTCAAAAAGTCACTATCAGAACTCCCACTAGATTTTTCTAATTCAACTCTTTGTAGATATTTCGTTCTAGGTTTCCGCATCATATTTGTCGTCACTTTTTGAATTTTTGCTGATGCTTCCAAGCAAGATGAATATGATTCAGAATCGGTACCAAAGAGTTTGACCATTGAACGAGTCCAATATTTTACATTAGCAGGATTTTCTGGCTGAACTTCTTGAATTCCAATAATTTTAGAAGAATTTGTGGGTCTTTGTTTTTTGTAGGTTTCATCTGAGTTTTGTAAGGTTTTCCGACTTTTGCTTTGTACGTCACTTTCACCTCCTGAATCAGTCTTTACGTATCCAGAATCAACGCTTCCTTGTGCTTTCGCATAAATAGTTTCTGAGGAAACCATACCATGATCTACTTCGGCATCATTTAACATCAAGTCTGACGTCGGTTTTGTACTCTTCTCATCACATTTTCCCGTTTTTTTCTTCTGAACATTTTCTTTATCTAAAGCTAGGCCATCTTCATCAGATGAATCAGGGGATAGCTGTTTAAGCCTGAGTTTTCTGAACTTCTTTCTTCTGACAGTGGACTGTGACAGGCCAGATTCCACATCAGATTCATCTGATGGATATGAAAGGAAACTATCCGTATGCCATTTTCGTATGTCATCTAAAAGTTGTTGTTTTAAACCCTTCTTTATCTTCAGCTGTTGCACAAACACCTTCTTTTCTATATTGATCGTATTTGGTTCAAGTGGAGGAGAAGACCCCTTTGCTGGTGTAAGATCTGTTGAAAAAAAAATACATGTAGGTATGTAACAATGAGAAAAAAATTATTAAATAGACAGGGTATTGCAACTATGCAAAATTCTTTGAGAATTCCTTTGTTAATTAAGTTATCAAAAAGATACTTTTACGTTTTTGGATTCAGCAATTATTTCTATTTCTGATACAAAAGTTTTCTCATGAAAATTACAGGACAAAATTTTTAAATGAAATAAATACCTTAGAAGTTCAAAAATGTTCTAGTTGTCATAGCAACTAAATAAGGAAACGTATCAACAAAGTATTTTATTTATTTATTTATTTATTTCAATACTCTACATTACAAAGTATGAACCAGCAGTTAACTAACTTTTATTAAAGTAAATTTTTCATAGAGTTAATATTTACTAAGACATTATGCGTTACTTTTAACTCGCCCTATATTAATTTAGAATTAAATTACCAAACCGTTTGACAATGTCTAGGCATTCTGCTCATAATATAAAATTTACCCTTTCCTGTTTTTACTATTTGAATGTCTTTAGTGTTTCAGTTTCCACAAAGTTTACTTTGTTGTTCTGGCGCCAAATTTAAATTTGGGAATATTGGCGAATTTTCAATAAATTCCCTTGGGGGTAAACACAATTCGGTAATTTTCCGAGCTGCACATCACTAATTTGTAGGTTACTAAGTACCATAAGCACATGAAAAATCTAATGTTTGGTATCTTAAAAAATAATTGGAATTTTAGCTTAGGACATCTACATTAAATCACCTGGTATATTCCTACCAACAAAATTTTTTTAAATACTTTAAAAATATAAGCATACCTTCTTTTTTATTGTTTGTCTCTGAGCACTGTGTACCTTGATCATGGTAAACCCGATTACATTTCTGATTTGATCTCTTTAACTTGTAACTTTTCACCATACATAACCTCTTTTTTGTCAGACGTAATTCATTCTTAATCAAATGCAGCTCTTTCTTAACTACAAGTAACTCCTTATTCTGTAAATAGCATTCCCTTTCCGCTATAGTTAGTTTTCTTCTAGTTATACACAATTTTTTATTAGTCACATTCAATTCCTTTCGTTTCATATGCAATTTCCTGTCCAGATTAATGCTCGGAACTTCCAAATTATCATCATGTACTTGCTTAGATTCAACAATGAGTTCTTGATTTTTCATATTTTTATTTGGCGCTGGTTCTAAGTCCGATTCGAAAGAAAATGGTGTAATAAGTTTGGTGGGATGCCTCATTTGATTAAGAATGGAATTAATTTCATCTGTAGCTGGATCAGATGTTTCACCACGATCAATATCTTCAAGCTGTGGTTGAACGTTGGCCATTTCTGTATTACTATGATCATTCAGCTCATTGAAAAACGTCAACATATTAACATCAGTACAATTTGTACCGCAATTAACTAATACAGTCTCGTCTTTTGACAAATTAATTTGTAAGTGCAGTGCATTCAGTTCCTCCATCAGCCTTTTTGTTTCTGCATCTTTATTTCCTAATTGATCATTAAGATTATCGATTATTTTCTGTTTATTATTGCTTTCTCTCATTTCATTGTTTAGTTTATTATTTATTGTTTTAATTTCAGAGTTTTCTCTTGACAAATATATTTGTGAATGCAATTTTCCAACGAGCTCTTTTATTTCTGAATCTTTATTTCTTAACAGATTATTTAGCGTACTCAACGCTTCCTGATGTTTCATATTGTTTGCTGCGATTTCGTTCTTTAGTTGATCATTTAATGCTTTAATTTCATTTTGTTGATGCTCTTCGAAACCACTTAACTTAGCTGTCAATTCTTTGATCTGAAAATAAAGTCAAAATGTAAAACTCATTGGATACTATATGCGAATATCAGGTGTTAATGAAATTACACTTGGGATGTTTCATCGTTCATAAAAATGCGTTGTATAACTATAGGTAACTAATCTAGCACTTATAATAGTTTAATTAAAAATGACGCTAACTTTATCTGTTTAATACACACAGGATGTATCAAATTGCACATTAACTATTGTGATTTCACTTATTTAAAGAGATACGACGACGGTTAAATGAGAGAAAAATTGTAAAATGTTATGCTCACAAATAATTTAAAAAGAAATTGCCGCTATCTTGCTAAGTTTCTGAAAAAACAAAGAAAACTGAAATTTTGTTTGAGTATTATCCCCAGAGTGTCATGCAAAAAAAAACATATTAACATTTTCCACTTGAAATTTACCACTTTTTCTCAAAAAACTATTAGCTGAATTTTTAAAGTGCCCGGGATCGGCGGATACGGTCAGCAAACGATAATAAACAGTTTTATGGTAACGTCTGGCAGCATAGGAACAGTTTTATACCTGTTATGGCACTCTAAACACAAAACAAAAAAAAGATAAAAATTTATAAATCATTGTTCATATGTCCCACAATCATTAAGGTAGTTCTGTATGTACACGTACGAGGTAAAAGTACAGTAAAATCCAATGCTTGTACGGTGCTGTCGGTTAGAAACTTTTGACAGAGCTTGTACACTCTGTATGTCCTACACACTCACACCTCATGCATGGATAGGTCCCCTACACGTATAGAGAGCGGCGCTGTAATCGTGGCAATACCGCAATTCTCGAGTATTAGTAATCTGCATGCAGCTGAAATGTGTGTAAACCACAACTCCGTAATGGCACAGATGGATATGCGGGTGTGTTCAGTCATGCTACTTTTTTACTGCATAAGTAGTTGCGGGGTCGAATCTCGTTTGGAACCAAAATTTTATTTTATAGTTTTTTTTTAAAACACTGTTGTTGCGTTTTGCTGCTAACGCAAGGTTATTTGTTAAGAGCAGTTATATTTTTAAAGAAATAATACGAAGACAAATTTGCATTCACTCACTGATTGACGACATACTAACCACGCAAATCTGGTAATAAATTTTAAAAAAAGGATTTGTTGTTTTCTATTGAATGCAATTTATTAGCAATGAAAAAATCGGCTTTAACAATGCAAATCTCGATGTAAATATCACACTCGCTCGCACATATGCGAGCCAATATTACATGATATTGCGCAATCCAGGATTGGCAGGAAGCTGTAATTTCGTTTTGGATCAAACTTGCAACTTGTTGATTGAAAAAAAGTTTATTGTTATTATTTTTAGTATTTGTTCAAAAATTATTTATGCATTCAATGCATATATAGTTTATTCGTGAGTTTTATTTTATAAGTATGAGTGTTATGAATATTGTCCAGGATAATATTTATATTATATAAAAGTTAATTTATTCATAGTTATATTGAGAATGGTTCTTTGTAAAAAGCGGAAGAATGGTTCTTTGTAAAAAGCGGAAACACTATACTCTGGAAACTGGTAAAGAAAAAATAATAAAAAATAAAAAGAGAAAAAAGAATTAAATAAATTACATTTGTTGAGAGAATAAATTTATTTCAAATCCTTCCCATAATTATTAAAATCCAGGAAAAAAAACACGTTTCACATTCCCGGACTAAACCACGCGCCCATCAGTTCGGGGCAGCGCAGACTGTTGCCATTTCGTCACAGCTGACTGTGTCCCCGTTCCGTGTCGAATAAAATTAATATATTTCATCAGTCGATATCTCCGAAACTAAACGGTCAAAAATTTTTTTCACTTTAATCTCACAATAGTACTGCATACATGAGTGGTTTTATTTAAAAATCTTAAGATCCGTTTAGCGTCTATAATAAAAAATGTGAACAAAGTGCTATCCGTTCACGTGTTAGGTATAGGCATCACGTACAAAATGACCCATTTTCAATTGCAATTATCTCACAAACTAAACGGTGGATCGATTTAAAAATTTGCCAGTCGGTTTATGAAGGTTATGTTTACACCATACTTTAATTTCAGGCAATTCTTAAGATTTGAACAAAACTACAGAACTACCTTAAAGATAGAAACAATATTAGCATTTGTTAGGGGTGTATAAACAAAAACACTTTCGACTCCACCCTATCGTTACAATTAATTTTAGAATTGTAAAACATTTTTTTTAATACTGTAAAGAAGTTAACTTTTTGTTGATACACCCATTTTGCATGATGGCCTCGATCTGTTGTATTTAATTAAGCCTGTTATTCAAATTTGTTATGTCGGTTGCAAACATAAAAACTGCAAGTGGAATTTTTAGTAAGTTGTGTATGTTAAAAACTTTGTCATTCATTTTTGTAAAAATTAGCTTATCCTGTTGCCTACGCTTAAAACAAAATCTTCCTGATTTTCACATACGTTTATTGTATCTAAACGTCAAAGTAAATAAAAATGTTTTTTATTATACTTATCTGAAAACACCTTGTTTTCATCCGTTTTTACAATGACGTAAAGGTGGCATTTTCAGAACAGCGCACGGAAAACTTTTCCCGATCTCCGATTTTTTCCGTGCGCTAAATAAAAAAATACAATTAGAGTTAATTATAAGAAAAAACAATATTTATTTATTTAACTTTTTTGAGATCTCGCCATTCCATAAAAAGTTGATACTTGTGTTCATATCTCGACCTGGATTTTGCTGGTAACAAATCAGCACTGGCTTGTGCCGCTTGCTCTAATATGTTCTTAGAAATATCTGGAATTTCTTCCGAGTACATTTTTTAAAACTGACATGAATTAAACTGACATGAATTAAACTGGCAGAAAATAAAACAATGCCGATAATAAACAAATCGTTGCTATGGAAATGTTAATCATGTTTGGTACTATTACGATGTATTATTATTACTTTGAAAATAAAATGTTCTAAATTTACTTCTTATCCTTTTTTGCGTTGTTTTCAGATAAGTATAATAAAAAGTATCGTTCATTACACGTCCAGAAATGGATTTTTCGTGCTTGCATGACTTGAGAATTTGTCACGCGCGCACGGAAAAATCCTTATTTCCAGACTCCTAATGAAATATACTATTGTATTACTTCCCCATCAGTTCATGATCTACTACATTTTTTTTAAACAAGTTAAATGACGTGATCTTTCCATGGCACTCTTATGAAATTTTTATTTGCAATAAAATGCTCAAAACTTACAAAATACAAAGTGTGACACATCGTTGAAATCAGAATAAAAACCTATTTAAATAGGAAAAAACTTAAAATGCGGTCCATAGGAAAAAAAAGTCGATAATTAACAATGATGGCAGTTATACCAAATCTAAAAAAAAAATTACACTCAGCATAAAAAAGTGACTAATAATGTGCCAACTAGAAATATGTAATACAAACGACAAATGAGTTATATCCAAAAACAAAACAAAACTTCTTTTTTTTTTCAGAAATTAAGCAAGATAACTGCAATTTCTTTTTAGATTATTAGTGAGCATTAAATTTCAGTTTTTCTCTAACTTAACCATCGTCATATCTCTTTAAATAAGTGAGATCCCAATAGTTAACATGCAATTTGATACATTCTGTATAATGCGTTTTTATGAACAATTAAACATTGTGTATCTAGTTTATAAATAACTTAAATAAAAAAAATAATTACCTGGTTACGTTTGGTGCTTAATGCTTGTTCCAAATCAGCCAGCTTTTGTGATTCTTGCGATTCATTTTCCTGTTGAAGCTGAACGTTGATTTCTTTATTCTTTTTTGTTTTAGCACGAAACGGTTTAGTCAACTGTAATATTTGCCCTTGAGAATGCGGCAGCTTTTTCATACACTCTTTTAGTCTATTGTATTCTATTTCTAATGCATTATATTTATTAGTTATCGCTATTAATTCTTGATTGACTTTTTGGTAGCGTATTTCTGACCTGTTAACTAAATCATGGTGTTCAGTTTTGAGATCATTGAATTCCTTTTGCAATTTGTTGTGTTCCTCAAGTGTAACTTTTGATTGTTTTAATTCGTAATTTTCAGAATCTGATTTTCTAAGTAAATCCCGATATCGTTCACATTTTTTCTCAGCATAATCCACTACTTTTCTTGAATATCTCAGTTTGTACTTCAACGCTTCTACGTCTTTCAACTCTGCATGAAGAACACTAAAACAATTATTAATAGAATTATTGTTTGTCTATCAAAGCTGCCAAATGTTCAAATGTTCGTCATTCCTCAGCAGTACATTTATATAATCGTCGAGTAATATTTCTGCGTTCATTCCTAAGTATTTCAGGAATGATGCTGTTAAATGCTGCCATTAATTTCTCCTTCACGTCGATAACTGTTGTAGGGACGGTTTTATAAACAGAATTTAAGACAGAATCCTTGGGATAGAAATTCATGAGGGTTAAGTTCGGTGTACAGCCTTTCCCTATCCACAAACCGAATTCTTAGTTTAAATAACTGCTCACTAAAAGTTTCATGAAAGTGTGCATTTCATTCTGAAGAAACTATAAACGTGCGACACCTCGTCAAGTTCCTTTAAGAAAATAGGAGCCAATAACGTACTACACCTCCCCAAACATTAAATGACCGCTGATTATATACTTATCGCATCCAGTGAGAGGTCTCAGTAGAGTAATAGTGCATGTTATGCCTGTTCACTTTTCCATTACTTTAAATGTATTGCAAGCACGCCCAAAAAAAATAATTGATTGATTTTGTCTGCCCTATCTTACCTTAATTAATATTTAGCAGCCTTGCTATTTGATGTTGACTTATACATGGGGGTTGCTGGTATGAAATACTCTGAAAACCATACAAACGATCTTGAAAATGACGGCACACTTAAAGAAAACCCCCATATAAAATAACGTCAAATAGCAAACATGCTAAGAATTAGTTAATAATGCGTGTCACATCTCGCTCAATCAAGAATTACATGACGAAGATGTTAAAAATCGAATAACTTTTTGTAACTGTATAGTAACCCAAGTGCGACAGAACGAAATATTGTTTCTAAAACTTTTTTTCGGGCAAAGCTACATAAAAAATAACGAAAAAGTAAAGAGGCAAAAACTGTAGTGTTACTCTACCAAAAACCCGTGGCGTGGCCTCAAGATGACCGGACCTAACCCCCATGAATTTCTTTCTATAGGGTTAGGTCAAAAATTTGGTTTATAAAACTGTCCCCACAACAGCAGACAACATGAGGGAGAGCATAAGGACAGCATTCAACAGTATTAGTCCTAAAATGTGAATAAACATACACATTTTATTCAGCGATGAGCAAATCCATAAATGTATTGCCGAGGAATGATCAACATTTCAACATGTAATTTACGTTATTCTATCTAATTCACATTGTATAAATTCAGCTTTTAGTGGCAAGTAGTAACTTAACAATAAAAGTTTTATGGTAATAACAAGAATAACAACTTTTTTGTTGTTAGGCTTTACACTGAAAAAATCGGTACAATAGGCATGAAGATTGTGATTTACGTAATCCACATTTTTAAATTTTATTTTCAGTTATGCATTAAATTTATCTCTTACTAATACAGTATCACCTTAATTTATTCAGTGCTACAGAAAAATCACAACGAAAAATTACGTTTTTAAGTTATAGCCTATAGGTTATGTTCCCACACCAAACTGCAACTTATTGGAAAATTTAGGACTTACTTGACATCGCTTATCATATTTAAAATTTCTTCAGTGGTCACATGGTCGGGCTCTTGTTCTTCTTCTTCGTCCATTTTTCAGAAAACTAAAAAAGCATTTTTTAATATTTTCAACTTAACCTCACTTTCGGCAATTACGTATTATAAAAGAACTTAATTACTCCTTAACTGTATGACTTTTTGAACGGTAAACAGAAACAACTATTTAATATGCAATTTTAATTGAAATTACTAGTATTATAGTGAATTTACGCACATTTTTTTAACTAGTAGCACATTTTAAACGTTCCCCAACGTTACAGGATACAGAGCGCATTCTCTATACAGCGCATGCGTAAGCATGCAAAAACGCAACATTTGAAATTTGTGGGATTTTATGTTAAAGTTACAAGAAAGTAATTAAATTCCAATAATTATTTTGAAGAATTATACTAGTATATTTTTTAAAGTTTTCGCGGTTTCTCAAACTATCAATATTATCGGCTTAGACCGCGTCGTCATTTGGGAATTACGCTCAGCATAAGCAGGTAGGGACCGACCTGTTGTTTCCCTTGCTTTACAAGCATTTGCTCTAATAAAAGTTTGAGTTGTTCGTAGACACTGCCTGCCTGAACAAGGCCGTGGCTTACATTATTTAAACCTTGGGGCGGACAAGGATTTGATCTTGATGTATTTTCTTTGCCAGGACAAGAATACCTAATCGGCTTATGCCTGTTAGCTGCTTGTGAACCCATACAAACTAACGTTTCGCAAGACATTGCAGCTTGCATCTTCAGAGTGATTAGAGCACTGAATTAAAATCCGGGATGCAGAAGTATTTAAACCCCTTTGAGCCAGTCGGGCAGAACGGCGGAGTTCTGGTTGGCTGCCACCATTGCGCGAAGACGGATCCGGTTGAGTCCAAGCTTTACTGAGTCTAAAACCATCCCCTCTGTTTACGTTGTTAGGTTGTTTCCCAATTCTCAAAGTCCATCTTATGCCCAGTCAAACTAGTATATTCAGCCACCGCAGATTTTGTGATGCGTTTGTGTTTGCAATCACCTTTGTGCTCGGTCGCAATTTTAATTTAATGGAGCGCCCAGTTTGTCCGATGTAGTTTGAACTACAAGAGCAAGGAATTTAGTAGAACCCAGCTAATTTTAAACTTGCTATTTGGTCCTTTCGGATCTGAAACCGTTTCCCAGAGTTTCATTAGTCCTGCAGACTGTTTTTAATCTGCGCCTTTTAAGAACATGCCCTATCTTATCAGTCATGCCTTTACTGTAAGGTAGAAAAGCTTAGCCTTCCGGAGATGCCAGTTCCTCCTTAGCCTTAGGCTGTCCCGCATTAAGGATTGTTCTGTGAATTTCTGTAGCTGTATAACCACTTTGTTGTAACAATATCAAAAGATGAGTTTTCTCTTGTTGTTCTGCATCTAAGATTTGGACTGCTCTGGTTGGTAGCACAGTGGCTTTCTGCATCGGGTGGTAATGCAAGTTTGCATTTAAATAGGTACCTGTATGTGTTTTCTTTCTGTAAATTGCGTGTTCCAAGCTACCATCTGGTTTACACGAAACATGTACGACTGTACGTTTATAACAATGGAATACTGCCATTTTCCTCTACTTCCTTAGCTTTTCTACCTTACAGTATAAAGACATTACTGATAAGATAGGGCAGTTAAGGTACAGCATAAAAACAGTCTTTAGAACTAATGAAACTCTGGGAAGCGGTTTCAGATCCGCAAAGAACCAAATATCAAGTTTAAAATCAGCCGGGATCTACAACATCTTTTGCTCTTGTGGTTCAAACTACATCGAACAAACTGGTCGTTCCATTGAGTTAAGATTGCGAGCGAGCACAAAAGTGATTGCAAACACAATCGCATCACAAAATCTGCGGTGTATGAACATACCGGTTTAACTGGGCAGAAGATGGACTTGGAGAATGCTTGAGTACTTGCCCTGAAGCAATTGAAATTGAGAAACAATCTAACAACATAAGCACAGAGGATGGTTTTATTAAGTAAAGCTGAGACTTCGGTAGTTTATCCTCTATGGACTCGTAAGCATCATCGATCTCACGATCACGTCCTACCAGATTCGTCTTCGCCCAACGCTGACAGCCAACCAAAACTCCGCCGTTCTGCCCGACTAGCTCAGAGATAACAACTGAGTTGTGTTCCAGATCCCAAAGTGACCACAGCCCTGAATATGTCCCGTGCAACCGAGGACGAAACGTCGACAGTTTATGCACCGATGACGCGGCTCTAACCCGGAAGCCTAGATGTTATTAACAACGGCCTCGGAAGCCTGCAACTTAGATTAGCTCAGAGATGTTTAAATACCTCCACATCCCAGATTTAAATTCAGTGCTCTAATCACTCTGAAGATGCAAGCTGCAATGTCTTGCGAAAAGTTAGTTTGTATGTGTTCACAAACAGCTAACGAGCATAAGCCAATTAAGTATTCTTGTCCTGGCAAAGAAAATACATTAAGATCAAATCCTTGTCCGCCCCAAGGTTTAAATAATGTAAGCACACGGCCTTGTTCAGGCAGGCAGGGTCTACGAACAACTATGGCTCAAACTTTTATTAGAGCAAATGCTTGTAGAGGTAGACAAGCTACAGGTCGGTGTTTACCTGATTATGCTGAATGTAATCACCAAATGATGACGAGGTCTAAGCCGAAAGTAAATTTAGTTATACTAAGTAATTTTTTTATTGAATTAAGAATTTAATTTAACATTACATTTTTTTAACTATCACATTTTTGTGTAATAATTTTTCATTTTTATAATAGTAATGCAAATTTCTTTGCTGTAGTTTTTATTATAATAAGCATCGTATTTTCAAGGTTCATACATAAGGTTTTGCTGATGTACTATATGTTGTTACATGGATAACGTCTAAATTCAAAACGTTAAATGGATCTTAAGGAGGATGTAGTATAATATGCAGTACAATAATGGTTTGTGGTATATGCAACCAAAGGTACATGCGCACATTTGTAAGTTGAAATTTGATTATTAAAAATAAACAGATAAATATAAATGAGTAACTGTGAGAAAATTCAAAACCCTTTAGTTCTCACAAGAACTTTTGTACTCTAAATGTACATTTCGACTGCTAAGCAGTCATCATCAGTAGAAAAAATACAAAAAGAAGAACTACAGCGAAAACTGAAATCACAGTTACGGTGCAGAAAAGTCCCTATTGCTTGGTAAGTCAGAACTCACGCATTGTCGATGCGTGCGTCTGTTTTTATGGTTTCGTGGATCCTCGGTTCTATTTGCCGTGCGTGCGTTGAACTTAAGTAATGATGAATTTGGAATTACGCCGCAATCTTGATTTCAAATGTTGTCTTTGAATTTGTAAATAAATCTACTTTCCCATGCATCGAGTTCTCTGCTGTTTTTTACGGATTTTAAGAGTTTTAAATCCGATATTAAAATAGGATGTTCAGAATCTAAAATATGTGCTGCTACACAAGATTTTTCGGGTCTCTTAAAACGAAAGTGCGATAGGTGTTCTTTAAAACGTGTGCCTAATTTCCTTTTGGTTTATCCAATATAATGCATGGGACAAGTAGAACAGTTTATTTGATAAATTCCTGACTGTTCTTCTGTCGACAAAGGGTCCTTGGTGTTACCTAGTAGATTTTTGAGACTATTTTTCGTTGAAACGATGGGCCGAAAAATAAACAGTGATTACATAGCACTCAAGCTCTTAAGACGCTTCGTTTATGACATAAGCGATAGAAGTACCTGACAGATAAGAACTTGAAACTAAAGAAGCAATATTGTTACATTGATATGACTATTGCGCAGCGGCGGCTCGTGATGTGGCATAGTGGAAGGGCAATTTATGAAAGTATGTCAAAAATGCGGCAGGGGCATTTTTTGCAAAAGTGGGAGTGGCGCATTTGAGCTTGTTTTAAGAGCGCTTGAGATTTTAGGGTAAATACCTCTAAAAACTTCCAAAGTTTTTGACATTACATTTCTTTCAGAGTAAAATTTGAACAATAATGTGACAAGTATTATAACTTTTGTTGATCATTTTAACACGTTTTTAGGCTTTTAACACACTCAAACTGTGAAGTGAAAAAACTTCAAAAGTTCAAAGAAGAGTTACAATTTGGTTTGTGTCCCAGTCCACTTATTTCTCTGCGATGCTATCAATGAATTTTTGCAAATGATAAATTCATGCCTATTTATTTAATAAGTGGGTTAAAATAAAAAATTTCTATTTAAGCTAGATTGCTGATAAGTAATAGGAAAATAAGAATCGTAACTTAATTTTCAGGTGTGGCATTATTTTTATTTATGTAGGTTAATTTTGTCCCGTTTTTGGTTTCATGAATTCCAAGGTATCTTTTTTCAAAAATCGATTTTTCTTCTACTAACAAAACTTTTGGTTTCTAAATACGATAAGACACGCCCCCACGCAAAGCATAAGTTTAAGTGAGTTGACGCCGTACGCTTACCATGTTAGCAAAGCTCGCGATAAGTGCGGGCTAGTGTTTCTGTCAGTGTGCGGAGAAAATGCATGGCTGCTTCTGTTTGCATGTAGTAGACCGCATTGTTGAATTACCTTTATTAGTTATTACTTGAACTGCTTGAAAACCTTAAATAAATATGCTGCGTTGCCAGTTGCACACACAGGATTATGTATTTTATAATTTAAAAACAAATACTTTAAGTGCAATATGGTTCAGGTTATCAACGAACAATCCCACGCTTACAAATTCGGTGTAGTGGCGGCACTTGCGTGATCCTACAAGCCACTGTTCTTGGGCAACCCGTTCATACAAACATACTTTTGAAATATGACAAGACAAATTATTTCTGGAGTACCTATAGCAAAGTCCAGACAAACTGCTTTGGTCATTACTTTCTCATACCTTTGGTGTAGGGAAGTATTGATTTCATGGAAATGTTCGAAATCTAGATTTTACTGGAAATACACGTTTTGGGGCTCTAGGAACCCTAAAAAGTGTTTTTTAAAAAATATCTGTGTATATGTGCGCGTGCGAGATTGGTGGTTGGGTGCGTGGGCGAATGGGTAGGTGGGTAGATGGCTGGGTGACCCGAAGGCGAAAGTACTGGACCAATTTTGATGATATTTTTAAATGAAGGGTATATGAAGGTATATCGAAAATTGTAGTTCTAGTTAAGCTTTTCAATAAAATTCGAAACCGAAAGCGGAAGTTAGATATATATTTTTGGTAGCGTTTTTTGTTTTAAAACAAACTTTTGTTAATTTAAGCACAGGATCTGAGAGAAGAACTTAAGACAAATCGAAAACTTTTATACCGAACTCTGTAGCTCCAAAATGTCGGCCCCTGCGATTTCTTGAAAATCTCAAATTTTACGTCCGTTTGCTCAAAAAGTAGTTATCTGATCAGACTCAGCTACAATTTGTTTGAGAGACCTTTGTGCGTAGTATACGATGAAACAAAAATTTATAATTTTGAAAATCTGAAAACGATCGCAAAGGCGCTTCATCAAAATTTTGCAAATTTTCAAACAAATTATTTTTTTTAAATTGCCCACACGATTTACTTTAAACTTTATAGGCTGCTAGAACCGAAGATTGGCTACAGTTTGATTTTTTGCTGAAAGCAAAATTTCACCGTGGCATCTCCTTTGAATCTTTGAAAATCAAAAAAGGGCACCCGTTTATTTATTAAACGGGGTCCGATAAAAATTTTTTTCCTAAGCACAATTGCTCATCATGACTGGTATAATCAAAATCCAATGTTAGCATTAGATCATTTTATACTTTGTGAGACTACTGTAGAAAATGTAAATTCCAAATATTGGAAATTGTCAAAATAATATTTCTCTGAAATTGACCATAAGTTTTTTTAAACGTTGTAGTCTTATAGAGCCGAACATGGGCTACAATGTGTTTTTCAGCTGAATACCATAATTCCACTGTGGCGCCCTCTATGAATTTTTGAAAATCAAAAATTGCTACCCTGTTGTTTATTAAATGGGAAACAATAAATAACATCTGCTTCAGAAGAATTACTCATCTTGACTGAACCAAAATCTAATGTTAGTTTTTAGAAAATTTTATATTTGGTGGGGCTACACAAATTTTTGTACTTGTAGAAGTTATGATCCGAGCATGATTACTAATCCCAGCATCATTATTGCTGATGTCACGAACTGACAGCTATAATACAAGGCTGAAGTATGGATGGAATGAAGGGTTGCCTATATAGCTTGTTTTCTTAGAAATATTAACAGACTGTGAAATGTGCAACGTTAGACAGAGTGGCTAGGAAAACCCCGGCCACTTTTCTTGCAGCGGTCAAGAGATAGCGCTTTAGTAAAGATAAATTAAATTAAAATACTGTCAACAACGCAGAATCCAAGACGTTTTAGTTATTAAATACGCCCCATATTAAATCAAAACAACCCAAACGTCTTGGATTCTGCTTTGTTGCCAGTATTTTAATTTAATTTTTCTTTACTAAAGCGCAATCTCTTGACCGCCGCAAGAAAAGTGGCCGGGTATTTTTCTAGCCACTCTGTATTTGTATATATATAATTATTAAATTTACACGTTTGCAAATACGGTAAGTATTAATCACTAGTATGGGAAAGTCCACTCGAAGTTTCTTCGAATTACTGCCATAAACCTGCCTTACTTTTCTTCAAAAGTCTTCAACATACTTCTTGTTTATAAGTTTAGGTCCTAGTTAATTCTGCTTTGGTAAGCTTTTTTTAGTTTGCTAGTAGGTACCGATGTATAAAAAATAAATATCACATAATCGAGGAAAACATTCACAAAAGCTTGTACACCTAGCTATTTTTGAAAATTCAAAAACAAAACACATACAGCTGTAACGTTATTTTTAGAGTTCATGACGTTGATGTCTTTGTTCCTCATCCTATTTAAACTGACACAGTGCACTTGCGATGTATGTTGAAATACTTTGGAACTCATTCAGTCCAGAACATTTCAATAAGAACAAAACATTAAGCACGTGGCACCTTGACATTAATCTTGATTTTGAGCAAAACAAACACCTTGCACATCGACCTGTGCAAATATAAACCTTGTACGGCGTTTTTGTTTTGCTGCCAAAGGAAAAAAAAACATAAAATATTTGGATATTCAAATTACGAAATAGATTTAACCCTTAATAAGACGTCATCAGACAAGGTTCCTACCCAATGAACTTTAACTAGAGGCCGTTTTTACGATATCTTAATTAATACTCTTATCTCTACGATTACATATTTTCCCTTATCATGAAAAGTAAATACATATTTGTTTAAATTAAATTCCAAAGAGACATTCATAAAGATACCTAATAAGTCCTTTTTATTGCATGGACTCATTACGGAACCTTCTAAAGCAGATTATGATTACGATTGATAAAAAAATAAGAATAGCAAGATGCAGCAGTTACATGAAATAATGTTCAACTTTTTTTTGGAAATTTCTTTAGACTTTTTTGTGCTCCCTTTGAAGAGTTGTTGACCCTAAACTATAATAATAATTTAATAGTATTTCTGATAAACTTTGATCAGCATTTTCCTGTACACAGGGCGTTCCAGAAAAGTCTGGCATAATTACTGTAGTGGATTCTTGACCTCAAACTAAAAATGAGCAAAACACGTTGCTGGTACTTTTTTTTGTACTTTCTACGTTTTAAATATTCTTGCGTAAATAAATGCCTGAATAACATTGATTTAACAAATGTTAAAGAAAGAAAAAAAAATTTAAAATGGTATCGTCTCAGGGAGAATTTGAACTTGCGATTGTTGTACAATAAATGTACCGCAACTGTAAGCATAGTAGGCAGCAATAACTACTAAACCGCACGGAAGCAAGGTAACCGCCCTACGGCTAATTAGATATCGCACTTTGGACATGGGACCAAAAATTGCTGTAAATAGTTTACTTGAAAAGTAAGCACTCTTAGTAGTAAAAATACAGAAATTTGTCATTTTTGGTGAAAATTTGTTTATTTTATAAATAAAGAAAAGGTGGTTTTCATAACCACCCGGTAATCGGTATTGCTACACACACATATAGTATCATTGTTATACCAATTTCGTTAATTCAATTGCACCCTGTATTTGTACATTGGTTTGCTATTAAAGTGTTTACTGCAGGTGTAATTATTTCTAGGTATACACGTTTTCTAACTAGAACCTCTTGCTAAAAAATAAAAAAAAAACCTTAAGCATTTGTTAAATTTTGCTAATAATAGGGTTAGTACAGGAACACATTCTTAACCTATGCCACGCAATGCAAAATGCATATTTACGAAGGTTCTACACGGTTCTACTAAATCTGATTAAAAAAAAGGTATATGACACTGCAACGATCAAATTTTAGTAATCAGTGAGTTCAGAGTTAAAAAATTTTCGGAGTATATGAACTCGAAATCAAAGTTTTTAGAACATACAAAACGTGTTCACTTTACAACATATACGATTAGTAATCAATCAAGACGAGCAAAGGGCAAAGATCTTTGCTTATCTTTTAGTTCATGTCTCGGTTTCTAAGGCATGCAAAACGTAAAAGAAGAAAAAAGTTCTACTGATGAAAAGTGCAATTTTACTTTTTTTTTAAATTTAGATTAATTCCTTCCTAAATTTGATAATAAACATTGCATGGAAATGCAAAAAAATCTCCAAAAATATTTCTAAAGATAATAATTCCAAAGAAATACGTGGCACTAAATAACAATAAAAATAATTTTTGCTAAGAAGTGCGCAATGTGCTATTAAAATTGCTCAAAAAAATACTTTTTTCTGCGCCTTTTTTAGTTTAGTCACTCTTTCAACAACCTTTCTCTCTAAAGCTTTTTTTTTAAGTTTTTTCTAGGGACAGTGTTATTTTGTTAAAAAATGAGTTATGTATCACTTAGTTTTAGCCTTTCATTAATAATTAAACAAAAATTCATCGTTTTAGCATTTTTTCGATAATAATCTCACCCAAATGACGTAACGTTGAATTATTTAGTAGGCTATGAATTATCGGGGTAGTGGAGCAGTATTAAAGTATCTAAGCGGAAAATTAAATTGTATGAAATAAATGAGTAAAATCTACTAAGAAAGCTTGAAAAACTACAAACAAAAATGGAAAAACATTACCTGTCTAATTAAAAAATCAGCAAAGCAATGTTTTATGCTCCAACAGTGACTATAAGATTGCAACATTTGTACCACTGTAGGGGGAACGTACGGTAAAATGTCGTGGGCGCAGTTGCTTTTATGTCGTACTGTAGTTAGAAACCTAAAGTTTTTTTGTGAAAAAGAAAAGTCTTTTTTACTTCTAGGAAAAATATTCTTTTGAATTAAACAAAATCAGAGCTTTAAGATCGACTAAAAACGGACGGGACGGTACAAATTAACATCCCCCCCCAAACATTGCTGCACCTAAAAAATAAGTTTTGAATCTTATCCTACTATCACTGGTAGGCATTTATTTAGCTTAAACAGAACTGTTGCATCTGTCAATAATTTCTAATTTTGAAAATTCGTAGATGTCACAGAAAAATTGGCGGATTGGGACAACAAACAAATTGTAACTGCAACGCTATGAGCCTACAAAATTTTAAGAACACGTGTCGCCATTTTTTGAGCACATCTTTAAATTTTTAATTTTTTTAAAATTCTGTTACCATTGTTCTTCTGGGATATTATAGTAAATTAATAACTAAAGTATGTAATATAGCAGATTATTCTTGAGTAATAAGGCGTTAAAGTCAAAATTTTCCGAAAAAAAAAAGCTAGGGGTTACTATTTTGAAGCTAGAAACTTTGAGAAAAAGTGTTGAATTGGCTCTGAGGTCTTGAATTAGATTCTGCTTGTAAATTTACAAAATCCAGTTTCTGAAAAAATGCTCAAAGAAACATGCTGCCGGTTTCCGGAAACCTTAATATGTTGTCGATGAATTTTTAATATATCTACAGCTACACATTCCAAAGCTTACTAAACGAACTGACTTACCCACACACCCACCTACAGACATTTTGTAAAAACCACTTTTGAGTTCCTGAAGAGCCATAGAAAAGTAGTAATCTGTGACAAGGGGCGAATAAACGAACTTCCGACTTCATAATTCGCTAAGAGAGTTGTTTGGGTGTTAGAGAACACAAATAAATTTAAAACCGTTGCGAAAAATTATAAAAATGCCCCTTTTCAAGAGTACTTATGAGGAATCGCCCACAACTTTAAACTACAAGCGAACAATTAGATTTACCAGTGGCGTACGCACGGAGATCAAAGAGGCAATTGCCGCTCTTCTAAAAATTTTAAAAATTTGATCAAGTTGTTGCCCATTTTCTACAAATTTTATGGTGAAAATACCTACAGAGTTTATGCATGTGCATGCAATTCCAGACAAAAGTTGTCTGGAATTTGAATTGCATTGAAATGCAGATATTATTAGTTTAATTGATCAAGAAAAACTAAATAGAAATTGAAGCGCACTGGCAAGAATAAGACAGGCTTTTTGACCTTGAGTGGGCGGCCGCCAGGCTTATGATAAATTAATAAATATGCGCTAAAAAAAATATATCTTTTCTTTCATGTTGTTCTAGATACGCCGCTGTAGAACTGCTTTTTTTATATTATATCAAGTAAGTTACTGCTAATAAATAAGAATTAAATTTACATTGTATGATATTATCTACTCAAACTGAAACTGTGGTTTCATTTTACAGATTGCTGTGACATTATGTCCACAAGACATTTTGTCCCTGGGACATTCCGATTATGAGACCTTATGTTCATGCGACATGCAACCATGCGACATTATGTTCTGCTAGCAGCTAGGCAACCTCCAAACTATAACTATCCTTATAAAACACCATTTGAAAAAGAAAAGCTTTATTTTAAAATCTTTAAAGCTATACGTCTAATTGAGGCTGTAGAAAAGTTGGCATTATTAAGATCTTTAAAAGGCAGAAATTTTTAATGACGTTGTAAGATACAATTGTAAAGCTACTTTTTAATTTATAAAAGCTGAAAACGGTAGTTAGTTACCAACGCATAAATTACAAATTCTTGTTTCTTTTGTTAATATTTTCTTTTCTGAAGACAGAGATGTGCGGTTTTAAACAAAATAACGCAGAAAAGTTTTTGCTTTTTGGTCAATTACACAAGATCTTTTTTCAAATTAAGTTATGAATACCCTTTCCGTCCTTCCAAACAAAAAAAATTGCTAATGATGTGTATCCACACATACTATTTGTTTTGCTACCAAATAATATTTTTAATAATAATTTATAAAATAATTGTTTTTATTAGATGCCGGTGAATTTGCCAAAATTTATTCTATTTGTGAATACACTGATATTCTGAGATGATACATAAGTGGAAATAGTGCAAGAACAGCTGGAAAATACAGTATAAGAATATTTTTAAATGTAGTTTTCGTTTTCAATTTTTTTTTATTGGAAATGGCAAAAAATAACAAACCGACAATAATACCACTGGATGCCTAATACAAGACTACATGCACCATTATTTTCTACTATAAGAAAAAAATGTATTGCAAAAAATTTAAAATGTATTGATTTCCTCATGGCGTGTAATCTATGAACATTATTATTGTATCAGTAAAAAGTGAAGCATAAGTGTGTGTAATTACGTAAATATTAATTTTATGAAAAAATAGTAATAAATAGTAATAGATAATAAATATTGTTTGTTGTTACATCAGTTACACGTTTAGTTTTTATAGCAACCAGATTTTTTTTGGTATATAGCACTTCTTTTCTAGTGCATTTTACTTTGCTGAGATTTTTTTCAGTGTAGATTTTTTCGAGGCTATACCTTTAAGGAATTTGTATTGGCATGGCATTTGGTGAAGCTCCCGTCTGAGACTTCTTTTCAGAATGCTGTTTTCAAGAGCCTTTCTCTCAAGGACACTTTCTTATGGCTTATTTCCACAATTCTACTATTTTCCAGCATTCTTATTCCAAGATTTTTGCCGTTGTGGCACCTCTTTCTGAGGTTTTACTCAAGGGATACTGTTCTGGAATTTAAGTGTTTTTCTATCTCCCAGCAAACTTCCTTTAGTAGTAGATTTTCTAGGAAAATTTACTCTGTGGGTTTTTTAAGTTTAGATACTGGTTCGTAAAGATGTTTTCCAAGGCCTTTATTTGCAAGTGATTCTTTTCTTCACACTTTTCTTTGGGAACTGTTTTGTCTGGTTTATCTCCAGAACAATTTTTCTACATACGCTGCTTTTTGCTAGGGCCAAAATTTTCCGGTACATTCAAAATTTGAGAGCTTTTCCATACTGCTCCGTCCCAAGGACTGTTTTTCCGGTAATGGTTTTTTTTGAAGAACTTTTTCAGGAAATTATCATAAAAGTGCTTTTTGATGAAGCTTTTCTCCATGTTATTGTTTTATTCCAGAATTGTTTCAAGGTACTTCCCGTGAAGCTTTTCATGTGGACTGCGTTTTTCTAAGAACTTTTTTTCAGGCTACTTTTTTGGAGCATTTTTAAGGTTTTTTTAAAACTGAACTAAAAACATTTGCGTGTCTTGAAGACCATTTTTAGGACAATTCCGGAAAACCTGGCAATCTTAATTAAAAACTTCCAAGCTCTTAGGTGAGAATATAAAGAAAATAGGCTGATTTAAAAGAACAAACAAAACAGGGAATTTTCTTAAATTTAAAGCCCCCTGCAGAACCAGGGTCCCTTTACAATTTCCCATCTATGCCTTAGAAAAAAAACGGTAAAAAGTATTAAAAAAACAATTCAGTATTTCAGGTAAAAAGACAAAATCAATAATCTTTGTAGCAGATCCTACCCCAATGCGACCCCGTAACCTATTTAAAATTTAAGCTACAAGGTCGCCATCTATTGGTGAGCGTATGTACATAATTTATGCGGCAAAATTGCAATTTCCGGGAATATTTTAAGTAGGAATTTAAAGAAAAAAACATTTGTGGGTGATCGACCCTATGGAAGAACATACGCAACTTGTCCCAGTGGCCCGATTTTCATTCAGCCAGGGAATCTCCGTCTCAGTCTCAACGTTATCTAACAATTCTAGAGTACACAAAGTACAAACGTTACGCCGATAACGTAAAGCGCTATTCTTGGCCCCCAGCGCCTGGGAGAGCACATGACCGGCGCGCGTCGTCGTCGTTGAGAACCCACTCCCAACTTCACTTGCAGTTTGGTGCGCGATCCGTAAGCAGCAAGTTCTACCATACCCTGTACAAAATGCCGTCTAACTTAGCTGATCCAGTGGCTTTCGCCAAAGATTTTCTTGCTGGAGGTATTTCTGCCGCCATCTCAAAAACAGCCGTCGCTCCCATCGAAAGAGTGAAGCTTCTTCTTCAAGTTCAACATGTTTCGAAGCAAATCGCCGCCGATCAGCGTTACAAGGGTAAGATAAAATTCGCATGGTTGCTATTAGATATTAAATAACTTTCTGATCAGACCAAATCAAATTTTTCTCCCGACCAAAAAGGGGAAAACTAGGGTACTTTCTGTAGACGTGGAAGATTTTGGTTTCTGCTTTTAACTGGTTAAAGTTCAAGTTTTTTGCTACTCATGCAGCTACTCGAGTCCTAAGTGTCCTGTTATATAACATGCTATTACATTTTTGGCCGAGATACATTTTTCCCATTAATCATGACCAATCTGGCATCCAAATTTTTTGACCCAATTTTTGAGTGAGCAAACGCGCGTGATTAAAATATTTCTCAAGACACCTAAATTTACAACTCTGATCATTCGACGAGTTGGTTGGACGTGCTGACGTTGAACCGCTAATTTTACCAAGGCCGACTTTGAATAACGCAAAACGGATGGTTTCGTAACCACATGCGACTCCCTTATCAGTTAGCAACGTGTGACTCGTGATAAAAGTATGTAACAGACATAACTCGATCGAAATGCGGCGTACATTTCATTCCTGAAATTAAAATCCGGAAACTCCGGCCACATGTTCTTTTCCAGTAAGAAACAAAATGGCCGCCAGGACGTACCATGCGCTCAAAGCCTGATCAATATCGGTGGAAAATAGGGGGAAGCTCATAGTCGCATCAAAAATCGTCATCTTGGTTACGTAACAATATATCTGGGTTTTTTAATTTTCTCGCGGCTATTTATGTAGTATTTTTGGAAAACGTGTTAAGTTTGCCACGTTTATTGGTTCTTACCACGTGGGCTTCATTTACACATACTTTTAAGACGCGCAAGATTTTAAACTATCCAAACACTTAATTTAATAATTATATATTAAAAAACGGGGGGGGGGACTTATTTTGTTGGCGGGCAAGTTTCACTATTTCGGCAGTTTGATGATGCTGGATCATTCCATGTAAATTTTTCAATAACTGAAATGTGGAAATTTCAAATTTTGGTGGTTTGATGCCTTTTTGCCCCCCCCCCCCCCGCGCTTCTATATTGGTAACCAATAAAAAGATTAAGTTCGGTTCTTTAAAAATTCTATTTAATTTAAAAAATATTGTTAAATAAATCAAAATCTGCATCTCTTAGCTTGAGGGGGAAGTTTAAATTTTAGATTTAGTCTATTATCAATTTTTAAATGACTGTAAAATTTTGTATTTACATTGCAACTTTTACACACTAGAAGCTTTATTTCTGTCGAGTGAAGTTGGCGTAGGTTTGGCGTTGCATAACCTTAACCTGAAAATCTACTGAAACATATTCTAAAATAAATAGAACGAACTCGTGTGCGTTGTTTCGTTATTGCAATGCTGTTCTAAGGTCAAATTTTATGTAATTTAAATTATAATTTGACTTGTGCTCGTGTCATTCGGATTACAATTCAAAATTGCCTTGTACAAGGCTGTAATTATTACTTAGTACTTTAGACAAAGATTTTTTAAATATAATTTTCAATTTTCCCAAAATTACATTAATCATAATACGTCTCGGAAGGACCACGCTTCTAAGCATTATTAGAAAAAGACGCAACACTTGCTGCTAATTATACAGAATAATGTGTACACATGAAGCCACGTCATCATGACGTAGCCAACACTGACGTATTTCCAGCGTGGTAGCTAAAGTGGGGTTTGAATTGACGTTCGAATCTGCATGCTTCGTTACAAGGTCGTCTGCAGTTTTAACTGCTACTTTCTAGCTTTCTCCAAAATTCAAATGCAACTTGCAGGACTTTTCCACATTGGAGTCAGCACGTGACGGTAATTTCCATTCGCAGGCCGCTTGGTGACGTTATGATGAATCCTTGAAAAGCCGGCTGTAGTATCTCATGAATTGTAATTTATCGAAATTTTTGATGTTATTGATTAGTTATTTATTATTCTTTCGAGGTTTTCAGTGTTTGCCTGAAATTATACAAGTTTTGAGGATTTAAATGCCTCAAACGTAAAAATACGTAAAAATTTTAAATTAAATCTCCCAACAACGTGTAAAATTATTTTAAATCCAAAAAGAAGCGGTTTTGAATTAATTTGAACCAAATTTATATCACCTGATCTGGGCAAAAAACGAGCCATTGAAAAATTGGAGGCAAAACTTGAAATTAAACATGGAAATTCTGAATAAATTTGGAAAATTCTGTTTTAGTTCAGAAGATTGCACAAATTATTCCCAAAAAATTGTTTTGAGACCGAAATAGACAGTATGTGCTAGCCTGAGGCGGTTGCAATCCCTAACATCGGGGGTTCCGTATACTCTTCCCCCAAAACATTTTTTTTCCTCTTAATTGGAGGTCGAATAAACTAATTAATGTACCATTTTTAAAAGAACTTCATACCGTTGAATTATTTTGGTAACCTGAAAAATTATTTGCTTAGAGTTTATCGAACTTTCATTATAATTGCAAATTTAAATTCGCGAATGTGAGAATGGAATTTTTATTAGATGGTTAAAATACTTGCCCGGTAGCATTCAAACATTTAAGTAACTTAACCTTTCTCTTACTTTTCTCCGAAATTCTAAATGAGCTAAGTATAAAAGAAATATGTAGATTAAATGAAAAAAAAAGTTCAATTAGAAAATTAGAATTTTGGAAAAAAAAATGTAAACCACAACAAAAAATAGGAAAATTTGAAAAATGCAGGAAATCGAGAAAAATAACATTTTCTGGCGTGGAAGAAGGTGCTCGAAATTAAACTCGCAAAATAAAAGCACCTTTACCTTTGGCAACAACAGCATTTTTCATGCTTCCAAAATTAGCTTTTATCTTAAAATTAAACTGATAACCGTTAAATAATTTCGTACTTCCCCTGATAAATTTCACCATTCAAGGAAAAATTATGTGATAAACGTGGCAATTAAAAAATTAAAATCTTGGTTGTAGTAATTATTGTAATTTTTTTAATCATAGCAACATTTTAAGTAAACATTAGATAAATTTGGCTGATAACTTGATATATTTCAAATACTTCAAATTGTTGATAATTATTAGATAACCCCTCTTAATCAGAAATCATTTACGCTACAAACTATTGTTAACGGACCTTTCAACATTGTGATAAACTAGCCTTCCTTGTTATAAGGTCAACTTTATGTTTTATATTAATTTTATCTCCTTAAAACTAAACTTCACAGATTCAATATGTAAAACATTCTTGGTTAAAATAAAATCAATGTACGTATGTGGAATAAGGTTGCTTAATGGAAACCTATTAAATAAATGTACTTATCTACTTCAGTACTTGGATATATTTAAATATAAATGTTTGGCTGCTACTATCACGCGTGACATTAAAACCTCGTTGCATAATCTTATTCCAAGGGTAAGAACACAAATGCATACTGCACTGCGAAGGTGAAGTTCATTACTAGAACTTGTCCGTTGGATGAACCATAGCAAACTTTAGTATTTTTAGACTTGATCTTTAATGTTAACAGTTTCTGTAAACATGCATACCTAAAGCTATATAAATAATTGCTCCGATATAGTACAAATAATTTCAAGATAGATGAATAATATAATACAATAATTTAAATCTTCAATTAAGTTATTGCCATATTTACTTTCCTATACTGTTAATTATTGATATGAGAATTTTTGAATTTGTGATTTTGGCCGATATACAGAGTGGCTAGGAAACCTCCGGCCACCTTTCTTGCGGCGGTCAAGAGATGGCGCTTTAGTAAAGAAAAATTAAATTAAAATACTGGCAACAACGCAGAATCCAAGACGTTTTAGTTATTAAATACGCCCCATATTAAATCAAAACAACCAAAACGTCTTGGATTCTGCGTTGTTGCCAGTATTTTAATTTAATTTTTCTTTACTAAAGCGCCATCTCTTGACCGCCGCAAGAAAAGTAGCCGGGGTTTTCCTAGCGACTCTGTATTTTTCTGTAGATTTTTTTTCGGATTTATTTAAACTGGATATCAGAATCTGATGGAAGATCTTAGGACAAATCATTTTTTTACGAATTTGGTAGCTTCAAAATGGTTTCCGCTATGAGTTTTTAAAAATTTTGATTTTAACGCCTTATTAGTAAAAAATGAGTTGACAGATCGGAATCAAATGTGATATTGTAATAGCTGCGGGGGACACGATGTTACAATGTATAAGAATTTTAAAAACATACAAAATAAAGTAAAACTATTTTCATAATTTTCACAAAAATACTGCCGACCCCCGATTTTTTTTTAAATTTTGTATACTCCGAGCTAGGGATAGCCTATAATTTGGTTGCTGTCTCGACCCACTAATTCAATTTCTCTGTGACGCCGTCTATGAATTTTTGAAAATAAAATATGCATGGTTGTTTATTTAGTAAACGGCGACCATAAAACAAACATGTTTACTTTCCTATGCTTTCAGTACAAGGAAGTATTAATTTCATGCAAATTATCGAATTGGAGATTTTGACGGAAATACACGTTTTGGACTTGTTCTTTTGCGTCCTTTGCTCTCGAATGAGCGTGGTGACTTTCTCTTATGTATGCGGTGAGCGTGTTTAGTGATTCGCGCAGAAATAGGGGACCTACTGTCAAACGCAGGCTCCGAACCGCTTTCTCAAGAGAAAGTTTTCTTAATAGAATACCTCGCTGGGGTTTGAACCTCAGACCCCAAGGATAGCAGTCCAACGCTTTAACCACTAGCCTGCGGCCGCCTCTTTTGGACCTCTAAGAACTCAAAAAAGTGTTTCTTTTTATAAATAAAAGCTTTTAAAAAATCCTAAACCGGAAGCGGAAGTGTTTGGTAGCATTTTTTTCCGAAACGGAATCTTGTAGAACATCTTATCGCAAATCAAATGATTTTTTCCGAACTTTATATCTTCAAAATGGAGGCCGCTACGATTTTTTACAAAGTTTGGCTTTACTTTAGTGCCTTATTACTCGCAACAAGTTGACAGATCGGGTTCAAATTTTTTATCGGAATAGCCCTATACAGACACCATGTTGCTGTGCACAAATTTTTTTTCAAAATTAAAAAATATGATTTAAAAACAATTTCAATTATGAATAGTTTCAAAAAATATTGCTCAAATTTTTTATTTTGTAAGCCTATAAGCGCTGGAGATCCCCTACAATTTGGTTCATGTCCCAATCCGCTAATTTTTCTGCGATGCCTTTAATAAATTTTTGAAAATTTGAATTTTAACGTCTATTTACTCAGCCCAGTTATCAGATCGGGATGCAATTTTTGATATTGGAAGGAGTCCACAACGTTACGAGACGCAAGAACTTTTGGAATTACTAAAATTATGTAGAGAAAAAATATCAAAATTTTGACTTTTACAAATTCTACATATTCTACAAGTTACTACAGGGTGGCCACTTTTCTGGAAAACAGGGAAAAGTCAGGGGACTTAGAATTTTTTAATTTTGGTCAGGGAAATCAGGGAATTGTGTACCAATTTCAACGTAAAGTCAGGGAATTTCACGAAATAGCCACGAAAAATTCTGAAAAATGCAATTATTTTAATATTTTTATTTTTGCCTGCAAAACGAAAATTTTGTTACCCAGGTATATGTTTATAAAATTTATATTTATTTCATTTGGGTTTTCCTTAAAGTTTACATGTTGTATTTTGTTATGCTTGTAGAAAATTTTCCATTTGCTATAAAGTAATTTAAGTTTACTTTGCTAATTTTTATGTTGGGTTACAATTTTTATTAAAAAAACAGTTGAAATTGGCTTTTGTACCATAAAAATGAGTCAGGGTAAACTGAAGTTTATCAGTCAGGGAAGTCAGTGAAAAGTCAGGGAATTTGAAAAGCAGTTTTAAGTGGCCACCCTGTATTAGAGGTAAGAATGAGCTACGACCCCCCCCCCCCCCCCCCATTTTTGTGGGCGTAATTCTCCTTCCGTTTCTGGTTTTCATAAATCGCAAGCAGTCTTATCCCAAAAAAGTTGTTTTTCTCATTTAAAAAAACTTCCCCCCCCCCCCCCCCGGCAAGGCATGGTCTGGACGCTGTATGCCGCTCGCGATAAACTACAAAATGCCACTTCCACATCTAATTCTTTATATACACAATGGGTTGTACCAAACATTGTTTAAAAAAACACTTTAAAATGTAAAAAAATACAGGACGAAATGCGTCAGAAGCAAGAGCGCAGCAACCACTGAGCACAAGCACGAAGTACAGAAATATTCAAGCGGGTTAATTTTACTCTTCCCACCAAATTTTTGGCTTATGAATTTTCAGTATCGTTTCCTTTATTCCCAGGGGTTTTCTTTTCCAAAAAAGCAAAACATTTTTTTTTTACTCGGTACCAACCGAGACTCGATCCCACAACTACATATTATGCAGTAAAAAAAGTAATACACCCGGACACACCCGCATACCCATCTGTGCCACTGGGAAGTGGGAACCTGCCCTGCCGGTTATCGTAAAATAAGGGCCTATTGATGCCTAATGCGTGCGCAATAGAAATCTTGGTGTGATCGGCAGTGAAGTTTAGGCAGCAACGTTTTCTTAACGTTTCTAGTGAGGTTTCTTAAGAATTGCGTTCTTCAAACGTCCATAACTTCTTGTATGTACCAATCTTCATTCAGCCTTCAGCGAACCTTCTTAACACTACCAACCTTCAAGGCTTCATAAGATTTTTGCCAACCAAATTAGACCTTCCGATCAAGTTTTCGAATTAAAGACTTTTAGGTGTTGTTCACCTACGTACGTCCTATTTCCAAGTATATTTTCTTTCTTCAAAAAATCATTCTTGGGAATATAAATGGAGTGTTGAAATTTAAAATTTTAAATTTCTCCAAAGAAAATCCACGTGAAAGTACTAATTGGGGTTTCTTAACTATTTAAAGGTTGATTTTGAGAATTTATAACTTTTTCAGAAAGTTACAAATGTGCGTTTTTTTTTGGAGTCGATTGTTGCCAATTCCCCAATATGGGCAATGATTCTTTCTACCTTTTTTGGAAGAATATACGGTTAATCAAGCAAATATTAATTACTTCAACGAAACGTGCAAGAACATTTGGAGCGCGTCAAATCGTGACAAACGATCTTTTTTATCACATTTAAATTGGTTTTACTAACCTAACGCATTTTAGATCATATTTTAAAATTTGGTACTATGTACTAAGTTAAAGTGACCATTTATGTAGAGAAACAAAACGGGACGCGCAGAATAATATTGATTGTGTGGGGGGTGGGGGGTAGTATAAATTAAAAAAATGATGTATTCAACGTAAAAATTTTGAAATTTCAATAAACAAGAAAATGAAACAAAAATAATACTCAACGTAGACTTACAGCAAAATTACGAACACGACGCTAGCCAAAACAAATAGGGGATTCACCCGAAACCCTCGCTTTTACGGTAGTTGGGGATTCCCTGACGTATACGCGTAGAATGGAATGGGTATGAATGACGAAGCAGGAATACATAGAAAATAAGTCAGTTTGTTGGAGTCTATCGAGAGCGGCATATTTCTTCAAAATGAAATATTAGTAATTTAATAAAAAAAATTCTCCAAACTTTTATTTTGCTAATTACCTATTACTCAAATTTTATTAAAAACATTATCCCAGATTTGAAAACAGGACAGATAGCCGTCCCAAAAACCGTTTCGGAGACACCGGGATGCAAACCTCTAAAACGGGACTGTCCCGGTAAAAACGGGACGTATGGTCACTTTATAACCAAGTACACAGGTACCTACGACCTAGGTGTTTCGGGAAAATAGAAGAAGTAGAACAAGTGGATTATAATAAAGAATGTGTCTTCAAATTCAGCACTATTTTGCAATTACTGTTTCTAGAAACTAGCCACATTTAAAAAGCGAAAAACAAAACCCAGCAATGTAGCAATCCCAGAATCTGCCTATCAGCAGGATGTCGCGACATGTGGCATATTATTAACCGCCAACGGACTTTGCCGACCGGAAACTAAAACGCATATTTCCTTTCGGTTTTTCTGTTCACCGAAATTTTATCCGATTGAAAAGGGAAACCCTGAATTTGAAACTAGAAAACGATGAGATAACATTTTGTGAATCAGTAATTCTCCAAACTGTAGGCTTTAATAATACCGGGAATGAGGACGTCATAATTATTATGGGTAGTGACGTCATCAGTCAAGTCTGCAAGATTATGTGGTGAGGTAACATAGACAAATTGAAATTTTGTTTTGTCTGGTTACTAATAATTTTATGTTATAGATTTTCCAACATTTGCTCTGGTTTTTGTTTTAACGACAAATTTATGTGCCGAAATTGTAATCTTCTGTATAATAACTGAAAATTCTTTTTGCAGGTATGGTAGATTGTTTTGTACGTATCCCAAAGGAGCAGGGAGTACTTGCATACTGGCGTGGTAACATGGCCAATGTGATCCGTTACTTCCCAACACAAGCCCTGAACTTCGCCTTCAAAGACAAGTACAAGCAAGTTTTCCTTAGCGGAGTTGATAAACATACCCAATTCTGGCGCTATTTCATGGGCAATTTAGCATCTGGTGGTGCCGCTGGTGCCACTTCCCTTTGCTTCGTCTACCCACTCGACTTCGCCCGTACCAGGTAATGAAAAAAATTCAATTATATTATTAATGTAAATTACACTTCATTCGTTCGGGTTATTCCCCCAAGCCCATGCTTAGTAATGGGGACATTATTTTTGACCAGTACTATATATAAATTTTGTCTAATCTGCAGCTATTGCGAGTATTTTCAAAGTCCTGAACCTTTATAAATTAAAACCCTTCTTTTGTTGAACATTTCAAGGTTACATTCAATATTATATTGCAAGGGTGAGTGACCTATGTCTGACTACCTGTCCAGAACAAAACGGCAAAGCTAGTCTCCTTTCTAGGCAGTTGAATCACCATTGTCTAAGGTTTTTATAAAGTATGACCTGAGGACTTATTCGTTTTGCTGCGAAGAAACATAAGATTAAGAAAATTTAAATTTTTTCTATGATAATAAAAAAATTTCTTTTGATGATTTTTAAACTTCCCAAGTTCCCTATTTCTTTATGAAGAAATATACTACAGTAGTAACAAAACAAAAAGACCGTACTTTCGAAAAACTAATCAGTAGAATGCTGATATTTAAGACATTTAGAATACACTGCATCCTCTTCTAGCATACTAGAATCTGCACGTACAATATTAATACCGGCAGTCCTTATCTCTTTGTTCAGCCGGTAGTCTGAAAGACAATGCGGGCGATAAAACTCCCAGCCGTTGCCTGCCAGAGACCAGGAATACCAAAAGAATATACTTATTTTTGATCACTTTTCCATGTTACGCGTTTATTAACTTAAAATTGGTTGGAAAGCGCTGACTTCCTGATGTGTATACCCTTGGCACGTCGTAACTTGACTGCTATGGTTTTATATTTTAATGCAATTTTGATCTCTTTAATTTATTGTAAATAAAACAATTCTTAACTTCAACAGGTTTTGTATTTTAGCTTTATACGTATTTCAACGTGTTTACACGTCATTTTCAAAAGCAAGATTAAAAGTAAACAGTTGGTGTTGCTATAGGAACAATAACTCTTCATAACTTCGTCTTGGTTTTCTATATCTGCAGGGCTCGAAACGAGTTACTTTTTTACATAAAAGTACATATTTTTGAAGATGGTGCATAAAAGTACGTATTTCCACGAAGTAGTCACTAAAAGAGCATATTTTCGAATATTCCCGCTCTGTGGAACTAAATGACGCCGCGTGATATCAAAAATCAATGGTGCGGCAAAAATTAATGTTTAAAAAACTTCTGTTTATTTTTTATTATAAGATTTTTATTATCTTTGGGTATGTATTTATCTGAAGTAGTATACAGGATGTATCAAATTGTGTGTTAACTATGGGGACCTCGCTTATTTGAAGAGATACGACGATGGTTAAATTAGAGAAAACTTGTTGAATTTTATGCCCATTAATAATTTAGAAATTAGAGCTATCTTGCCTAGTTTCTGAATAAACTAAAAAAACTGAAATTCTGGATTTTTTATTTTCGGCTATAACTCATTTGTCATTCATATTTCGTATTTCTAGTTAACGCATTATTAGGACACTTTTTCATGCTGAATTTAAATTTTTGATCAGATTTGGTATAACTGTTACTATTGCTGATTTTCGACTGTCAACTTTTTTTTTTCTTATGGTCGGCATTTTATATTGTTCCATATTTGAATAGAGTTTTTAATTCTGATTTCAACGATGTGTCACACTTTGCATTTTGTTAAAGTTTTGAGCATTCTATTACAGAAAATAAAAATTTCATAAGAGTGCCATGGAAAGACCACGTCATTTAATTTATTTTGAAAAAATTCTAGTAGGCCATGAACTGATGGAAGTAAAACAAAACGCCACTTTTATTTACTTTGGCCTTTAGATACATTAGGTACGCGAATATATCAGGAAACTTTGTTTTGAGCATAGGCAGAAGATTAAGTTATTTTTTTACAAAAACAAATAAATGACACAGTTATTAACACACAGATTAGAGAGTTTATTTTAGACGAGCTTTTGAGCATGCTTTACAAAGGTGTAAAATGTTTTGAACATTTATTTAATAATTGTTTGTGTTAGTGCAGTTCTAGTGTTATGTGTTGTATTTATTTAACCTGTTATTCAAATTAGTTGCAATGTCAGTTGCAAACATAAAAACTGCAAGTGGAATTTTCAGTAAATTGTGTATGTTAGAAAATTTGTCATTTGTTTTTTTTTTTAATTAAGATAATCTGCTGCCTACGCTCAAAACAAAGTTTGCTGAAATTTTCACCTACCTAATGTATCTAAAGGTAAAAGTAAATAAAAGTAAAGTTTTATTCTACTTCCATCAGTTCATGGCCTACTAGAATTTTTCAAAATAAATTAAATGACGTGGTCCTTCCATGGCACTCTTATGAAATGTTTATTTTCTGATACAAAATGTTCAAAAATTAAACAAAACGCAAAGTGTGACACATCGTTGAAATCAGAATTTAAAACTCTATTCAAATATAAAAAAAAATTGGCAGTCGAAAATGAGCAATGGTAGCAGTTACACAAAATCTGATAAAAATATTTGGTTTAGCAATAAAAAAAGTGTCCTAATAATGTGTAAACTACAAATATGTAACATATAATAAATTAGTTATAGCCGAAAACAAAAAAATCCAAAATTTCAGTTTTTCCAGTTCTTTCAGAAACTAAGCAAGATAGCTCTAATTTCGCTTAAGATTATTAATAGGCATAAAATTCCACAACTTTTCTCTAATTTAACGGTCGTCGTATCTCTTCAAATAAGCAAGATCCCCATAGTTAACACGCAATTTGATACATCCTGTATACATACCTTGTTTTCAAAAATGTTAGTACTTTCTATATTTTTTTATTAGTTTTTCGTAAAAGTTTTTATGTTAATGCATGTATGTTGAATATATTAATAAATGATTTCTTAAAAGTAATATTTTATTCACTTTTTTGGTACATATTTTTGGCACTGTAAGTCACTATTTACATATTTTGACACTTCATCTTTGTTTCGAGCCCTGTATCTGCGTCCAGATGACTGGATTTCTCATTCCAAAAGTCTAATAACAGTGAATTTAAGAGATCAATTTGTTCATTCACCGTTATTAGACGTTTTGGAATGAGCAATCAAGTCATCTGGATGCAGATATAGAAAACCAAGATCAAATTATGAAGATTTATTGTTCCTATAGTAACACCAACTGTTTACTTTTAATCTTGCTTTTGAAAATGACGCGTAAACACGTTGAAATACGTATAAAAATAAATACAAAACCTGTTGAAGTTAAGAATTGTTTTATTTACAATAAATTAAAATGAACTTCAACGAAGTAAAGCTCGAACTTATAAATAATTTGATCTTCTTGTTTTGCGTCTACTTTATGTAGATTGTTTAATAAAGATTTAATTTCTTAACACGTTAGATTGTATATTTTTACACCTGAATCTACTATAAATCAATTATTTCTTTAAATTTCAATACAAATTTATATAAGGGGTCTGTCTATCAATAACAATGTTTTACAAAAAAGTAACATGTAATAAGTGACGCATAATTCTGTAAAAAATCCAAAGAACAACTTCATTTAAGTTACATAACTGGCACAGTTTTGGGAGTCTATTTTTAAGATGGAACGATAATAGCACCTTATTTTAAGATTCAAGATCAAGTTTGTGCTAGGCAAAAGAATCCGCATAGTCTGTGAACGGAATTAGAATATAATTCATAACAAAAGTTTTTATGTTGTTTTATCGTAATTGTAAGTTATGAAATTGCGGTTTTTAGTGAGACCATACATTGATAAACGAATTATTGATCGTTTGCCTTTACATTTGACCTAACCTCTGTTAAGGTTCTTGCACTACATATTAATTGCGTTGTTGATTTGCAGCAATCGCAGAAAAAACTAGGACATAATAAAATAACATTTTAATACTTATCATAACGTGAAAATCCGAGCCTTTGCTGGAGATGAAAGATAATAAATTTTATTAAAATGCCCATGTGCACATATTTGTAATATGCGTTCAAAAAAAAGGGTCAAGTAGGCTTGGATGCTTCTGTTTTGACGATTCTATCTAGTATTACATATGCTGTGCGTATAATATGCTTGGTAGGATCGGCAAATCGGTGAAATCTAAAGCCTACTTACCATTATTTTATGAACACATGGTATAAAGGATGTACAGGGTGATCCGCCAAAATACATATTTATGCATAATTTTATTTTTTGAGTCAAAAAAACATTGAACTCGAGTGATTGGTTACTTATCTTAGATTCCGCTGTAAATTGCCGGAGTTTATTTTTATACGGGGTGTGTTTTACGGGAAACTGGTTTTATTTCTGTACAGGATTAAAAAAAAAACTCGGTTTTACATATGTGAAGTTTAAAATTGAAAAGTTTATTATTAACAATAAAAAAATTAAAACGGTACAGCCAGTTTTAAATAGCCAAAACAATCAATAAATGTTTGTTTAACTGTAATTTATTGTGAAGTATATTCAAAATATTGAGTTTATTAAAGGATTTAGGAAATGCGATTTGAAAGCCAAAGAAATGTTGAAAGTGTCCATGCAATAATAAAGGGGCATAAATTATTGTTCGCCTTATACAAAAGTAACAGGAGGTTGTTTATTGCGTTCGTTAATTTATGTGAAGCGGAAATAGAGCAACATCTTCTATGTTATTGGGAATCCCCTAATTATGTACAATCTTGCTTGTCGGGTCCACTTCGAGTGCGCGTAAAGCATGTATGAAGCGTGAGGATATACACCATCTTCTGTTGGGAATCCCCTAGTTATGTACAGGCTGTCTCATTTTCGATGTGGTTATATGGGTAACTTTGTTAATATTATAGCTTAAAAAAAAACGCTTGGATGTTATTGGGTCATTTTTTAAGACTAATTGGTTGGTAGAAACAAAATGCATATGCTTGAGCACCTATTTGACGTAGATTACAATTTTCTGAAGCTTTCGGTTTCACCGGAAGTGACACAAATTTTCTTATTTTAAATGGAACAGCCTGGTACATTGTTAAATTTTTGAATTCAGGCTAAAATTTTGCATACGACGGTTTTTTTACACACCAACAGTGACTATGAGATAGCAAGGCAGTAGACGATTCACGATTTTGCGATCATATAAACAACGTTGGTTTTATTTTGTATCCAAACATACGGGATGTAGGATTTAGAAGAAATGCAAGTTAATAAAGCGCAAAATCCAAATCCATTCCTTTGCTAGGAAAGGATAGAGTAACCTAAGATAAATAGTTTGCCTCTTTTAACTTTTTTTGTTATATCTTGCAATATGACAAAATATTAATAAATTCTTCTTTGTTAAACAATAAGGGACATCCCCAAATTTTGATTCTGAGATTTAGAATAGAAAATATTAATTTCTCCACCTGAAGTTAAATCACAAACAACCTTCTGGTTGGGTGTGTTTTAGAGCAGTTTAAGTCGTCTGTTTTATTCCAGTGTTATTTATTAAGTTCTTTCCTAGGAATATTTTCAAAAGTTAAGATACATATCGACACGTTCAGTGTGGAGTTTTACCCTCCTGCTGGCGACTCAAGACTGTCTTTTCATGCAGTTTTTGTCGCAGTGTCATATAGAATGTACCCTTTGGGAGGTGCCTAGAGCATATTCCATAATCTGTGTGTAGCCCCTGGGCATTGACACTTAGACAAACCATGCTCTGTACAGCTTTTCTAACCTAACACTTAAATTTTAGTCACATCTGGACATTTAATCGTCATAAAAATTCTGTCCTTATGATTTTCGTCCTATGGACAATACGTTCAAGATTTCTTGTCTTTGCAGACAATTTGCCTTAGAAACTATTGTTATATTTTATATCAAATACCTCAATATCTTGAATTGTCTTTAGAGTTATTACTTTTCATTAAAAAATAAGTTTACTATTTGTCAAGTGATAACAAAAATTAATAATCATATTTTATTTTCCAGGTTGGCTGCCGACACTGGCAAAGGAGCTGGAGAACGTGAATTCTCAGGTTTAGGCAACTGTTTGAGCAAGATCTTCAAAGCTGATGGTCTCGTTGGTCTATACAGAGGTTTTGGTGTATCTGTACAAGGTATCATCATTTACCGTGCTGCTTTCTTCGGCTTTTACGACACTGCTAAGGGTATCTTGCCTGATCCTAAGAACACACCACTTGTCGTCTCGTGGGCCATTGCTCAGGTATGGTTTATTTTTCTGTTGTTTGACAACTTTAGAAGGTAACATTATGATTCTTTTTTTGCAGACTGTAACAACAATAGCAGGTATTGTCTCCTATCCCTTCGACACTGTCCGTAGGCGTATGATGATGCAGTCTGGTCGCAAGAAGGCTGATATTATGTACAAGAACACCATGCACTGCTGGGCTACCATCGCTAAGACTGAAGGCACCGCTGCATTCTTCAAAGGAGCATTCTCCAACGTACTCCGTGGTACCGGTGGCGCTCTGGTCCTAGTTATTTACGATGAGATCAAGAACGTTCTTTAAATAGTAGAATTTTAAATCTTTTTAACACACATCGCATCATTTAAAAAAACTTAGATCGAATTATCGATCGAATTTTAGTCGGAACTATTTTTAAAATATATCTTCTGGTTTGCCGGCGATGGTGTTCAAAGTGTGCTGTTCGGACATTCCGGGTGTGGAAACACCAATGAGGCGACCCGTTCTTGGCTCCCCTTGTTGGTTTTGCTGTCATCTCATCCGCATTTTCATTCTGCACACTTATTTCACACATGTTGGGGTACAAGTGGAAGTTGTATTTTGTAATAGGCGCGCATATTTTAATTTATTTGAAGAACTCGCAAACATTGTTTCATTAAATTGAATGATGAGAAGGAATTTGATTTCTTGTACTAAGTATTAAACGTTGCAAAGACTTCGAAATTTTTTTGATTTGTTTAGGTAAGACGGCTCATCACAGCTACTGTTCGATGATCTTAGTAAATAGGGCCCACGTTCGCTGCAGCTCCTAGTAGGTTAATTATTACTTATTTAAGCTAAGTTGTACATTACGTTTTGTGTGGTACGCAGTAAGTAATGTATATAGTAAACAAAAAAAAGGTAAAACCGAAGTGTCATCGCAATTCATATTACTGTAAGATAACTGTTAATGTTACCAAGTTATGTTTATAATATATTTTTGTTCGCCTTTCGGACATAATAAAAACAGTAATACCAGGACTTTTTTTGTGTTTTATTTCACAGGGTTATTTACTTACATTGAGAGTGATACAGAAGTAACATGGAACGACCTACTTTTGTGCTATTGCTAATAAAACAGTAGACTTGCATCTCAAACAATTTTGATCACATCCTCCTTTCCTTTTATTTATGATAAACAAATGGAATTTTAGTATGTTTTATTGATCATAAAAAAGCATATGGGGCTAAAAATTAAAACTTCTGGTTTCATCAGAAATGACTAACTTTCTTTTTTTTAATAGAACATCCTGAATATTCGGAACTAGGGTAAAATTCTGATGTATATGCCTGTTAAGTGAGGATTTGACATCCAACAATATTTTTTTATAATTATCTTAGTATTCAGTGCTTTGAGCCACCCAAATTGATTCTAATTACTTTAAATACGCAAAAAAAATTCACAACCTACACACACCAGTTGTAATAGACGGTGTAATAATAAAGGATACCTTAATTACACACAAAATAGAAAAACGAAGTTATAATAAGAAGGTAAATTTAAGACTAAATGTAAATATTTACAATGGCACATTTACAGTCGTTCACCCTCCCTCGGTTCATCCCCATCATAAAGGTCATCAACCTAACGAGCAGCGCAGCCCTTACTTAAAATAAAGAGTTTTAACAGACGGAGAGCTAGCAACGTCAGAGACTACAGATATTCATCATAGAAATTTCAAATCTTTCCGTATTCTAAATGGGTTTTATCCACTAAAATGCAAGTCTGACCGACGAGATCCGTTGCGTGTCAATAGGGGTGTAAGTTCCCCAAAAAATAGGAAACATACATTAAAGTATCAAAGCTTGTTTTTTTTACTTTATACCTAATAATACTGTAGTTATGTTGCCAGATCATTACGTACTTAATAAGGCTTTGCAAGACTTATGTGAACTTACGGAGGTGGCCAATAATTTCAATTCTTTCAGCTAAGGTGTAAACCAATTTTTAAATTTGACAAAAATCTCCAACCGCAAAGTAAAACACACACAAACACTGTAATCAATGTAACATTAAATTTGCACAAATGTCAAAACATCATTCAACAGCCTGTGCTACTTTGTCTAATTTTTATATTTTATTAAATTTCTCAAAAGCAAATCTATCGATTTTAATTTTCTTTGCGTAAAACGATAGCATTTTAAAAGACCTTTAATTTGAGGTGTCACAAAGGGCATAGTGCAATTTAAGTTTTTCAAGGTTGGATAGGAGGGGCGGTGGGGTGAGTATTAGCGCGACGCGGATTACGCAATCGCGTGTCCCTCATCCTTTATAGAAAAGCACTTTTACATTTTTTTGATATTTGGTGTGGTTCACGAGATATTCAGGGTGGATCGCTTTCAAATGATCACCCTGTATAGTATAGTACACAACAGTAAATTTAGTAGGATCTACACTCACTTTAGCGTTTGTTCTTAAAAACTGGCTTTGTTTTTCTTTTTGAAATAAAGTGTTTAATGATTTCGTATTTTGTTAATAGTATTTTATTTTATATTAAGAAGTCCATTTAATTCTTAGTCAGTGGCGTATTTGCAGTCAAAAATGCTTTAATTTAAGGTGTCGCAGAAAAAATTACTTGACAACCCGTTGCACGCCCTTTCTCAAAAAAATTTTTTTGGGAGGGGTCTCTCCCGTATTTTGCGACCTACATTTCATATGTTAGGCTTAGTTAAAAGCTATGAAGTAAATAAATTTCCAAAACTACGGAAATTCTAAAACAATATTCCTCAAAAATGTGTACCTAATAAGTTTGCTGATTTCCTACAGTCAAACAGTAATCTTCAATTAATAAATTCCAGCTTAACTTTGTTGAAGTTCATATTGATATTAAAAAGGCATTTGAAATTTACAAACATTATTAAACTGTACCTTTAATGAATGAGCAAATTGATCTCGTAATATTCACCTTTATTGGGAGGTTCTGGATTGAGAAATCAAATCACCCCCAAACACCGATAACCAAGATCAAGTCACTAAGTTCTATTGTTGTAACATCAACTGTTTACTTTGATAATGGTATTTAAACATGTCGAAATACGTTTAGTTTTAAAAAGTAAATAATTATTGTTAAAGGTATTAAAGTATTTTATCTGATAGTAATCTTCAAGTTTTGGCCTTTTTAAAAATATTCCTATTTTAGTTTAATTTACTTAATTCAGAAAATGCAATTATTTTACTGAATGTGGAACACTTCCATCGTATTGTAAAGCTTGTTTTAATGATGTTGTTAAAAACCGAAGAGGTGCAAAAAATGAAGAAATGTAAAATCAGCATAAAAACATATAAAAATTGTCATTACTGTTTTTCATTTGGAATTGTGTAAATCCAAACAATTCCTTAGCCTGTTTAAATAGTTTAAAACAAATATTGAGCAGGAGCCGACTGATAACAATCATCTTAGCAGTTGTCGAACCAATACCCATTTTTTCGACATTTAAAAAAAAATGTTGCATGTTGTTCGAATATTTCAATACTCCAACTATTTTTTACATAATATTTCGGCGTTTCTAGTGTTATAATATGCATGCAATGTGAAAACAGAAAAAAAATTGAACTAGTGTTTGTCATTTTTGCTGGATTAAATAACGTAACGCCTTACACCTCACAGTAAAAAGGCATAGGATTAAGTAAATAACATAAGTACCTACACGGTGTAACAAAAATGGTGGGATGGCTATACAGAAACGTATTGTACTGAAATGATCAAAAAAGTTCATGTAAACATGTGTCCTTAAATGCTTCTCAAGGAAGTTAAAGCCCCGTGAAGACAGCGAATGAAATTTAATTTTTAATTAATATCTCCGACACCCTTCACTACAAAGTAATGAAATTTGGCATGCGGTTTAGTACTAGTAAGTAATAAATTATTTAAACCAGAGGCGTCCCAAACTGGTGGGAGGGGGGACTGGGTCATTTTAATTTATTATTTTTGTAATCTTCGATTTTATTACAAATTTGAAACAGGAATATGATTCTACATTAAAAAATGATATTCTTCTTTTTTTTGTATGACTAGCCATTTTCCAGAAAAAATCCTAAAACATCCTAAAAAAATCCTAAAAACAAGTAAAGTTTTATCCTAAAAAAATATGAAATAACTTGCTGGGATCCCTGGGAACGGTATTCAGCTGCAATGTAGAATCACTGTCAGCACGTAAAATGGGTGTTAAAATTACACTTTTGAAAATGGGACAAGCAGTGGTGTAGCTGGGATTTTTTGGCCTGGTCACAAAATAAGTGAAGTGCCTCTTCCAGGCAATTGTTTTTGTGAAAGGAGCGTTCAAGGCATTGTCAAGTAATTTCTAACTGGCGAAACCTTAAATTAAAGCATTTGTGACTGCAATACGCTTCTGACTTTAAGAATTAACTGGACTTTTTCTTTTTTAACGGTAGTCCCAAGGGGCCGCTAAACCTTTGGTGCCCCATTGCTTTGCGACCATTGGCGCTACGTTGAGAACAAGTAGCAATGACGTAAGGTACAGAAAAGTGCAGAGGAAGTACTTTATTCATTTTTTCTTTAAATATTTGAGGTAGTTATTCGAATTTTTGGAAATGATGGTAATTAAGCAAATTAGACAATAAAATTACACTTGATATTTTAACAAAAAATGGGGTACCATTTGTAAAATTACTAAAAGCCCTTTATGTAAACTGAAAATTTTGTGAACATTTCTGCTACCAATAAATATCCAAAGTTTTTGCACAAGTTATTAGTTAAGTCATGACATAAATCTTTCTGTAAGATGTAAGTAACAATAATTAGACACGTTAAAATTGTAATAAAAACCTCAAAAAATTCTTGCAATTTACTTTATTTAGTGAATACACACTGCAATGCAAATAAATGGACGGAAAAGAACCAAACTAGTAGACTTTGCTGGAACAGAAGGTGAACCGGCAAACATAACACAGCTAGTTAAACGAGACCTAAATTAAGCACATTAAATCACATTATAATTATTAGTATTGGTCGGTAAATCCTAGGACATTGGTAGTGTTGTCAATACATACAGAAATTTAGTTCAGCAATTTTCAATTAGTTACCAAACCAACTAATTTTCTCTATCATCAACAACCCATATCTATATTTTATTGCTAAATAATCAAGGATTATCAAAATGAATACTGTTAATAATAATCATTTACATAAAATACATTTAATGCACAAATAATCACATATTAAACACCTCACCAAGTTTTTTTAATACTAAATGCATGGTAAGAAAAAAATACACTTACAGTTATAAGATGGGGACACACATAGAGTATTAAAGATTTTATAAAACTGACAGACAGAGAAGTGTAGATGCTAAAAATAACTTTTACACGAAATTAAAATGAAAACTACACTTCCAACTGACTTTCGATGTTTAGTTTTTGGAATGTTAGAATTAAAAATAAAAATTAAGACGACAAAATTGCACACGGATTGTAATATATACAATTGCTAATAGAAAGCTATGTAAATATTCAGGGTGAATAAAAAATAACACATACTGTCTGCAACTTCATAAATGTGGATTACATTAAAAACAGCCTTAACACAACTAGTTTTTTAATTTCAGTGTATGCACTGTCAAAGTTCAATTTTTTATAAGTTTAGTTATTTAGTTGCTATGGCAACCAACTTTTGTTTTTTAATTGACATCTTGAATTTTTTACATTTTTGGATTCAGCAATTGGTTCTCGGTCTGGTACAATACCAGAATTTTTAAACGAATTACCTTTGAAGTTCAGAAATTTCCTAGTTGGCATAGTAACCAAACAACAATCAATAAAGTATGTAGTAAAATTTAACAAACAAGTTTTATTAAGGATATTTTTTCATAGAATCAATACTTACTAAGTTACAGACATTATGCGTCACTATTTTACTCACCCTGTATAAATAATATTGCTAAAGTGTGCTTGATCCACACAATATAACTTGCTCCATTGTTATGACTAATAATACAAATAATTTCAATTATTTCTGTAACAAGTTTTTACACATATAATGCATTTATATAAAAAAAAACAAATATCAATTACTTTTCTTGTTATAAATATTCTAAAAAGGTTTTACTTTATCTATATCTATTTTCTTTCACTAAACAGTTCCACTGTCTAACATAAAACATTAAAAAAGATACGATACTTAACTCTAAAATTCTCTCCTTATAAATAATCTGATATTAAAATCTCTGCTTTAAACATTTCCTATTACAATTAGCTACAATCTAAAAGTTAAGTAGATTTATGTCCCTCTAAGGAGACAAAATAACGCCGGTATAAAAAAATAAATAATTAACATATAAAAAATAAGTGTAGGAAAACCATTCTCAGGTGAATACAAGAAAAGGTGACAAAAAATACACTATTTCGCCATCGACTTTGTATGTTGAAGAAAAAGAGCCTGTTAAAATTTTAAACTAAAAGGAGAGTCGTAGTGGAGATATACAGGGTGGTCAAAAAAATATATTTTTAAATCAATTTTTAAAAGTGACAGGAATTCTAAGCTGCAAGGAAAAGTTTTGCCATGTTAATTCTCACAACAAAAAAGACTTATAGATGATTCTGTCCAATTACCAATCATACAGTAAAAATCCATCATTTTCCCACATTAAAATCTAAAATTACGACACAAACTCTTCAATCTCATACATAATGATTTTCTAAAATTCACTACATAACAATCACACAAAGTACAGCACAATTAAGGACTCCACCGACGCCTATAATTAATTAATAAATTCACTAATAGCACTACAATGCTAAAACGTGTCAGTCGTGTTGTCAGACCTGCTGCACAAACTGGTGTGCATCGGCAGAGGCGTGCGTGGTGTTCATGTTAGGATCAAGCTCTATTTTGCTATCACGTTTTGGATCCTTACTATTAATACACATATCATTAAAGTTTAATTCAGAGCTGTCGGACTGAGGGCTGGGAGATTCGGCTATTTGTAGTCGAAGGGAGGGGTCGTCCAATCTTATTCGAGCATCGTCGTCGGTGCTGTCAATTGATGAGGAACGTTGGGACTGCAGCAATGTATTGCCAGTGCCTATCCATCTTGCTTTAAAGGATTCCAATCTCATGACCTATAAGTTGTTATTTTTAATAAGAATGTCATATATCTAAATGAAACTGAATTTAAATCCAAAAATGTTTATGTAAAACTATGCATATTTTGTTTCAAGTATTCAATTTTGTGGAAAATTTCGTTTTTTTTATGATTTAATTTCAAGTTTAATTATTAAATAAAAATACAGGGTGATTTTGGGAACCGGGCCACTATTGCCAACTTTTTTATTTAACTTTTCCCTCTGGCTACGATTGTGAAAACTAAAAAACAATTGCACATCGGCTTTTCGAGTTATTTCTTAAAATGACTTTTTTTTAAGCGGAACGCCCTGTATTTTTTTTACAAATTTTAAATTGAAAATTTTATTCTCTTTAAAAAAGTATGAGGTCAAACTATAATTTAATTAACAAATAAAGTCATATTTTAAGTTTTAATGGTTTAATAACATAATCGTAACAGCCGTGAAACAAAAGCTACTTGTTTTATGGTATAGGTCAAAATATCATTAAATTAATATGTATAAGAGTAATTATTATAGTAACTGCTCTTATTGGGCTCTATCAATATCTAGACAGCCATATTTTAACTTTTAATACTGTAATGACATCATCGCAACAACCGTGAAACAAAAGGTAGAGTTCGCTTGTTTTATTGTTTCTATTTTGACATTTAGCACTTGTGCTAATTTTATTTAACATTTAAGATGTACATTGGCCCCCACGGCCACCTGACATGAATCGCTAGATTTTTTCTTTGAAGATATCTACAGGATGATATTTAATTGAGATAGATACAATAGTGTAGAGATTTAGACTGGCGTCTAGCCCCTTGGGATTACAGCCGATCCTGAATAGTGCAATATCATCTAATATTGGCTCGCATATGTGCGAGTGTGATATTTACATCGAGATTTGCATTGTTAAAGTCGATTTTTTCATTGCTAATAAATTGATTTCAATAGAAAACAACAAATCCTTTTTTTTAATTTATTACCAGACTTGCGTGTTAGTACGCCGTCAATCAGTGAGTGAATGCAAATTTGTCTTCGTATTTTTTCTTTAAAAATATAACTGCTCTTAACAAATAACGTCGCGTAATCAGCAGAACGCAACAACAGTGTTTAAAAAAAAAACTATAAAAAAAAACTTTTAGCCCAACCGAGATTTGACCCCACAACTACTAATGCAGTAAAAAAGTAGTGCACCCGAACACACCCGCATATCCATCTGTGCCACTACGAACTTTTGGTTTACACACATTCCAGCTGCATGCAGAGGCAAGTCATTGAGGTAGGATCGGCTGTAGGTGCAATGGGCTAGACGCTAATAGATTTAGTCGCATACATTTCATTGTAAAAATTGCCCACGGAATGTTACGTCGAGCGTCGAATACTGTAGTTCAAGAATTTACTGCTGTCTAGATAATGATAGTGCCCAATTTGAACAGTTACTATAATAATTACTCTTATACATATTAATTTAAAGATATTTTGACCTATACCATAAAACAAGTAGATTTTGTTGCTGTTACGATTATGATATTAAACCATTAAAAGTTAAAATATAGCGTTATTTATTAATTTAATCATAGTTTGACCCTATACTTTTTTAAAGACAATAAAATTTGCAATTCAAAAATATAAAAAAATACAGGGTGTTTCGTTTAAAAAAAAAGTTATTTCAACAAATAACTCGAAAACGCGATGCGCAATTGTTTCTTCGTTTTTACCATCGTAAGCAGAAGAAAAAGTTACACTTTTATCCTAATTTAACCAACTTTGTATCTTTTAAAATAAAAAAGTTGGCAATAGTGGCCCGATTCCCAAAATCACCCTGTATAGATACAACACCAAATAGAAATTTAAATATAATTTCTATTATACAGGGTGAGTCAATAACGCCGGCCACGGTGGTTGATATCTCTTTTACTTTGTAAAATACAAGAAAAATGTTTCGAATAATGTTTTAGAGGATCAAGAGGGACACATTTTAAAATTATTTTCAATTATACATATAGGGGGTTCGATATGGCATATCAAAATTAAGCTTTTTTAAATAGAACACCCTGTATATTTTTACTTATTTTTATTCGCCTTATTCAACTATTTTCGAAAAATTTGACATGTGCAGACCTCGCTAATAAAATCTGCACGAACCGTATTTCCCAAGATTAAACAAACTTCTTCTGTTAAACCTTAGTCAAGACCATGTAACATCCTGCAGATATTTTAAAGTTGAATTTGTTATACACGGTATTTGTTGCAGCAGTGCAATAATTTTTAACTCTAATGTGTCCTTACTCGTCCAGATTTTATTAGTGGTCTGCAAATGACAATTTTTTTGAATAAAGTTCAATAACTTGGCAACGCTGCGACGGAATTTCAAAACCAAAACGTATTCAGAAAGAAAATAAAAAAGCGAATAAGAATATACAAAAATATACATAGTGTTCTATTAAAAAAAATTAGTTTCGGTATGCCATTCTTATATGGAACCCCCTGTATAATAAAAAATAATTTTTAAATGTGGTCCTCTCAGTCGCCTAAAACATTTTTCTGTATTTGAAATAGTAAAGGAGATATCGACCACCGCGTTGTTGACCCACCCTGTTTTATTTTTATTGTAAAAGCAGGCGAAAATATGAAAATTAAAGCAACTGAAAATAAAAAATATGTCGAATTAAACTTCGTTTATAATGTTAAAAAAATAGAACATCAACTATAGAATACAGTAAACCATCTGCATCGTGTATTGGTTAGGATATATCCAGTGTAAACAAAACTGGGTACGGTACCTACACCACAATTTTTAAGATAATAAAATTAGAATTACGGATGTTCAATTATTCATAACAACGCATTATATGTTGTATAGGTTACTAATCTAGCACTTCCAGTTTAACCAAAAGGGGGTAAACTTTATGTTTTAAATAAGCACCTTGTGTATTTTTCAACAGATTCTTGTAGAACATAAAAATCTCTTTTTAACTGTTTTTTCAAATTTAAATTAAGTTAATAAATAAGAAAAAAATTCTTTTTCCTGCAGGAAAAAGGTCATGAAATCAATATGTATGTTAGCAATTTTTAACAAGTAGACGTTGCAAATTATTCAAAACATGTTACAGTAAATATACCGCGTGTCAAGGAAAGTAGTCTCACGTCCTTTATTTTCTTTATTTATTAAAATAATAAAACTAAACTTTTGGAAGTTAGTATGCGTACAAAGCCACATTATATGCTGTCTACTTCAATTTTTTCCCTTCCGATTTCGTCGGAGGTCAGCCCAACTTTCTCGTTTCAAATGGAACACTCTGTATATTTTTACATTTTAAATAAGAACCAAGTTCTGAGTACAGTAGTGTACTTTAATTGTTGTTTGAGAGCTCGAAAATTTTATTTTGAAATTATCTGTTTCGTGTTAAGAGTGCCATGACATGCATTAAACTGGTCCTACAGTCAATTGTTACTGGTACCTAAACTAGTAACGTAAAAGTTGGTATGCTGCTCATTTACAATGCTGACAAAATGCAGTTGCTCCACAACGTTTGTATCCAGAGAGAGGAAGAACCAAATCGTGAATATACCTCTGTCTATAAACTAACCCCTCCCCCTTCCCCTGACTAACTTTTGAACGACTTGATATTTTACCACAACATTTGGTGTGCTTTAATGCGAAATAGAATACTATTTTTTAGCCAAAAATTAAATTTTGTATCATTCAAAATGGCGACTAGGCGCCATTTTGAAATTTTTTTTAATAGAAAGGGGGGTCGAGTGACACCTCATTTGAAAGGTCTTTTAGTTCTGCGTCTGATCCTAGAGTTTCAAAGAAAAATATTTAGTCATAACAAAATGGCGGATTTTAAACAAATGGACTCACTCAATTCAAAATTGTTTTGATTTTTTTTTAACCAGTAGTCCACTTTTTTATTTGCAGGACAAAATTTTCCCAGAAATATCTTAGGTGGCTGGAAATAATATTGAAAACGTTATGTTCCAACAAGACGGTGCGCCGCCTCATTATTATAGACCTGTTTCTGACTTTCTAAACGGACATTTTCTTGGAAGATGGATTGGTAGGCGGGGGCTTGTAGAATAGCCGGCTCGCTCCCCAGATTTAACTTCCTTAGATTTTTTTCTATAGGAATATCTGAAATCGAAAGTGTACAGAACCCGTCCAGAAACAATTAAAAAACTGGAGCAACGCATTACAGAAGTTTGCAGAAATATCACTCCACAAACTTATGAAAATGTAAGGCAGGAATTTCATAACCGACTTTTTATGTGCCAAGAAGTGAATGGAAAACATTTCGAACACTTAATTTAATTTCTTTTTGCTTTAATTCTTAGTTTTTTTAAATAGACTTCTTTATCTTCAAACATTGTCATTTTGTTATGGCTAAATATTTTTCTTTGAAACTCTAAGATCAGACGCAGAACTAAAAGACCTTCCCAATGAGGTGTCAATCGATCCCCCTTTCTATTAAAAAAAATTCAAAATGGCGCTTAGTCGCCATTTTGAATTTTGAATTTTAATATAGGCTGAAAAATAGTATTTAATTTCCCATTACAGCACACCAAATTTTGTGGTAAAATATCAAATCGTTCAAAAGGTAGTTGGGGGGGGGGTTTACTTTATAGACACAGTGTATATTACAATCGATGAAGCCACAGAAATTAATACATTAGCTTTTCCTGAAATTCACCACACTGCGTCAACCAGAGAAATAGAAAGCGAACTCGGAATTAGTCATGAATCTGCCAGAAATGTTATCCAGAAGCACAGCTTTCGTTTTTATAAATACCAACTGCATAAGCACTTGCATGAAAACGATGCCCAAAAAAGACTCAATTACTGCAACTGGCCGATTCATAATAATAATTTTAATAACCATTTCGTCTTTTTTATCCGTTTCTCTTATGAGTCACGTTTTACAAATAATGGTATGTTGGGAACCCAAAATATACAATATTTACATTTTTTTAAAAGCAAGATTAAAGCGTACTTGAACAAACTGCATCATATAACGCGTTTTTATGAATAGTTGAACATCCCTAAGTTTAATTTTATTAACTTAAAAATTGTGGAAAAAAGAGAGGGTGTACCTACCTTCGTTTACACCTGCTATAACCAGAATAGTTATTTAAGTAACAAGAAATGTAAAGACGTAATAACATTCGAGGTAGGTAACTACGAGTCGAGGCGAAGCCGAGGCTTGTGGCCTGCCGAGGATGTTAATAGTCGATACATTCCGTGTTACTTATTAAATTTTTCACGCTACCGGCAATGTAAGTAGAAATTTAATCATATTTTTAAAAGTTCGTTTTGACAGCTGTCATCGGAATTATTTTTTAAAAGCTCCATTATTCTAAGTTGTCTGTGCTTGTTACCATATCAACAAACAGTTAAAATCAACATTATTTTCCTAGGAACGTAAGTGACACTATTAAGTTCCGTCGTCAAGGGTAACTAGTACACGTATGTTATCAGCCACTTACGATCCCTGTAGCTATAGATGTAAGGCCTACTTACATTGCCGGTAGCGTGAAAAATAAGTTTAATATTTCAGATTCAATATTATTCCTTTAACACATAAAAAATATGAACATTATATGTTGCACTAAGGTAAGCCTATCTTCATTTAATAATGCTTTTGTCACATGACACAGGTGGCTTACACCTTCACCAACAATTATGTATGAGAAAGTGCATATACAGATGTACAGATGCTTATATACACACAGCGACTTGCAACATATGGAGAAAATATTTATTAGAATTTTCCAAAAACATATTTTTGCGAGATTGCTTCTGCATCTCAGATACCCTAAAAATTGATTTAGACATAGGTCATGTGTAACTTCAGGTTTGGCGAGAAAATATCAGAAATAAATTATTAGGAAAAAGTGTTCAAAATCCAATTCTAATGCCATTTGTAAGGTTTGGAACAAAAATATTAATTTATTTATAAGTTTACTTCGTTGAAGTCCATATTTATTGAGTATAAATAAAATACTTTTTACTTCAACAATATTTATTTATTTTAACCTTTCGACGACATGTTTACATGCCATTATCAAAGGTTATATTAAAAAGTAAACAGTAAGTGTTGTTATAGCAATAATAGAAAGTGGTGACTTGATCTCGGTAATTGTCTGCAGATGACTTGCTTTCTTATTCCAAAATATCCAATAGTGGTAAATTTAAGAGGTCAATTTGCTCGTTCATTAACGATCCAGTTTTTAATTGTTTGTAAATTTCAAAAGCTTCTAGTATATCTTAACGTTTATCATCACAAAGGTGTAAACATTTTATAGCGTTATTGGATGTCATTAAATGATTGTGTTCTAGTAAGTGTTTAGCATAATTAGATTTATGTGGGTGTTTGTATTTGTAACAACATATGTGTTCTTTATACCTAATATTAATAATTCAAAATAGCGTTTTTAAAAAAATATTTTTATGTTAAATCACCAGATCCCCATTTTTTCTTTATAATGAATCCATTCAAGTAAAATTCATTTGTTTAGGTGAGAATCGAACACAAATTTTGTTATTAGCACACTTGGAAGAACTAACTCAAAAAAAATCATTTTTTGTTAGGTACGTGCTTGCTGCAATGGTTTGTATTTTACAGTCATTGCAGTTTTTTAATATTATTTCTGTGACAGTATGGCTAAAACAGCTCAATATCTTTGATCCTGACACATTTAAAAAACATCTTTTGCAATACTATTAGAAATAAACTATTACAACAAGCAGGTGCCTAACAAAAAACGATTTTTTTGAATTACTTCTTCCAAGTGTGCTAAAAATAAAATTTGTGTTTGATTATGACCTAAACAAATGAATTTTACTGGAATCAAATCATTCCAAAAAAAATAAGGATTTGGTAAAAAAATACGCTAATTTTAATTTATTAATATTTTTGTTCCAAACTTTGCACAAGCCATTAGAATTGGATTTTAAACACTTTTTTCTAATAAAATTTTTTGACATTTTCTCAAATAATTTCTTATTTTTTTTTAAAGTTAATTTCTTGCCAAACTTGAAGTCATGTCCCATGCACCTCTGTCTAAATTAATTTTCAGTTTTTGAGTGTTTTGAAGTTTCAACAACTTGAGCGGGACTATACACTTTAGGATAGAAAAACATGCATTGAAATGTAATTGTTAAACAATTTTATCTTTATTTTTTTGTCAAGTAGGCCGGTGCGTGATTTTGTTAATGTTAACGCATGTCCTACTGCGCCTTCAGTATACTGTACCAAGATATTTAGTACTAAATAAATAACAAATACTACTTTAACAAGCAGACAATAACTATACATGTATAGGGTGTAGAAAAACATCAAAATTATTGAGCCTAACTTGCCTATATCCAATAGGCAATAAACTACAGTGAAAAATTTGAGATAAACTAATAAAATTTGGTTGAAAAAACCGAAAAATCAGTTTTTCACTTCTAACTTTTTTATTCATAATAATTTTAAAATTTTGTAATGAGCCTTCTCTTGGTTTATTACACCATGTGATAACTATTGTTTCCATCCATACTTGACTTTAGGTTTTGTAAATAAATGTTCTACAAAAAACAAAATTGTTATCAGAAACTAATCAACACAGAAAAAATTATCAAATGTAGAATAACAGTTGCAATGAGAAAGTTTTCACATAATTTTAAAATTATTGTAATATAAATAAAAAAGTTATACGAGAAAAAAACAAAACCGATTTTTCAGTTCTATTTGAACTAGATAGAACTAAGATTATGGACTTTGCCCCATTTTTTTTATTTTTTCCATTTATATTGTAGTTTATAAATAAAAACCATTATTATTATTATTGTTTTGCAGATTTTGATCAGCATAAAATTTAGCAACTTTGTCAAATTTGAAACTACCCTTTATTTGTTAAGGTAAGCGAGATCCCCATGGTGGGGTCCAATTTGTATGAGCCTGTGTAAAATGGTATCACATACACAGGCCTGATCATTTTGGTAGTTTAGTGGTGATCTTGAATTATTTTTAATCTTATTTGAAATTAGTCGCTTTTCCCATACTAATAAGAAAAAGGTTTGTTTTTTAATTTACCACCTTAGAATTTGAAAGATTTTGTTGTAGAAACTAGCGGGAAGAATATTCCATTATTTAAATCTAAACAGCTCAAATAAACCATCAGCAAATTTTTATGAAACTGCATGCACTTAATGATTCTAAACATTAACGATTATGCATCAAATTTTATTGTTGTACCTGAAAATATCTAAGAAATATACTTAAAAAAGGTATTTTTGTGGACTCTTTGATAAGATGTAGTTCTACAGAGATGCACTTGTGGATATACAGAATTCCAACTTAGGTGGAACATTACAGTTTAGCATGCACACTACGAAATAGCTGTAATTTAATTCCCCAAAAAAATGTTATTACCTACAGTCACTCTAAATGGAAAGATAACATTCTTTACATCACCTACAGCCAATTTATTTAAAAATATTAATAGTCAAGCCACTAGTGTATTGACAACTAAGCAACGGTATTGCACAGGGTTATATCATTGCGCTATTGGCTTAACTACTATTAAATAATTTATTTGTAACCTAATTTGTATCTTATTTTATAATAAATTGCCATTAGATGATATGAAAAAATGTTATCTTTTCATTTCCGGCGACTGCAAATAATAAAACTCTCCTAGAGAAATAATAATAATATACAACTATATCATATTCTTCATGCTAAACTGTAATATTCCACCTAAATTGAAATTCGTTGTAGGTAAGTTAGGCTCAACCGTCATATGTTTTTCTAAACATGTCATCTACCAAAATTTCCAAATGAACTAATTTTAATGGTAAGATTGCATGTTGTGGGCGCTGCAATCATTGTTGGGTATTTTTATGTTGTACCCGAGATTCCGTAGCAGATGGCTCTGCAATCAAGGTTAAGTATTAAATTTATTGACATTTGAATTTAAATTTGATTTTTAAACATTTAACCTTAATCTTTTTAAATGTGTGATTTTAAGTAGATATTAAATTTAATATTTAACCTCAACCGCAGAGCAATCATCTGTCAAAATCTAGGTAACAACAAAAGTATCCAACATCGATTTTGACGCCTCTCACATGCAACGGTACCATTATTACCTAAAACCAACACAACTGCTACGACACCAATGGAACAACAAGGATGAACGACAATGCAGTACTACCAACCAAAAGATGGTTGAACACAGGGTGATACTTGTCTATTACTTTTGTTATTTTAAAAATCAATTTTTTAGAATAAAAGGAGTTAATGTTTTCAACTTTTGCATAAGTGGAAGAAAACAAATGCAATTTCTTTTCTGAAATTAATCTTAGGCCTAGCCAATTTTTATTAATAATTAATAATATTTGGTAAATAGTCTCAATCGCATCACCCTGTATAATGCAATGTCGGAAAAGGCATCAATCACAACAAAATGCACTAACAGTTCAAGCAGTTGCATGTTAGTAACTTACTCGAGCCACCTCCAGGGCTCTGTGTCCGGGCTTGTGATAGGCGTGGGGAACTGCACAGTAAATTATTAGCACATTCGTTTGTTTTAGGTAAATTTACAATATTAACTTGTTATCAACTTATAATACACGGCAACAAGAATTTTGTATTTTTATCAAGTAAACAAACATACAGCCTGAGTCATTTAAGTGACACTTCACTACTGTTTCCTAAACTATTAAATATATCAATTTTTTTTAAATAAAAGTTGTTTATAATCATCTACTACATAATCTGAAAGTATTATCAATTGTACTGAGTGTTTAGTTATGCTTGCACAGCACACTACTTTATTTTAAACACAACATCCTGTATATTATTGCATTTTTAGATTTTACATTTAATTCTACATAAAAAAGTATTCCGGTAACATGATCTTAATATTAGTGGATTTCAAGTAATTGCCTTGACTCTAAGTGTTAACACTTAGAGTCAAGGCGGCGACGCAAAATTCCAGAAATGGGTAGGGTAGTATTATACATCTTTAAGATTTAGCATTAGTTTGATTTGTAACTCCTGACGATGACCGTGAAGGTTGAAACTTAAGTCGAGAAAATAAATACCAACACAAATTGTGAAACAATTACCAAGAGTTTTATTTTATGAATAATCTATTAACTTTTTAATAGTTAAATATTTATTCAAAAAATTCTTGTTACACCAGTAAATTCCTTCTTATGTGTTACATGTGTAACACTACCACTGCAAAAATGAATCGTTAAAGCTTATACAGGGTGTAAATTAAGTAACGCATAAATTCATTTACTCAGCTATTAGCAATTTTTGAGAAAAATGCTGGGACAGGTCAATTTTTATTTTCATTTTGGCACATTTTTGAGTAAAACTATTTTTTTGTAAACTTCAAAATGGCGGCCGTGCGCCATCTTGGAAAACAATTTTAAATAGAAAGGGGGGTCTTGCGACGGCTCATTTTAAAGCTATTACTGAGGAGAGTACAGGTGCAAATTTTCAAACATTTTTATCCACCCAAAACAAAATGGCGGCCTGTCAAAACTCTACTTGTTTACTTGTTGGAACAAAATTAGAAGTTTAATGTAATAATGAATAACAATTTAACCTATTTATTATTGTTTATTTTTTGTTTTTTACAAAAACTTTCGCTTCTAGGTATCTAGATTTAGTACCAGTCTTACCAGTTTTATTTAAATGAAACATTCCAGGGAGGTGGATAGGCAGACGGGGACCAAAACAACAATAATAAATAGGTTAAATTGTTATTCATTATTACATTAAACTTCTAATTTTGTTCCAACAAGTAAACAAGTAGAGTTTTGACAGGCCGCCATTTTGTTTTGGGTAGATAAAAATATTTGAAAATTTGCACCTGTACTCTCCTCAGTAATAGCTTTAAAATGAGCAGTCGCAAGACCCCCCTTTCTATTTAAAATTGTTTTCCAAGATGGCGCACGGCCGCCATTTTGAAGTTTACAAAAAAATAGTTTTACTCAAAAATGTGCCAAAATGAAAATAAAAATTGACCTGTCCCAGCATTTTTCTCAAAAATTACTAATAGCTGAGTAAATGAATTTATGCGTTACTTAATTTACACACTGTATATAAGATTTACTAAAAATTTAAATAAAGAAGCTACGAGCTAAAGAAGAAAATGTCATATTTTAGTTTTTTGTCATTATGTAGTCGGCTATGAATTTTTCAAAACTTTTAAAAATGGAAATAAGTGGTATTCTAAATAGGCAACTTTTCCTCATTTAACGGACCTTCCATCTCTTACTGTTTCCAAGATCCCTATAGTTAGCAGAGTTAAAGTTTACAGCCTGTATACAGGCTGTCAGCGGATACGCCGTTTTTTTTCTTGTGTTTATGTGTAACTTTTAGAAGAAAATTTGGCCATGAAAGTTATGTTTTTGAATGGCTTCTACAACATGGCCACGATGAAATTTTGATTTCATGTCAGATAGAACCATAATATTTTTTTCGGGTAATTTGTACGTTCTCTAATTTTCTTTAATTTTCAGGGCAAAAATATTTATTTAAAATAGATAGTAGGCTGTGTTTTTTTTTTAAATAAATGTTTTTCCACCTTCGAAACAAAAATATTTGCAGATACGTGTGTAGAACATAGAAAACGTCCAATTTAACCTAAAATAACAGTATGGTTCCATTTACAACAAAAAGCTGAACATCGTATCTTTTGACATTTGACGTCAAATCAAAATTTCAATTTCAGTGTGTCCGTGTTGTAGAGGACACTCAAAAACATACTCAGCCTTATATCACTCACTTTAAAGTACCTATAATTATGTTTAAAAATGCTAACGCAGCAGGGATAGCTAATAATTTTTAAGATTATTTTATGACTGAGTGTGGGTAAGTCCTACTATGCTTATAAGATATAGGATTACCTTTTGTTTATTTTTTAAATCAGGGCAGTACACTATGAATTAAAATATTATGATATTTAACCCTCGCCCATAATAGTCAAATTTCTTTTACAAATTCATGTAACTCAAAAACCACTAAGTTTAGGATCATTGTACTTTCATACTTTTCTATCTAAATTTAATGTAGATTCTATAAATGCAATACTATATAGAGTGTTTTGTTTAAAATAACAAAGTAATGTGCTGTACAGGGGTAACTAAACACCCAGTGTAAGTGGTAATAATTGTACGTTATGCAGCAGTTAATTGTCAACAACATTTATTAGGAAAAAATGTGGTATTTGCAATTGTTTAGGAAATCATAGTGGGGCGACATTTAAATGACTTATCCTGTATTTTGTATATTTAATTCTTGAATACAATTTTACTCTTTCCCAAGACAGCCCTATATTTACATAAAACACGGGAAATTATATACAAGAAATATTAGTGATTATACAAGTTAAAGCAAAGCAGGTGCAAAAACGGATGTTTAATTTTCAGTGTTATTCTAGCAATAGCGATTGTGTATCACAGGGATTGAAAAATAACAAATTTCGAACTTACCTCAGCTTGAAGATCTCCAACTTTATCTTGGAGCTCTCGAACTCGATCATTGTCATCAACCGAGTGGCTTCGAAGTTCTCCTTCAGTTGCAATTTCCTCATTCTGAAACAAACATCATAAAACATACTATTTTTTAATAATCCCAATATTCCCTAACCTTCAATTCAAGCTGGCTTATTTTCTGAGTAAGCTCAACAACAGCCTGAGTTTTCTCAGCATCACGTATTCGGGCACTCATAAGTTCATCTTGCATTTTACTGTCAAGATCTGCATATCGTCGTTGCTCCTCCAATAAACGGGCCGCAGCTTCACGGTCTCTAAGTTCTGCATTTTCTAAAAGTTCCTTTTGCTTTTTAATTTCATCATCTTGACGACGAAGCTGATTGGTGCCGACTTGGACTTGAGTTTCAAGTTCCATGACTTTAAGCCGTAATTCTTTTACTTCTGTAAGAGTTTCCATTTCCCTTAAGCGAGTAGTCATGAGTTCTTCTTCCACCCTCTGGGTTTCATTGCTTCTGTTTTCCCAGAACATGAGCTTTTTGGGTGTGCTGTGGGCTTCTCCGGATGGTGTTGATTCTTGTTTGTGCTCCTGAGGGAAGGAAAAGTAAAATAATTGCCAATAAAAAGAGGTGTTCTTCGGAGGTACATTACAAACCATTGCTATTTATACTTTTGAGTTTTAACATAAGCAACTAGTTAAGTTTGCGGAATTTTTTATCTAAACAACAACAAAGTTACCAAACACCAACCTGAAGGTGGCGCTGCCATTGATTACTGAGTTCGGAGACCCTTTGCCTTAAATCCTTTAATGACAGGTTAGCTTCTGCTTCTCGGAGCTTAACAGCAATCAGTTCTTCTTGAAGATGAGCAACACTATTGTCTGGTGTGATTTCTCGCAACGTTTTCTTGTCTTCCTCAAGTTCATGGATGCGAGTTCTCAATTCACGAGTAAGCGCATCATTTTCTGCTTCTCTCAAACGCACCTTAACCAATTCTTCCTGCAAGCATTGGATCATTTCTTCTCTTTGTTGCAATTGCTCTTGTTTTATAGAGATTTCTTCTATTGAAGATTGTCTTGATGTATGCTGTTGAAGATCAAATTATGAAATTCAATCTCTAGTTATTTTATTATGATTCTATTTCTGACAATGAAATCAAGACACCTTAGAACTTACACTTTCTTCCATCATCAAAGACAATGACCGAATTTTTTCATTAGCAAGGGCCAAATGATGCGTGGTTTCCAAGTGTGTATGACGCAATGCATCAAGTTCCCTCTGCACTACAAAAGTGGTTTCTTCTTCTTCGGCACGACTCACTTGACCCCTGACTAACCGATCAGCTAGTGCTTTGCTTTCTTCTTCCAACATTTCACATCTGTGCCTAAGCTGCTTGTTTTCAGTTCTCAGTCTCTGCAATTTCAGTTCAAAGCATGAATATAACACAATTTATTGCAGCACGAAGAAGGCATGGACTGCCATTTTACTTTTTATCCTGAATTATGAAGAACAAACTTAGATTTTTCTCAAATCGCGAAATAATTTCTGACATCAAAAATTATATTGCAGACATCGCAAATTAAATTGTAGACGTTGGAAAATCATTTTTGACATAAAAAATTAGTATTTTGATGTATAAAAATCTTTTATTACGGATAAAAATGTAGTTATTAAGGGATTTTTTACATCAGAAATTCATTTATTGACGTCAAAATCCATTTTATGACGTCAAGAAATCATTTCTTGACGCCTGAAAATCGTTTAATTTAGAATCACATAATAGGAAAACGAAACATTTTTTCTTAAGTAGAAAATAAATATTTGACGTCAAAAATTCCACCACCAAAAAATCAAAAAATCTCCTAATGAGGTACTTATGCCAGTAAGGTAGAGTAAAACTATGCTGCAATATTGACCAACAGGGCAACTAACTGCCAAAGGAGAGTGCTCCTGGTAAAGCACTACATTATTATGAAGTATGACCTTCTAGATTAGAGTGATGCGTAAATCATAAAATCACAATATAAAATGGTTCTCCTAATGGGACGGGACATGGGACGGGACATGGGACGGGACGACGGGACGTATAAACATTCTCTGGTATAAACCTTGTATAAACCAAGGCCTCCTGAAATAACATCATCTTGTTGTCTGTACACGACCTGCCACAGCATAAAATATTTCGATCAGCAAAAACTTCATCAGAATGTGGCGTTATCTAGGTTTGCGGTGAAAGGAACACATTAAAACTTTAACTATCTAAGCCAGATAGTTTTTACATGTACCACGATCAAATAGCGGCAAATAATTTGGTGTAGAAACCAACTAAGGCTACGCTACTACGTCAGGTGCGATGTTAAATGGCATATTTCCAACGTCAATATATGATTATTGTGACGTCAAAAATAAAGTTTTTTGTGACGGCAATAAATACATTTTTGACGTCAAGACATCATTTATTAAAGCATCTCAATTAATTATGGTTAATAGCATTTATGTCAATTTATTATTATTTAATTATAAGTTTTGTTAAGAGGTTTTGGGACGCCAACAAAAGATTTTTGATGTCAAAAAATTAATTTTCATCTATGTTACTATTGATGTCAAAAAATCTGTTTTATTCAATAATTCGTTTTTTAATTCCCACATTAAAAACCTAATTTTCAGACGTCAAAAAATTAAATTTTAATGCCGAAAAATAAATCTCATACGTCTGAAAATGATGTTTTGGCGTCAAAAACCGACGTCAAAAAACCAATTATCGGTCAAGAAAACAATTATCGACATCGAATATTATTTATTGAAGTCACAAAATATTAGTTCAAATACCAATTTACAAAATTTAAAAACTGAACCGGTTAACCAGTATATTTAGAAACAAGTTTTTACATAAATTGGTTAACCAGTCTTACGTAAACCAGTTAACCAGTTATTGTTTTACATTTTGGCCAGCACTGGTCAAAACATTATTGATCTCTGAAAATAATTAACTATGAAATAGCATTTATGTCGGTTTATTATTATTTAATTCTAAGTTGTGTAAGCGATTTTGAGACATTGTTACGAAAACTTAATACTTAACAATAGAAACTCGTATTCCACACATAAACCCACCTTTAATTCCGACATTTCTTCTTGCTCTTTTGTTTTAATTGCATTGTATTCCTTTTCCAATTTCTTCATTTTTTTTGCATTGTATTTCATGGTATACGCAGATTGCAAGAGACCTTCTGGGTCGGCTTCAGCTCGTGCTGGTAGCTCTTTTTGGAAAAACTAGAAAAATAGAAACAAATTATAAAATTAATTTTGAAAGTAGAATACAGAAACTAAAAATTAATTGCTAAAAGTATTACGTACTGAAGATTTCGCATTCTTTAAATAATCAACAATATTCATTTTTTGTCTCAACAAAATGTGACTCAGTATAATGCAAGTTGTAACATCACTAACTGTAGAATCAGGATTTAGTTTAAATCAGGCACTGATAACAGGTGTGTGTAAACATCCATTATCAAACCTGTTCTACACACAGATAACATAGGTGAGATAACTAGAATACAATTTAAAAAAAATATGCATAGAAAGGTCAAACACATGTTTGCCTGGGTATGACTGAAATGGCACTAACCAATGGAACTTTAATAGAGGCACTCTACACATTCTTTAATAGAATAATCCACAATATAACAGAAGAAGCCATATGGTAGTAGACAAAAATAAAACGAGCTTGTATAATCAAATCCTGTTGATTACTGGTAAAGCTGAACAGACACTCAAATACTTAGCCTTCTATTTTTGTTTTGGTAGATTTATTACATAAAAACATAACACTACTTTGAATTAAACTAGTAAAAGTTGGTAACAATAAACAGTACATAAAAGAACAATTTATTTTTTAGATCTTTAACAAGATGGTGCTCCCACAAATTTTTAATTTTAAATGTAACCAAACAGAACATTTTTATTAATATTCTTATCAAGAAGGTATCCCAGCACATTATGTTTAATCTATTACAATACAGATTCTGTTAGCCTCACAAACGAATCAGTCAATTCAGAAAGACTTGAAGTACAAATTTTGCCTTTTCATAACTTGACACATTTAGTTGGCAACTTGGTTTTTGTTATGAATATGTGAACTTTGTGCATTGAATTACTATCAGGGTGTGCAAAAGTGGGGAACACTGGCTGTAACCAGTGGCGTAACAAACAACTCCGCACCGCGGGAGGCCCCAGAGCAATCATGGGCTAACAACAACAAAAAATTGAATAAAAATATACCGTCATTGTACTTCAAGACCTACAGCCATAAAAAATCAGTCAGCTAAAAAATCTGTAGCCTGATAAAAGCATAAAACCCCATGTCAGCGAAATAACTAGATACTAATATAATAAAATTGTGGTTAATTTTTAGATATATAAGTATCAAAGGTGAATCTAGCAAATCCACTAGGTGGCCATCAACAGAGAAAATTGAGCAAGGGAAAGAATAAAAAACTTCTAAAGGATAACAGTTTCCTTAGTGTTTCTATGTTTTTACCGCACAGCATTATCACCACCGAAAATAAGGTATACCTGCTGGGGTGTTATAGTTGTAGTAATGTTTAAAATTTATTTTTTTAATAATCGTCCTAATATTCGTCTGATAAACGTAGATATGTCTTATTTTTAATTTGCCTATAACAAAACCGGAGGGGGCTATTAAAAACATCTGCGGGGAGGGCCTTACGATTTGCGTTACACCACTGGCTGTAACGTCTTGATTATTAATTTTATCAAAAATCCTTCAAGGGGTATACAAATTTTCAGAAAAAGAAATACGACATTTAAATATAATTTTTGGGCAGCCATTTTCAAATTATGGTTTTATTAATATTTTTTTATGGAAACGTGTTATATTTGGTGTTGTTGGATACAGCATTTTCTTGTCTATTATATATTATGTATAGTAATATGAATTTTTGGCTTTTTTTGTTGAAGCCAAAAATTAAAACAAAACTTTTATTTTTTAGAGGTCTATCCAACGACACCAAATTTGACATGATTCCCTTAAAAAATATCACTGACGTCAGAACTTCAAAATGGCGGCTCAAAAATTGTTACAAAAGTGTCATTATATTTGGTTTTAAGAAAATTTGTATAGTTCATGAAGGGTTTTTTGATAAAATTAATAATCAAAAAGTAATTCAAAAATTTGACGTTGGTTCGTTAAGTATGTGCAATTGTTTAATGACTTTAATTTTCTTTAAAATTTTGTAAAATTTGTTTTAAATGAAATTTTTAAAATTTCGCGTTAATTATGCTACCCTGGCTACCCCATTAAATTTAGAACCCCCGCCTCTTGGTGGTTGGCTTAGAAGCTTTTGGTGAGGGCGTAGAGGCCGCGGCATATTTCTATTACCAATATAATAATTGTACTATAACTGTAATATACATGTACCTATGGTGGGTTAACGTATTCCCCATTTGGAATAATTTTAGATACAGGAAGTAATAAATGCATTATTTTATTAATAAAAATATACATATTATTGTAATTCAACCCCTAGAGCCCTAGACCCCTAGAGGTCCATGGACGTCACTTAAAAAACCACTGGGGGAAACATAACTGTCGAAAAAGCAGAACTTCAGACTAAATTAAATTTTAATATGTATTGTTCGGAATTTTTAGATCCTAATCAGTTTATTTTTTAGGTATAATAATGTTGAATGAATCTTTCTTTTTAACATTTACGATTAATTATACCCACAGAACCAACAATTAAACTGAAATTTACCTTCGTAAAATTCAAACTGCTGCATATTTTTATTTTCTTAATTTGTGTGTTTACGCTGTTCATAAATATCCATGTTCAGCGCATATCTTTTCTAACAAAATTGAAATTTAAAATACCTGGACGATAGCATATAGTCTTGACTAAGATTTAGAGAAAAAGTTTGTTCAATCTTGGAAAATACGGTTCGTGCATTTTTTATTAGCGAGGTCTGCAAATGTCAAATTTTTCAAAAATATTGAGTTAACTTGGTAATGCCGTAACGGAATTTCAAAACCAAAACATATTCAAAAAGGCAATTAAAAGGAGAATAAGAATATGCAAAAATATACAGGGTGTTCCATTTAAAAAAAAAGGTAATTTTGGTAAGTCACTCTCATATGGAACCCCCTGTATAATTGAAAATAATTTAAAAATGTGTTTCTCTCGGTCCCCTAAAACATTTATTCAAAACATGTTTCTGCATTTCAAATAGTAAAGGAGATATTGACCACCGCAGCATTGTTGAGTCACCCTGTATTTGTTCGCTTTATAATTAGCTAGGGCTTAGTTTGATATGTCTAATTTCTGCACTGTTTGTGTATGATATATAGTTGAATTTCGATGAAATTTGGATAGGTTCACTTTCTGCATTGACCGATTCAAATACCATCTAACAACTTCAGAACACTAGAAAATGTTCAAAGCTGCTTTCTTTCAATAAACAATACTTACTTTCAACATTCCTTCCATATCAAGCGACATGAGGTCTTCCTTACCAAGCACAAGCATGGCAAGAGCAATTTTAAATATAATTTCCATCCCTTCCGAAAGGAACACATCCATAATTCGACAAGCAAGTGGCAAAGAGAGAGCCGTGGTGAATAAGGTCAAGAACCAGCTTGAAGCATACATTGATGTATGGAAATTTTGAGACTGAAAGTGCTGATTCAGATCAGGGAGTTGTTCCGAGACTAGATTTTCCAGCTGGAACATGCACACTCCAAGCTCGGCCATTGTGGGCTTGAACATGTCCCGCATTCTGTAATCCTGCATGATTTTGACTACTACTGCAAAAGCTTCTTCTTCAGGCATCTAATATTTAAAAAAAATTGTTTATAATCGTTTCGGTAAAACCATGTGATTTTGAGACTAACCTGCATTAGAAGCAAACCTACAATAAATCCAGAACCTTGGCAATATCCAACTTCTCGATCATGAAGCGAGTACGCTTTCATTACATTGAATAATGATTCTTGACCGAGACCATCTTTTTCTTTGAAGAAATCATGTTCAGGGTAAGTACGAGCAATGTCTCTTCGAATTACTTTTTCACATGGTGATTTTGTCTACAAGGAAAAAATGTTATTTGAAATAATTTTGACGATAGTTTGGAATCTTGTTAAAAGATTTGAAAAAAACTATTTTAAACTTTTTGAGTCGAAATAGTATTGCCATAATTACTATAGTATAGTATAGTTAGTTTACGGTACTGTACATTCGCGTTAGGTCAGATGCTGATTGGGCAGGGTCCCCATGTGGTCATGATTCTCCATTAACAATCTTGTTGCTTAAATACCAGACACCATCACAATTTTGGATTTAATGTTGGAGTTGGTTAAAAACAAAATTCCAACCACCAACAACTAAACCTTAAATTCCTGTAACAAAACAAAAACATACCTTAATATATTCAGCATATAATTTCTTTTCGGGTGCATCAGTGGCAGAACAAAGTAACTGCCACACTATTCCTCTAAAATGCAATGGAATTCCTTTCTGTACCAGGTCCCGTACTTGCTGATTATACTTTTTCCAACTAACCTCCCAGTTATTGACAATACCTCCCCATACACTCCAAAGGTCTTCCTCACCTCCATCTTCTGTCCTGTCCTGTGTCGAACTTGTTCCTACAAGCACAAAGTTGAATAATGTAAATATGAAATTTGTCAATAAGTTTTTATAAAAAATTTAAATCATGTCGCAGACCGACTCATGAAGATGGGAATATGGTATGTATGGCCGTATGAGTGTCCCATTAATTTTTGCGGCGCCGAGTAGGGATTCAGTATCCATTCATACTTTTGAATTTAAAATAGATACGTTAATTGTTCTAATTAGTTTTAAAAGCATTCATGTATACGTGAAACCCCACTTGGGCCACATTATCCTCCTTCCTTGCCTATGTTTCCAGTAAAATAGTGACACTATGTATATCATTTAACTGAAATTATTAAAAGAACTTTCATCAGTTCTTTTTTCTATGGTTTGCTGGAAGAAATATTCCATTGATCATTAACACAAAATATCAAACAAAAGCTTGATTTTCACATCTTATCAATAAGGTGTATTTCCTACCTGAGGTGAGTGAAATTTGTGAAGTATCCGAGCTTTTCCGAGAATGCCCTGAGGCCGAAGCCCCGCTCAATGAATTGAGCGACTTGGCATCGGACTCGTAGAGGCGGTTGGCTTCCTCCAGCTTGGCTAGCAGCTCCAGTTCGGCTCCAGATGCGTGATTGTTGTTGTTGCAAGGCGGACTCTCTAGCCTCATAGCCGTTGGAGGCATCGCTGAATAACAGCCCCCATCGGACTCTACCACCAGACAACTCAATGATGGGCTGTTACTGCAACAAAAAAAAATTAATTTAAACAAATTTAAAAACATTATTTTTTTGTGGGTTGATAAAAATAACGTAATCATGGAGCGTTAAGATTGTATTAACCAATAATATAAAAGTTATCCGGAGGTTTAAAATTTTTGCGCAAATGTATGATATCAAAAATACTCTTTATGAATTGCGACATAAAGTTAAATCGTTAGATCTAATAACTTATGTTGCGCCAATGCGTGATCAAAATGTAACAACAAAAATAGTGGTTAGTGTAGCATCAAATAATTATTAACCTACTTTTTCCGAAGAACTTTGGTCATTTTGAGAACAAATTTGAAAGGAATAAGAAGACATGGTGTTTAATTTTAACCAAATACATAAATTCTTGGAGACTTCAATGCTCGACTGGTATGCCAATCGCACTGGCACTGATGACAAAGTTTGCAAGGAATTCACTACTTTCCCTGCGTTTGAAAAGAAGCGTGCAACAACATGAAGCGTTTTATTACATGGTAGTAACCAATTTGGCGCCATACGTAATTTATGGTACCTACTCAAATATTGGCGGCTTCAAGGGGGGTACGGCAGTAGGATTAGCATGCACTAGTTCAAGTTTTATTATTATGAACCATGCAGACTTCTGCTGTAGCTGTAATACGTATCTAATCAATCTGATTTTAATACTATATACTGGGCGTTCACTCGGAAATTGCTTTTTTTTTATTATTATACAACGTCGCTTAAATGAGGAAAACATTTTTAATTTTTCTGCTCATTTATGTGGTGTGACCAGTAAAAACAAATAAACATCTAGTTTAAAAGATATTCGACAAAACCTATTTCTAATGGTACACCGGTATATTTTAACTTATATCGAATGATATGTCAAAACTAATATAACAGTTTATATCAATCATGCCTCTAAAATCAAAGTTTCCACGTACTAATAGTTTAAACTCATTTTGGCGGTTTATTAGGAAAAATAGAGAACAATGTTATTTCCAAAAGTTTTACAGCGGTATGTTGTAGGGATTTTGGAAAAACAAAATAAATTACCTGCAGCACAACTTTGGTTGGCAACATTTTTCTTTATCGCCACCGCAATAAACCGCCAAAACAACTAAATTGGTATTTTAGATACGATACCTGGAAACTTTTTGCTATATATCTGTTAAACTAGGTTAGCTGCTACCACCGTTAAAATAGAATCTAGGAAAAATACTTCAAATGGAAAAAACCGACAGAAAAAATCCAAGGAAAGAAAATTCTAGACAAAAATCCATAATATAAAGCTCCATCGTTTATCTCTAATATTAAAAAAAAACATATTCTTTGAGGCTTTCGCGGTATCTCGAACTGTCAGCATTACAATTTACTTTCGGCTTAGACCGCGTCGTCGTAGATGTTTGAGCAATATTTGTTCGTAGGCCCTGCCTGTCTAAACAGGGCCGTGTGCTGAGATTACTTAAACCTTGGGGTTGACAAGGATTTGATCTTAATGTATTTTGTTTTCCAGGACAAAAATACCTAATCGGCCTATTAGCTGTTTGGGAACCCATACAAACTAACGTTTCGCAAGACATTGCAGTTTGCATCTTCAGAGTGAACAGTGAATTCAAATCCGCGAAGCGGAGGTATTTAATCCCCTGTGAGCCAGTCGGGCAGAACGGCGAATTTCTGGTAGGCTGTCACCGTTGGGCAAAGACGGATCCGGCGGAGCGTGATTGTGAGATCGATGATGCTTAGGAGTCCTCAGAGGATAAACCACCGGAGTCCAAGCTTTACTGAGTCTAAAACCACCCTCCCTGTTTATGTTGTTAGGTTGTTTCTTAATTTTAATTGCTTGACGTATGATACGAGGGAAGTAATGAGGTACTCTGGCGAGTACCCGAGCATTGCGAAAGTCCATCTTACGCCCAGTTAAACCAGTGTGGTCAGCCACCGCAGATTTTGTGATGCGTTTGTGTTTGGAATCACCTTTGTGCTCTAGCAATCTTAACTCAATGAAACGACCAGTTTGTCCGATGTAGTTTGGGCCACCAGAGCAAGGGATGTTGTAGATCCCAGCCGATTTTAAAATTGATAGATACGTAGATATTTTCGTAAATATCATCTGTTATCAGATAGTAATTAACACTGTGTTTACCAATGCTGTTCTCTAGTGGCTAATTTTAGAAATATCTTGAAAAAACCTCTCATTCCCTACTTATACTGACTATTGATATAAAAAGAAAATTAAAAAAAGCTATTTCTTCTATGTCGAGTCACTGTATCTCTACTTTCTTTGTAACGCCCTCTATGGATTTTCGTGATTTGTAAGTTAAGCGCTTATATTCATAAAAATTATTAAAAGATACTACGCTAATTTTTAGATACAGCAATATTTAGAGGAGCTAATTCTTCCATTCTTTTCTTTTCCATAGGAATATTTTATTTTCTTGTCTCTAGCGTTTTTTAATAGACAGCAACAATTTAAATTTTCGCTTTTATTAACATGAAAAACTTTAGGGTATCTCAGCTTAACTATTTTTTAGGTACCTATAACAAAGTCCAGGTTTGTTTTAATTTTTACGAAAATCTATATAGTAAATCCCCAACTGTCTCACCATAACAACATGACATCTTGCTTCTCGAAAAAATTTATCACCATAATACGACGGCGCGGCGGCCTCTCGCCACTCAACTCAGTTCATTGATTGTTTTCGGCAATTATTTATACTTGCTGTCAGCGCTATTGCTATAATTTAATTATTTATGGTTTACTAACGATACACTCGAAGTTGTATTAAAATTTGCCTTCTGCAGCACCGACCGACAATACAGAAATGCTTTGTAGTTGTTAAGATTCAAATAACAATAAAGGTCGAAGTCGGAACAAATAAACAATGATATATCTTCCATTTCTTCTAACGAAAATTAAAAAAATTCAGTATGTTTAAATTGATATTTTCCTTCGTTTATTAGAGAAACAAATAATATTTGCATTACAAATTAACATTACAAGCAATTTTATAAATTTTAAAATGAATACGGCATCTCCGGTTTTCTATGACAAAATAAACCGAGTTGATTCTGTTTATCCTATATTGACGATTTACGTCCATGTTTCAAAATAGGCTAAGAATTAAAAATAATGAAAAACTAACAAACAGTTAAGCGACCCAATCAGTTAAGCAAATGTTGTTCACATAAAGTGTCTTATTTACATTGCACAATGTACCGGTTTGCTGTGCAAAAAAATATGACCCCTATGTAATGAGCGCGTAAACATGTGGGTTCTAAAAATTTCAAAAATTTCGAAAACTATTCTTTCTGGATTTTCAAAAATTTAGGCTAGTTCGTTTGAAAATTTTTGAAATATTGAAACTGAAACAATACTTATATTTCGAAAATATCGAAAATTTAGAAACTTTTTTGATAATTTTTACATTTTTGGATAATTTTTAATCTAAGACATTTGAAAATTTTTAAAATTAAGTTTAAAGCACAGTTTTGAAATTATAAAACATTTCGAAAATTTATAATAATTTTGAAATTATTAAAAATGGTTAGCTGTCGCAAAAACAGGGGAGTGGATTATTTTTTTCCCCTCCCGCCCAATTTTTGGCGGACTAATTTGTCCTCTCATTTTTAGTTGTCTTTAAATTGCACAGAATCTTTTTCCAAAATACTTCACATTTTCAAAAAGTTTATGCTATTATTTTTATGCGTAAGCTTCAGTATCATGTAGTATGTTCTTATATTATGACTATTATACAGTAAAGTAGTAAGAATGGGCTCAAGCCGCTTGGGTTGCATAATCTCAGCTGCAGCCGTATTCCTCTCGAGTTAAGACGGGTCGAATATATAGAAAGAATTACAGGAATTACTAAATAATTCATAAAAGTAGGACTTCGATCCGAGATCCGTGCACTACCTACTTTATTAGCTTATTTACTATCAAATACAAACAGAAACAAAAACATCGTGGGTCATAGCCCACGGGTTTCGTTAGTTATTGGATTAAATTAATTATATCTAGTGTTTTTCCGTCACAATTCAACGCAAATTACTGATTTTTCCACACATTCAACATTTAAGCTAATAATAAGTAGAAAAATCCAATCAAGTTTCTTCATTAAACATAATTATAATAATTACCCAGGTAAGTACGTACATTTCCCTCATTTCTTATTAAAAGATGACACACCAACGAATTTATCAAAAACATAGCCAAATTAATCACAAGTTTTTACGGCAATTTTGTGCCCGGAAATGAGCACAAAAATAATTACTTAAATTACTTATTTACAATTGAAGCTTCTTCGGAAAGCGAGTCATCTAAAAGTTAACTTGGGCATTGGGTTAATGGAATCGAATGCTTACATACAACTGATTTATTATGATCTACCATTTTGGCACAAAATTTCAAAAAACCAACAATCATTGTAGCCAATACTTTCTAAACAATCCAAAACGGTAAAATAAAGACGCTCCCCATTTAGAAAGCGCGTGAAGTTTAGATCTATAATTACTAGAGCACCGACATACGAAAGTTAAGAGAAACACGCGTAAAAACTATTGAAAGTGCAAGTTGGTCGTGATTTGAATTTTAGATGAAAAAGAAGCGTCTTGCAAGAGAGCAACAAACAAAAATAATTTCAGTGAGTATGTAATACCAACACAAATTTATTACATTATAATAATTATCTGTATATAAAATACTTAATTACTTTAACAATATTTATTTATTTTAACCTTATACGTATTTCGGCATGTTTACATGCCATTGTCAAAGGTTATATGAAAAAGTAAACAGTTAGTGTTGTTATAGCAATAGAACTTGGTGACTTGATCTCGGTAATCGTTTGCAGATGACTTGATTTCTTATTCCAAAATGTCCAATAGAGGAGAATTTGAGAGATCAATTTGCTCATTCATTAACGGTACAGTTTTTAAATGTTTGTGAATTTCAAAAGCTTCTAGTATATCTAATTTACGTTTATCATCACAAAAGTGTAAACATTTTATGGTGTTATTAGATGTCATTGAATGATTTTGTTCTAGTAAGTGTTTAGCGTAATTGGATTTATGTGGCTGTTTGTATTTGTAACAGCGTACGTGTTCTTTACACCTAATATCAGAATTTCTAATTGTCTGGCCTATATAAACCGAATTACAATGCGAACAATTTAATTTGTGAATGCCTGATTTTAGCAAATCGTCTGTTTTTGATTTTGCATTAAACAAAGTGTTTAAGGTGTATTTAGTTGTTTTAAAACTTACTTTATATTTATTTGTTTGGTTTAAAATTTTAGCAATTGTTTCTGATTTGTCACCAAAATATGGGATCGAGGCATATTTAATTGTATCAGATGAAGCTGGGCTATTCAGATACATTTTTTGAATGGCTAATTTATAATCTTTTTCTTTAATTAGTGTATCAATAAGTTTAGTATTATAACCATTACTATATGCAATTTGTTTAATTAATAATTGAAATTTCTTTATTATAATTAATTTCATCTAAGAGAAAAGGTTTGTCAATGTTTCTTAATATTTTGTCTAGCGTTTTAAAATTGTCTAATAAATTATGTTCGCATACTGATTTACAGATTTCTAATAAGAAATTTCAAGGGAGTTTTGCTTTTTAAGGTTTTGGATAAAAACCAAAAATAAATCAATCCGCCCTCTAACACAAATTTTGAAAGTGCAACGATCTGACTTGAAAGTCGGTCTGTTTTTGGCGCGACTGGTTTTTGATTTTATATAAGGACGTGCACAAGTCGAAAAATTCCAATTTTGGTTGCAGTGAGGGGGTGAAAAAAATGTGCTTTTATTAATTTTTTTCTCACAATATGTATTCTATCCTAGCATATTTGTAATGTTGATAAGAACAAACATCTCTTACATGTTGTAAATCAAATGCGTGGGTGCACTTTCCATGACGGATGTCGTCAGTTTATCATCTCTGAGATCACACAACAAGAAAACCAACACTACAAGCCAGCCCGTCAACACTTGTAACCCAATTACCAGCTGATTAAAACGTCCCCAGCCGCATGGTGATTTAATAATAAACCCACTTCACTTTTCTTACTTGCTACAGCATCCACAACTAACGCACTTTTGTTGTTACTCATTACTTTCAACCATTATTTAGTGAATTGTGACCGAGGTCGTGCTGTTTTTAGTGTCATTACTAATGGAATTTCTGAATGAAAGCTATTTTATAAATATTTCTGATTTCAACCTCTGCAGGTTGCAATCAACCACACCGTGCAAACGATGATGAATCACTGAATCGGACAGAAATCAAACGTTTTCTTAACGCCGTCACTGGATACTTCTTCCTATTTGTGTAGGTTTCTTGTCGTCCTTCGTGGTTAAAAACATCGAATTGTATACAAAATTCGATGTTAATTTTGGAACCCGAATCCCCTGTTTTCTCAGGGAAATGCGGTCGACAAATAAAAGGGAATCGAATTACTTAGTTCACGATTGTTTCTGCTCCCTTATATTCCCAAAAGTTCTACTTTTATAATAAAATTATTGAGAAAACCTCGGGGAAAATATTCAGATGGTATGGAGAACTCACAACAAAGCAATGGTAAATATTCAATAACCTATAAAAGGAACACCAAGCATAAATTATGGGAAGTACTTAAGAACCAAGAACTTGCTTTGATTGAATCTTTGTTTGTAAAAATCTAAAAAAATGAAACTGTTTTATTTCAATGACGTAATTAGTATTTTTCTTTTTTTTAAATAGAAAATTTAGAAGATTTCTTTTGTAACCATTCTATTTTATTTGTGGGTAAATTTCAATTAATCAAGTTTAATAATTAATTTTAATAATGGGAGACTTCATTGATAGTGTAGGGCAATATGGAGACGGATTAATTAAATTATTTTTATTTATATTATTTATATTATTATTAATTACGGTTAACCGATTAATTTTTTTTACAGAAACCGTCGGTTACAAATTTTCTAAATACCGGTTTGAAACCAGTTTGAAAAAATAGGCAAAACAGGTCGCTTGTACTTTCCCATACTTTTTACGTTTTAAATATTCTTGCGTTAAGAAGTGATGGATATTTACATCTAATCTCGCCGGTAAAAGCCCGCTGCAGACTCAAGGCGTTGGTTACGTGTACGTTACGTTTTAAATCGCGGGCCAGTAACTGAGTAAACATTGTTTTTATAAAAAATAAAAGCAAGAAAAAAAATAAAAAATAATAACGCCCCAGCGTCGATTTGAACTTGCGACAGCCTGTGCAATACGATATCGTGTACCGTCTAAAGTATAGCGCTGTAACTTCGGCTAACGGCATAGGACAGTAGGACGTCGTCATTTGGGAATTAGACGTAGTTAAAATCACGTAACTGCCGAAAAACACGTTGTTGGTATTATAAACTATCATTATTTTTTCTTATTTTTTAAAATAATTGATAATTCTTGCAGATCCTAATAAAGTACTTCAAATAGCCTATCGAACTGATTAAAGTTAATAACGAGCAGCGTTTGCGTTATTGAATAAATAATTAATCAATTTGAAAATTTTCAAAAATTCCTGCAGGGCGTAAATTTTGGTAGATAAGTAAAAAACAGATTTGTAGTTCATTACAAGCTCTATCGGCTTCATTGATAGTGTAGGGCAATATGGAGACGGATTAATTAAATTATTTTTATTTATATTATTTATATTATTATTAATTACGGTTAACCGATTAATTTTTTTTACAGAAACCGTCGGTTACAAATTTTCTAAATACCGGTTTGAAACCAGTCTGAAAAAATAGGCAAAACAGGTCGCTGGTACTTTCCCATACTTTTTACGTTTTAAATATTCTTGCGTTAAGAAGTGATGGATATTTACATCTAATCTCGTCGGTAAAAGCCCGCTGCAGACTCAAGGCGTTGGTTACGTGTACGTTACGTTTTAAATCGCGCGCCAATAACTGAGTAAACATTGTTTTTACAAAAATAAAAGCAAGAAAAAAAATAAAAAATAATAACGCCCCAGCGTCGATTTGAACTTGCGACAGCCTGTGCAATACGATATCGTGTACCGTCTAAAGTATAGCGCTGTAACTTCGGCTAACGGCATAGGACAGTAGGACGTCGTCATTTGGGAATTAGACGTAGTTAAAATCACGTAACTGCCGAAAAACACGTTGTTGGTATTATAAAGTATCATTATTTTTTAAAATAATTGATAATTCTTGCAGATCCTAATAAAGTACTTCAAATAGCCTATCGAACTGATTAAAGTTAATAACGAGCAGCGTTTGCGTTATTGAATAAATAATTAATCAATTTGAAAATTTTCAAAAATTCCTGCAGGGCGTAAATTTTGGTAGATAAGTAAAAAACAGATTTGTAGTTCATTACAAGCTCTATCGGCTTCATTGATAGTGTAGGGCAATATGGAGACGGATTAATTAAATTATTTTTATTTATATTATTTATATTATTATTAATTACGGTTAACCGATTAATTTTTTTTACAGAAACCGTCGGTTACAAATTTTCTAAATACCGGTTTGAAACCAGTCTGAAAAAATAGGCAAAACAGGTCGCTGGTACTTTCCCATACTTTTTACGTTTTAAATATTCTTGCGTTAAGAAGTGATGGATATTTACATCTAATCTCGTCGGTAAAAGCCCGCTGCAGACTCAAGGCGTTGGTTACGTGTACGTTACGTTTTAAATCGCGCGCCAATAACTGAGTAAACATTGTTTTTACAAAAATAAAAGCAAGAAAAAAAAATAAAAAATAATAACGCCCCAGCGTCGATTTGAACTTGCGACAGCCTGTGCAATACGATATCGTGTACCGTCTAAAGTATAGCGCTGTAACTTCGGCTAACGGCATAGGACAGTAGGACGTCGTCATTTGGGAATTAGACGTAGTTAAAATCACGTAACTGCCGAAAAACACGTTGTTGGTATTATAAAGTATCATTATTTTTTCTTATTTTTTAAAATAATTGATAATTCTTGCAGATCCTAATAAAGTACTTCAAATAGCCTATCGAACTGATTAAAGTTAATAACGAGCAGCGTTTGCGTTATTGAATAAATAATTAATCAATTTGAAAATTTTCAAAAATTCCTGCAGGGCGTAAATTTTGGTAGATAAGTAAAAAACAGATTTGTAGTTCATTACAAGCTCTATCGGCTCAAAGTGTTAAAAATGGCGTAGGCAGTTTTTGTTAAATTTTTTTTGTGAAAATTTCCAAAATTTGGACCGCTAGTATATTTACAATTTTCAAATTTCCAAAAATGCTTTTTACATCGCTTGATTATACTTATGTGGGGTATCAAATAATATAATAATTTGCATTAATTGCATATTTTGCTTTTGAGTAATCGGGCATTAAAGTTAGAATTTTCAAAAATTCGTAGCATTTTGAACAAATCAATTGATTTGTCTCAAAACTGGCCACAAATATTTCTTTAAAATTTTGTAAGCTTATATACAACTAGTAATGAATCTAGATAAAACATTCCCCAAAAAAATCCGAAAAATTATCCCCGGACAAAAATCTCTGGAAATAAAAGCCTCAGGCAAAAAATTCCCGGAAATAAGTTCCGGTAAAAAAAAACTCGAAAAAGAGTGATTTGAATAAAAGTCTATCCTTGGGTGGTGGGTTTGTATGTGTTTCGGTGTTTCTTTCCGGACACCGAGCTAATTTTTCTGTGAGGCATTTAAAAATCAAAAATTCCTTTATTAGTGCAAACGCAGCAGTTTGTTCCTAGAGCGTTTGTTATTTTACCTCGAACTCCAAATATTTGGGTCAAGCTTAGTTTCTGTTTACTAATTCTAAGCCTATTTATTTTAAATATGGGTTCACACACGCTAGTCCGTTCCATTTCATAGCTAGCCCTGAGCGGTCGTGTTTATTTTAGAAATTTATTAGCAAAAATCGCTTGTAATGTAATTGTTCAATATATCTGTTTGTCCAATTACTGCTTTTACTTGTACATATTTGGCGTCCTTCCCTTCGCAGCGCACCTTAATAAAATGCAACGTAATTTCGTACTACAGTTGCATTGGCGCCCAAGATTGAATGGAGCTCGAGTTCCCGTCGTTAGATGCACCAATGCGATGCTTTCCCAGTTTGTTTTCGTAATTACGCTACAGCTATCAGCAGATTATGTTCCAATAATACACACAAATAGTAGTATACCAAATTTGTTCATCTGTATCGAAAACAGTAGCGGTCTGCTGTACACAGAAATATGCGCCTTATACCATGGACGCAAAAAATGTAGGTTCTCGTAGCGGGGCCCCTCGCCACTAAAAGTTGAGACAGGTAGAAGGAATCCGGATTTAGAATATAGATAGATAGAAGCCAACCTAAATAACAGCCATGATTATCTTTTCAGCAAATTACTTATGTCCAATTTGCCGGCGCTCAATATCTTCTTGGGACTACAGCGACTTCGTTTTATATACGATCAGAATTCAGAAATCGACTTGTGTCACACAAGAAAGCAGATATTACAGAAGCCTTACAAACAAAAACGCTTCTAGGAATAAAGATGCCAAGGTGCAAAGTCCCTTCGATAGCTCTAACATTTTACATAAGCTTTACCGGATTCACATGTCGTTTTCTATATTTTCAAGGATTTTTTTCCCCTAAAAGTTTTGTATGTATAAGGAGATGAAGTTTACTTAGGTTCTCATTCGGTTTGGTAATTGTAGCATACATTGTTGTGTCTACAGGTATAATAATATAGTTTAGCAGTGCAATTATTATGTTAGAACAAAAGCCTTTCTCATTATTATTACAATTTTAATAAACTTTGATTTTTGTTTATATTAATTTGGGTTCTGCAAAGGTCTTAACTAGTAATAAATATGAGATTTTCTGAGCTCTCTTAGCCTTCAACAGCTAAAGTATACGGTGGGGTCTAGTCTACCGATAATGAAAATAGGATTCCTAAAATTTCATAACGTGTAGATAGCAGGGACGTGGACCGAAAAAAATAAGGTTTCGGTTTCCGGTTACGGTTTCAATTTTTAAAAATTTCAATTACGTTTTCGATTACGGTTTACAGCTTTTAAAAATTTTGGTTTCGTTTACGGTTACCGGTATTAGAAAAAAAAAATTAACCACTTCGTCATAGTAATATTATTAATTTTATCTTGTAGGTATATCGAAAATATTAAAACTCTTACATGGGGCGGGCGATGGAGTCGAGTGAGTACTAGATTCTTAAAAAACAAGAAAAAGTACAGATCTGATACAAATTGTACTAGCTGCAGCATCACTGGCCAAGCAGAACAGTGAACAATGCTAGCGCCATCTACACGATGCTACATAAAAACTCTTTGGGCGGCTCTCTCAAATGACCAACATTATTCACATATCGGTTTTCGTTTGCGCATCGAAGTCCTTTGTAATGTGGGGCGTAAACGGGGGCGAGGTAACCATCCTACGGATAGGATTTAATTAGATATTCGTTTTCGGACTAAAAATCGTTATAAATAGTTTATTTGAAAAGATCAAAAATATGCAAAAAATTAAAAATATATTTTTTTAACTGGCGCTAATCGATAAGCGTGATTAAAATCAGGTAACTTCCGGAAAACGCGTTGGTGATATTACAAAGTATCGAATGTTCTTTTAAAATGGTTTTAAATTCTTTTTATCCAAATAAACTAGTTCAAATAGTCTATTGAACTGTTTAAAGTTTATAACGATTGAGGTTTGCGTTTCTGAATAGATCACCATCAATTTTAAATTTTTCAAATATACCTGGAAGGTAGTGATAGGCATAATCGAATGGTTGCCATTCGAATAGATTTAATAATCGAATGATTCCTTCAGATAAAATAATTCCTATGTTTCTATACGGTAAAATGTAGTAAAAGCGCTTTTCGCTTGCTTCAGCTTTAAATGGTTTTTATTAATTTCATCACATTTTATCGCTAATTCCTAGTTGATTTTTGAGAATTTTTTTTATAAATCGCGAAATGGTTACATTTTTTTGTTTTACAAGTCAATTTTTTTTTAAATAAGACTACGGACAAAAACAACATCCGAATGTTTAAATCAAATCATCTTTTCTCGTCGTCTTCCGTGTTTGCATAAAAACGCTCGTACACTGTCGGCTTCTACGGAATTCGGAATCGGATAGTTCGAAATTGGAGAAATGCGGGGAATCCTGATGCACATGTACATCATGGATACATTTTTCTATTCTACAAATTAACTATTCTTTCCACAAAATCTTCAGACAATAACTTTGCAATATGCAATTTATGGAAAAAGTATTTATTAATAATACAACCAATTAAAAACAGCATTTACTTGGTTTACATCCCATCCAAATACGAGAAAATGAGCCGCCAACGGAAAACGGAAACGCTAAGTAGGTGACATAAAATAGATAAGTTACATCCGAAGTAGCAGTTGCAGTTCTCAGTAGGAGTACATTGCAGTTGCTGCAGCATACAAATTTGGCCCTCCTGCTCCCAGTTAAAACTTTATGGCGCTAAGAAATAACAAAACAGCAGTGCAAACTGTTGTGTTTGCTATTCCTAATATCAGTATTATCCGAATTTACAAGTCGAAACATTGTTATCTCGTTGTGTTTGCGCGGCAAAACACGTGTGAAATCGCATTCCGGAAATTCTGTCTTCATTAGTGTATTCGCATCATAATACTACGAGAGGTGGCGTCATCGTATCATGTATTTGCATTGGGCATTTGTAGTTGGCTACTGTACGGGGTATCGCTTCAACGTCCGCTTCCGAAGTAGACAAAACCGTAAAATTTCAACGTCGTAAAATCATTTGAATGATTTCTAATAACCTCTCGACATATCTCGAGATATTTCGTTAATCGAATGATTCGATTATTTTCATTCGCAATATCTCATCACTACTGGAGGGTGTCAGAGTAAAATTTGAACAATTAGTAAAAAATATATTTGTAGTTCACTGCAAGCTTTATCGGGGCTATTAAATGATAAGTTGGTTTGTCTTTAGATGCACTACAACGATATGTTTTTAAGATATCAAAAAAGTTTCTACAAATAAATTGATATCACAAAATAAGTGTAAATTTCGTAAAAATCTTCAACTAAAAACTATCACATGCCAAATTTCATAAAAATCTGCCAAGGGCATAGGAGAATGAACGAAGACCCACGCAGTCACAATCGGCCATTTTTTTAAAAACAGTTTTTTTGGTTCTTGGAGGTTCAAAATATGTATTTCCGTTAAAATATGGGATTCGAAAACTTGCATGAAATCTTACTTTCCATACAAAAATCAAGAAGGGGAGTGCTATCACCAGACATCAGTGTAAAAATATCTTAATTAACGACAATATTAAATTTATTTTTTAAGCCTCTGTGCCAAATTTAAAAACAATCGGACAAATAGTTTCAGATATACGTATCATCAATAAAGGAATTTAGGTGGCCCCCTTTTACGAGTTCGAAGGTATTTATAAATTGACATAGCAAAAAAATGTGATCACTTAATTTTTGATGTTTAACACACCCGTAAAATTTTGAACCATTATTCTGAATCACCCTGTATTACAAAACAAGATCAGTTGTAAAAAGAACACACAGTATTCATATACAACCAAATTCATTATATTAAATTATTGCGATAGCTTCTTCTAACCCAAAACCATTCTTCTCGAGTGTAATACAATCTATTTTACCAGTTCGCTGTGGACGAAGGATCCTATTCCTATTTTTAATGCAGCTTTTAACCCAATTCGCGTTTAGGCATCATCAAGGTTCGACATATAAAATGCTTTATGGCAGCACTAGTTTCCTACCCGCTATGTTATCCTCCACCGTAGCACTTTTACGTCTCCAGGGAATTTTATACCGCACACATTGTAATATTATAAAAATTTACGATTTTCCTCTGCTCGGCGCAAAACTGAAATGATCCACCTGCAATGTTTATAGCAGGAATTACCTTTTCGACCTGTTTCTCTAAAATTTTACACGTTAATCCGATTTGGACGTTGTATCTAACGAAAATTAGTTGAGCTCGAGCATTAGACGGAAATGTTTAATCGTAGATAATACCAAAATACGAAGATGGGATTTTACCACATTTTTTGTTAAAAAATATACCCGTTCAGATTTAAAAGGTCAAGTAGATTCAATATTCATATAATTATAGAAATTGGTTTTGCGTAATAAACAAAATATTGAATAAAGTTCAGCGTTCGAGAGGAAATCAATAATTTCCAATTAGGGCTGTGAAGCCTGGCCTTGTCAGATTGAATAGGCTATAGAGCAAAAACAAATATATAGTATGGAATTTTTCCACTGGCTTGCAAATTTCTACTGCATTATTAATGAAGGCAGTTAGAGTAAATGGTCTTCGTAATTGGGAAAAAAAAAGAAAACTCTACAATATCGGATTAAGTTTAAATTGCTTTTTAGAAGAAAAAAAATTAAACTCCAATTATGAACGTATAAGACCTGGATTAAAGAGAAGAGTGCGGGCTTGAAATTATCATAAAAAAAACTTGCTGTGCTATTAGAAAAACTTAAATATACTGCAAGAAAAAAATCCTCTCCTACTACTTCCATGGTATCATAAAAAAAACTTGCTGTGCTATTAGAAAAACTTAAATATACTGCAAGAAAAAAATCCTCTTCCTACTACTTCCATGGTATACGATTATTTAATGTTTGCTTAATAGGGTAAAAATAGGGCACGGTAAAAAATATAAATTCGTTTCTGCATATGAAAAAAACTTAAATAAAAATTAGATTTTTCTTAATGACATTCACATTTCATCTCATTTCCTTTTCTTTAACTCACGGAGTCTCCAAAATTAGTATAATCCGGCCCTGGCACTGACCTCAATTATTACTTTCTCATAGTTCGTTATTTTCGAGCTCATACACAGAAACCAAAAATAAAATAAGCCAACCATAGCCGGATCTGCAAACTGGAAAACCTAGGCAGTTGTCTAGGGGCGCCAAGCAAAATGAGGAGCCAAACAAAACAGGTCGCTTAAAACTCCTTAAATCGTAAAAGTTATATGTTTTTATTTATTTTTAATTATCCAGCACTAAATTCAAATTGTGCAAAATATAAAAGTCAGTTCTATTTATACTCCTACTTATTACTATTCAGAGTATTAATACAAGTCAGCTTACTACATTGGCCAGAGGCCGGTATACACTGTGTTTGTTTATATTACAGAGGTGGACATCCAGATATATCCATTATATCTAAAAATCCAAATTAAATCCAAAACTATTTATTTTTGGATTTCCACCCGTTGTGTACCATTGTAATACGACTATTTCAAAAATAACACCATCTCATTTTGTGAAAATTTTTGGCATGAATATGTTATTTACGTTATTTTAAATTTATCGTAAGGGGGCGCCTAAAACGCCGTTTCACTTTTTATCCTAAGATGTGGACAATTTTTTGTTCTAGTCGTTAAATAATTGTTGACTTAAAAAAGTGAATATAAAACGTCACAAACAAATTTTCAGACGAAATTGATTTTTTTACGTAAACAATTAACTTTTTGACGTCGAAAAATGTTCGAAATTTTGATAAAATTACATACTTCTTTATTAAATCTGGCTATCGAATTTTTGACGACAGAAATTAATTTGTTGACGTCAAAAGTTCATTTTACAACGTCAGAAAATCAGTTTTTAACGTTTGACAACCGTTCACGTAATTAAAAAAAAATAATAATAAATGAAAGAAAAATTTCTTAGTAAACTATACCAATACATTATTTTCAAATGACAATAAATGATTTTTTATGTCAAAAAATGAATTTGACGACAATAAATATTTTTTATCGTCAACAATCGATTTTTTAGGTCAATAAATAAACTGTTGACGTCAGAAAATACTGCCACCGAACGAGATGGTAGTTAAATATTGACTGATAGAAGAACCTGCCAAAAACGACAATTATGTGTGATTTTTTGACGGGAATAAATATATTTTTGAGTCAATCAATAATTTTTATTGACGTCAATAATTATTTATTGACCGCAAAAAAAAATGTTTTATGTGTTAATAATAATCTTTCATTTGTTTCAATTGCCGGCTATAGACAGAAAGTTTTGAAGTCGAGGCCGTTTAGTTTTAACAGTAACTTGTGTGTGCATTAACCATGCGCCGTATGACTGTCGTACGCTTCGTTCTACGGAATATTTTTCACAAGCTTAAAAAAGCTGAAGTGTTAACTTCGAGGAGACTTTCCTATACTAGATATTAATACTTACCGTATTTGCAAAAGTCAGCTCTAATTTTAGCTTCGTGTTTCGGATTTATTTAATAGCTTATGGGATGTCGATGAATTTTTGATGTACTCCGCGTTCTAAGCGCATTCACGAGACGCGCACACACATCAACCTACGCACCCACAGACAGACATTTTTTAAAACTACTTTTTGAGTCCCGAAAGTCCCAAATATCTTTGTCGTTCAAAATTTGGAAATCAAAAATTTTCATAAAATCAATACTTCCCTACACTGAAGGTATAGGAAAGTAAAAAATACAAGATCCATCAAATACATACTGCGTAGCTCAGCTTTCATCTACAGCGCCTCAAGGCAACTAAAAAATCAAAACTACTACATCGTGTTAAATAATCATGCAAATAATAAGTTTGAACGGGTCTAAGCGCCAAACGCCCTGCCCTGAACATTACTGTTTTATTTAAATAGTATCTATAAAAGCCAAGCACGGCACTGTAATGAATGGTTTCATTATGGTTTCGATACTCTTTAAACGATAGCTCTAGTTCTAACTTAACTAGCAACGATTTTAGCAACAAGGGGGTAAGTATCCTTTATCTACGACTACTTGGATAAGGACTTATTTATTTGCCTTAGGTAAAGAAGTTCATTATCTCACTAATGAGATAATGGATTCATTACCTAACTCGTTTTATTTAAACAAACAAAACTGAAGCTTTGTTTATAAGAAAACTGGCTGGTTGCTATAGTATTGAACAAATCGAACCAATCTCCTTCCTTTGATTTTAAAACAAAAGTCTTTTAAAAGTGACTTGACATTTGCAAATAAATTAATGCGAAATGTCAAATATCATTTCAAGCACAAAATTCTATATTTAAAGTTTGAGCAGTCGTAGATAAAATGTTGCATGTCACACGTGGCACTCGTTTGATTACAGAACTCGGTCTACGACCTCGTCGTGCAACTTTCAAACTCTTGTTATAATAACCCCTTTATCGCACTAGTAACATAAATAACTATTACATTGTTCAAAACCGTTTTTGTGTTTATTTCAAAATTACGAGTATTATTTTGGTACTTAGAGCTTAGACCATTTGGGACTTATAAATCTACTCTTCAATTAAATTTTTAACCGTTGTGAGCAGAATGAATTAGTACTCGAGTTATTTTATCGAGCCCTTATTGAAGCCATTATAAAAATAAAATAAATGATTGGATACGTTCAAGACTACAAATAACTAAAGATTTGAAAATAAAACGTCGGAAAAGCCAAGAGCATTTCAGAGTGATTTATCCGGAGCTTTTCCTTCCATCTCTTATATTTCCCTCTAATATTTGGACGTTTTTCAAGTCGTTTTGCGCGATTCCGAAATTTGTGTAATATATTATGCGAGAACGTTGAGTTATTTTGCGGGAGATTGGAGTTTGACATAACATTCGCAACCCTAGAACGAACTTTCTCGTCTTTCGTGGACACATGATGAATTTATTCGGGGAAATGTAGAAAGGCCAAATGCAATAATTCAGGGTGTGTAATATTGCGAAGCATGTATTAAAACGTGTGGTGGCTATATCGTGCAACGTTTTCGGGGCGTAAAAAGTTAAATTTATGAACGTTTCTTCGTATTTTTGCTTTGTTATTACCTTCATGTGAATAAAATATGTCATATTTCGTTTCCTTTTTCGCTGAACTCGTTTATGGGAATATAGACACCAAATGGGACGAACGGGGCGCAGTTATGAATATAATGTGGACGACTTTTACGAAAAGGTAATTTGTTCTCACTTAAATCGCTTCACTTTAACCTCGCGTTTTCATGCCTCATCCACAAACAGTCTTCAAAGGGGTAAGCCAATAAACATTATTATGAAATTATGAATAAGAGTTCTCGCAGACTATTTTTGACAACGAATTATCCGTCGATTCTTGTTAATAAACCGTTGACGTATTTGTTAAACTAAAAATGTTTCTGCTGCAATCGTTTCCACTTGAAATGCTCTACTGAATTTCCGCAATGCAACTGCGGCAAGATAACGATAGCTATGCGACTCGAGTATTTCATATCGAGTTTGAAAATATATCGGGACATATTACCTAACGAGGTTCATGAAAATTCAGCGAACCACGTCAAGTATAACAACCTTTTACTTTGTTGGGAAATTTCTGATGGAAATGTTTAAGGATATAACAGCGGCTCCGGATAAACACATTTACAGCCTATAAAATGTGGAAATTCGGTTACCGAGCCTTCATAAAAAATGAGATAAAGGTAGGCGAATATATGTACACATGCGAGAGAAAAAAGTAGCCGATTAAAGTTAATGTGAGTGGAAAGTGTTCCGACGTCAATTTGTCAAATAACAGGCGGATAACGGGTGCTCCTTATAGCAAGAAAATTTAAACTTGGCTAAATATTGATGTGCTCTTGAGTAGGGTTAAGTTATTCATTGTTACTACTTCTCGTTTACGCCTGAACTAAAAATGCGTCATCGGGTACTAAATCCACCTCCTCTAAATTCAATTAAGACCCTAAAACCAATTTTAACTCACCTTTACCAACATCAAAAAAAGGTTGGTTAGTTTCAACAACAAAAATTTCCAAAACTTCAGTTCGTAGTTTTACTTACAAAAATGCAATTTCTAAAAAACAGTTACCAAAAAATATGTCTAACTGCTGTTTCAGGTTTCGGATTATTAAAAAAATTGAATTTTTGATATAATTCTACATTCCAAAGCGCATGGAAAACGGCCCATCCGTTCGGGAGATGTAAGACGCACATAATCACATACCCACACCCATCCACAATCAGACACATTTTAAAAGCCACTTCTTTGATTTCTTAAAGGTCCAAAACATGCATTAAAATTTCTAAATAGACAATTTTAATTATTTCTATAAAAAATTATAAATTGCAACTAGAGCCCTGCACGAGCCGAATTTTTAAGGCCCACCCGACCCGACCGAGGCCCAAATTGTACGTGTAAATGATGAATCCCGGCCCGACACGGAATACTCACAAGCCCGGCACGGTCCAACCCGGAATCTACTTCTCCAGATACGACCCGGCCCAATCCGAAATCTACTATCACAGCCCCGGCCCGGAACCTAATTCTCCGTCCTGGCCCGGCCCGGGGAAAAGAAGTTACCTTCAAAACGTAAATTCAGAAATCTTCGTAGTAATTCCTTCCGTATGTTTTCTCCTTTCTTTTTTCTCGCACGGGAGATGGCAAGTATACAGGGTGATTTTGGGAACCGGGCCACTATTGCCAACTTTTTTATTTTTAAAGATACAAAGTTGGTTAAATTAGGAAAAACGTGTAACTTTTTATTCTACTACTACGACTACGATGGTGAAAACGAAAAAACAATTGCGCATCGCCTTTTCGAGTTATTTGTTAAATTGACTTTTTTTTAAACGGAACGTTCTGTATTTTTCTATCCGTATCCGCTTCGTTATAGACCCTGCCCGATTCGGCTCGTACCAGCAAAGCTTTGTTCACTGAAAAGCTTTGCTGGTATCCTTTTTGAACCACAGCATGGGGATTTCCATCGTCCCAAATGTGGCTGTTTCTACTGTTGAATATTCCTTCTTTCGTAAAAGATGCCTCGTGACTTAACAGAACGTTTACTTGGAATTCTGGATCCTCATTACACCGCCGTAGAAATTCCTGGCAACATTTCTAGCCTTCTGGGAAAATCTGCTTCAACCATGGCTTGTACCTTCTGAGGATGGTACGGATGTAGCTGCTGCTCATGTACTACCTCCCATACTGAAACATGGTTCACTCCCATTTCATGAGCGATGGCTCTTGAACTAGTAGAAGGATTTTCAGTCACTCTCTCCAAAACTTCTTCCTCAAAATCCACCGTTCGCCTTGTTCTGGTAGCTCCACAGTTGTGTCTGTTGACAACGAATGTACCTTCCTCCCGCAGCCGACGTGAAACTACACTAAAGGCCTTGTGCGATGGATGATTCCTATCCGGAAAATGTTCTTGGTACAGGCCAGCAGCTTCGCGTGCGTTATCCCAAGCAGCTCCATACATGAACATCATGTCATGCTGTTCGGCAAAAGTATAATTCGCCATCACAACAATACGAAACACAGAACGAAAATAACGAAGAAAATAATTATCAAAAAAATCACAGAACGAAAAAAACGAATTATAAAAGGCACAGAAAAAAATGAATTCAAGAAAAGTCAAAAAATACCACAAAAATTTCAAATTGTGCCAAAATTGATGTTATTTGAATGCACGTATGTCTAGATCGTTGTTTTTTTTTCAAAAATTCCGTGTGACCTGTGCAAAATAATTGATAATGCAATTTGGGTTGCCTATTTTCAGGTACTTCTTAAAGAATCTTTAAGAGGCTTTTTTTTCTAAAGGAAACACTTTTGACCACACATTTATTAACAAAAGTTGTTTGCTTTGTTGTGTTTTGCAAGCCCTAGAAGTTTGTCCCTACAATTTAACCCTGTACCGTATTAAAATACAAAAATAAAAATTTATTATTAAGACGATGATTTTTGGTTTCTTTCATCTTAATTATTTCAACCCTGTTTTAAACCATAACCCCTTTCCTTAAGGGGCGTGGGATCTCTGTTAAGTATTAAATTTCTTATTTTTTCAAAGCAAAGCACTTAGAATGCCGGTTTCAAAACAAAATCTTTATTTAAATCATGATTTATTTTAAACAATCACTTGATTGAATTGCGATTTAAACAAAGTGATTTAAATTAGGCACACCCTGCTTAAAATACATATTGGGAACTTTCAAGTAATACCAAACTTGGTATCTTTGAACTATAGTAACGTAATTATAACGAAAGTAGAAAAACAAAGTTCGTAGCTTGATTTTACGTCAATTTTAGTATTTATAAGTCATTTCCATAGCTGACATAAATAACGTAATTAAAAAACTGTGTCCATATATTAACGCGGTTAACCAATTTATGACAGCCCTTACAGAATGTTATAGCCTCTGTTGGCCAATAATTACACTATAATAAATTCTACTAAACCCATTTTAATCGCAACCTATATTTAACCTTAACTCTGTACATAAATTATCGCGAGGAGGAAACACGACTATAATCACTAAAAGCATCCTAATAGAGGAAATGGAGTTATGGTATTCAATATCCAACATTAAAGCGGGAACACGAGTGGAACAGGAAACAGCCACTAGAGACGGCACTCGACTATCAGGAAGTATGCAGCCATTTCTTCGATATCTCTTAAGTGTATTTAATTAACAGCAACGCTTTCACGTTAATTAAAATTACAGATAATGTTAATGTAATGTGGGTTGTTCTGGTTAGGAACTAGGAACGCCCAACCGTATAATTTCTCCGCCCTCTTTGCACCGTGACTCGCTTATTACTTGGAATTATATTTAATCCGAATACAAATGTAGAATTTACATATGGAAAATTGGCCAAATTCAGAAGAAGGAGGTTGAAATAGTTCATTGATAAAATTTATTTCCTTAAATTTGTTTCTAAATGAACTGCTTATAAAATACACCCTGAAGATGGTTAAATCGACCAAAACACATTACTTTATTTTTATTTCTTCAAGTCAGAACTAAAACAGTTTTAATCGACTCTTGTCTCGCCTAAATAAAAACAAAGTAAATCTACACAAGAACTGCCAGTAATAATTTTCAATTTCACCCCATTCGCCGCTACCATTAATCTTTTGTTTAATATTCACGAGCAACATCCAAGTTTCATTCGTCACGGGCCATGACGACTTTAAACGTAACGCATTCGCAAAGCTATCCTTTTCTCCCGCGAAATCTTTAAGGACCTCTCAAGTGTCGAAATTACCGCACTAAAGCTCGAAGCATGCATCCACAGCTCGAGCCCGTTCGCGAAAACAGCTTTGCTTTAAAGCAGGGCGAAATTCGCATGGACATCGTAGTAATAAATATGAAGTTGAGTTTTTGTAACCAAGCTGGCTTAAGAGTCGATCGGGAGGACCATGTAGGTTTGATTGATGGAACCTGCATTCAATTTTATGGATCGAATGATGGATTATCGGGGGATAATGGCCTTTGAAGGCTTCTGTGAACGGATGTTGCCTGAGGGTTTAGGATTTTGAAATATCACTTATTATGTAATTATTGTTCTAGGTGACGTTTTGGCATTCTTAAACACTGAGTTTTGAATTTTTAGGTCACCATAAACGTACGTTTCCGTTTGGGAGAAAAATATCTCTTACTTAGAGGAAATCAAGTTGGTAGGTTAATGAAAGCACTAATAACAGCAATTGCGTCAATTGTTAGTGTCCTTAACTGCCCCACCAAACAAAAACAATGGAATTTCCGCTTAATAAAAAGACTTAACAACAAAATTACCTGCCAGCTTTACGCTTGGCAGGTACACTTTAAGCGCTACTTGGCAATCGTTAGTGGCTTTAGTGCTCTAATTGAAAAATTAACAAACAAACACATGTCTAAGTAATTAAAAACACAAGGTTACCTGCCACCTTCACGCACAGCTCTGCACACATTAAGCACTAATGAAAAACCTGTTTTCGATAGTTAGTGCTGAAAATAATAATTTAGCAAACAAGCACATGTCCGGAGAATTAGAAAAACTGTAAACTACCAAGTTTACGCTAAGCAGATATGCTTAAACTTATGGGTTCTATAAACTAAAACAACAAAATTACCTGCCAGCTTTACGCTTGGCAGGTACACTTTAAGCGCTACTTGGCAATCGTTAGTGGCTTTAGTGCTCTAATTGAAAAATTAACAAACAAACACATGTCTAAGTAATTAAAAACACAAGGTTACCTGCCACCTTCACGCACAGCTCTGCACACATTAAGCACTAATGAAAAACCTGCTTTCGATAGTTAGTGCTGAAAATAATAATTTAGCAACCAAGCACATGTCCGGAGAATTAGAAAAACTGTAAACTACCAAGTTTACGCTAAGCAGATATGCTTAAACTTATGGGTTCTATAAACTAAAACAACAAAATTACCTGCCAGCTTTACGCTTGGCAAGTACACTTTAAGCGCTACTTGGCAATCGTTAGTGGCTTTAGTGCTCTAATTGAAAAATTAACAAACAAACACATGTCTAAGTAATTAAAAACACAAGGTTACCTGCCACCTTCACGCACAGCTCTGCACACATTAAGCACTAATGAAAAACCTGTTTTCGATAGTTAGTGCTGAAAATAATAATTTAGCAAACAAGCACATGTCCGGAGAATTAGAACAACTGTAAACTACCAAGTTTACGCTAAGCAGATATGCTTAAACTTATGGGTTCTATAAACTAAAACAACAAAATTACCTGCCAGCTTTACGCTTGGCAGGTACACTTTAAGCACTACTTGGCAATCGTTAGTGGCTTTAGTGCTCTAATTAAAAAATTAGCAAACAAACACATGCCTAAGTAATTAAAAACACAAGGTTACCTGCCACCTTCACGCACAGCTTTGCACACATTAAGCACTAATGAAAAACCTGCTTTCGATAGTTAGTGCTGAAAATAATAATTTAGCAAACAAGCACATGTCCGGAGAATTAGAAAAACTGTAAACTACCAAGTTTACGCTAAGCAGATATGCTTAAACTTATGGGTTCTATAAACTAAAACAACAAAATTACCCGCCAGCTTTACGCTTGGCAGGTACACTTTAAGCGCTACTTGGCAATCGTTAGTGGCTTTAGTGCTCTAATTGAAAAATTAACAAACAAACACATGTCTAAGTAATTAAAAACACAAGGTTACCTGCCACCTTCACGCACAGCTCTGCACACATTAAGCACTAATGAAAAACCTGTTTTCGATAGTTAGTGCTGAAAATAATAATTTAGCAAACAAGCACATGTCCGGAGAATTAGAAAAACTGTAAACTACCAAGTTTACGCTAAGCAGATATGCTTAAACTTATGGGTTCTATAAACTAAAACAACAAAATTACCTGCCAGCTTTACGCTTGGCAAGTACACTTTAAGCGCTACTTGGCAATCGTTAGTGGCTTTAGTGCTCTAATTGAAAAATTAACAAACAAACACATGTCTAAGTAATTAAAAACACAAGGTTACCTGCCACCTTCACGCACAGCTCTGCACACATTAAGCACTAATGAAAAACCTGTTTTCGATAGTTAGTGCTGAAAATAATAATTTAGCAAACAAGCACATGTCCGGAGAATTAGAACAACTGTAAACTACCAAGTTTACGCTAAGCAGATATGCTTAAACTTATGGGTTCTATAAACTAAAACAACAAAATTACCTGCCAGCTTTACGCTTGGCAGGTACACTTTAAGCACTACTTGGCAATCGTTAGTGGCTTTAGTGCTCTAATTAAAAAATTAGCAAACAAACACATGCCTAAGTAATTAAAAACACAAGGTTACCTGCCACCTTCACGCACAGCTTTGCACACATTAAGCACTAATGAAAAACCTGTTTCCAATAGTTAGTGCTGTAAATCATAATTCAGCAAACAAGCACATGTCCGAAGAATTAGAAAAACTGTAAACTAGCAAGTTTACGCTAAGCAGATATGCTTAAACTTATGGGTTCTATAAACTAAAACAACAAAATTACCTGCCAGCTTTACGCTTGGCAGGTACACTTTAAGCGATACTTGGCAATCGTTAGTGGCTTTAGTGCTCTAATTGAAAAATTAACAAACAAACACATGTCTAAGTAATTAAAAACACAAGGTTACCTGCCACCTTCACGCACAGCTCTGCACACATTAAGCACTAATGAAAAACCTGTTTTCGATAGTTAGTGCTGAAAATAATAATTTAGCAAACAAGCACATGTCCGGAGAATTAGAAAAACTGTAAACTACCAAGTTTACGCTAAGCAGATATGCTTAAACTTATGGGTTCTATAAACTAAAACAACAAAATTACCTGCCAGCTTTACGCTTGGCAGGTACACTTTAAGCGCTACTTGGCAATCGTTAGTGGCTTTAGTGCTCTAATTGAAAAATTAACAAACAAACACATGTCTAAGTAATTAAAAACACAAGGTTACCTGCCACCTTCACGCACAGCTCTGCACACATTAAGCACTAATGAAAAACCTGCTTTCGATAGTTAGTGCTGAAAATAATAATTTAGCAAACAAGCACATGTCCGGAGAATTAGAAAAACTGTAAACTACCAAGTTTACGCTAAGCAGATATGCTTAAACTTATGGGTTCTATAAACTAAAACAACAAAATTACCTGCCAGCTTTACGCTTGGCAGGTACACTTTAAGCGCTACTTGGCAATCGTTAGTGGCTTTAGTGCTCTAATTGAAAAATTAACAAACAAACACATGTCTAAGTAATTAAAAACACAAGGTTACCTGCCACCTTCACGCACAGCTCTGCACACATTAAGCACTAATGAAAAACCTGTTTTCGATAGTTAGTGCTGAAAATAATAATTTAGCAAACAAGCACATGTCCGGAGAATTAGAAAAACTGTAAACTACCAAGTTTACGCTAAGCAGATATGCTTAAACTTATGGGTTCTATAAACTAAAACAACAAAATTACCTGCCAGCTTTACGCTTGGCAAGTACACTTTAAGCGCTACTTGGCAATCGTTAGTGGCTTTAGTGCTCTAATTGAAAAATTAACAAACAAACACATGTCTAAGTAATTAAAAACACAAGGTTACCTGCCACCTTCACGCACAGCTCTGCACACATTAAGCACTAATGAAAAACCTGTTTTCGATAGTTAGTGCTGAAAATAATAATTTAGCAAACAAGCACATGTCCGGAGAATTAGAACAACTGTAAACTACCAAGTTTACGCTAAGCAGATATGCTTAAACTTATGGGTTCTATAAACTAAAACAACAAAATTACCTGCCAGCTTTACGCTTGGCAGGTACACTTTAAGCACTACTTGGCAATCGTTAGTGGCTTTAGTGCTCTAATTAAAAAATTAGCAAACAAACACATGCCTAAGTAATTAAAAACACAAGGTTACCTGCCACCTTCACGCACAGCTTTGCACACATTAAGCACTAATGAAAAACCTGTTTCCAATAGTTAGTGCTGTAAATCATAATTCAGCAAACAAGCACATGTCCGAAGAATTAGAAAAACTGTAAACTAGCAAGTTTACGCTAAGCAGATATGCTTAAACTTATGGGTTCTATAAACTAAAACAACAAAATTACCTGCCAGCTTTACGCTTGGCAGGTACACTTTAAGCGCTACTTGGCAATCGTTAGTGGCTTTAGTGCTCTAATTGAAAAATTAACAAACAAACACATGTCTAAGTAATTAAAAACACAAGGTTACCTGCCACCTTCACGCACAGCTCTGCACACATTAAGCACTAATGAAAAACCTGTTTTCGATAGTTAGTGCTGAAAATAATAATTTAGCAAACAAGCACATGTCCGGAGAATTAGAAAAACTGTAAACTACCAAGTTTACGCTAAGCAGATATGCTTAAACTTATGGGTTCTATAAACTAAAACAACAAAATTACCTGCCAGCTTTACGCTTGGCAGGTACACTTTAAGCGCTACTTGGCAATCGTTAGTGGCTTTAGTGCTCTAATTGAAAAATTAACAAACAAACACATGTCTAAGTAATTAAAAACACAAGGTTACCTGCCACCTTCACGCACAGCTCTGCACACATTAAGCACTAATGAAAAACCTGCTTTCGATAGTTAGTGCTGAAAATAATAATTTAGCAAACAAGCACATGTCCGGAGAATTAGAAAAACTGTAAACTACCAAGTTTACGCTAAGCAGATATGCTTAAACTTATGGGTTCTATAAACTAAAACAACAAAATTACCTGCCAGCTTTACGCTTGGCAGGTACACTTTAAGCGCTACTTGGCAATCGTTAGTGGCTTTAGTGCTCTAATTGAAAAATTAACAAACAAACACATGTCTAAGTAATTAAAAACACAAGGTTACCTGCCACCTTCACGCACAGCTCTGCACACATTAAGCACTAATGAAAAACCTGTTTTCGATAGTTAGTGCTGAAAATAATAATTTAGCAAACAAGCACATGTCCGGAGAATTAGAAAAACTGTAAACTACCAAGTTTACGCTAAGCAGATATGCTTAAACTTATGGGTTCTATAAACTAAAACAACAAAATTACCTGCCAGCTTTACGCTTGGCAAGTACACTTTAAGCGCTACTTGGCAATCGTTAGTGGCTTTAGTGCTCTAATTGAAAAATTAACAAACAAACACATGTCTAAGTAATTAAAAACACAAGGTTACCTGCCACCTTCACGCACAGCTCTGCACACATTAAGCACTAATGAAAAACCTGTTTTCGATAGTTAGTGCTGAAAATAATAATTTAGCAAACAAGCACATGTCCGGAGAATTAGAACAACTGTAAACTACCAAGTTTACGCTAAGCAGATATGCTTAAACTTATGGGTTCTATAAACTAAAACAACAAAATTACCTGCCAGCTTTACGCTTGGCAGGTACACTTTAAGCACTACTTGGCAATCGTTAGTGGCTTTAGTGCTCTAATTAAAAAATTAGCAAACAAACACATGCCTAAGTAATTAAAAACACAAGGTTACCTGCCACCTTCACGCACAGCTTTGCACACATTAAGCACTAATGAAAAACCTGCTTTCGATAGTTAGTGCTGAAAATAATAATTTAGCAAACAAGCACATGTCCGGAGAATTAGAAAAACTGTAAACTACCAAGTTTACGCTAAGCAGATATGCTTAAACTTATGGGTTCTATAAACTAAAACAACAAAATTACCCGCCAGCTTTACGCTTGGCAGGTACACTTTAAGCGCTACTTGGCAATCGTTAGTGGCTTTAGTGCTCTAATTGAAAAATTAACAAACAAACACATGTCTAAGTAATTAAAAACACAAGGTTACCTGCCACCTTCACGCACAGCTCTGCACACATTAAGCACTAATGAAAAACCTGTTTTCGATAGTTAGTGCTGAAAATAATAATTTAGCAAACAAGCACATGTCCGGAGAATTAGAAAAACTGTAAACTACCAAGTTTACGCTAAGCAGATATGCTTAAACTTATGGGTTCTATAAACTAAAACAACAAAATTACCTGCCAGCTTTACGCTTGGCAAGTACACTTTAAGCGCTACTTGGCAATCGTTAGTGGCTTTAGTGCTCTAATTGAAAAATTAACAAACAAACACATGTCTAAGTAATTAAAAACACAAGGTTACCTGCCACCTTCACGCACAGCTCTGCACACATTAAGCACTAATGAAAAACCTGTTTTCGATAGTTAGTGCTGAAAATAATAATTTAGCAAACAAGCACATGTCCGGAGAATTAGAACAACTGTAAACTACCAAGTTTACGCTAAGCAGATATGCTTAAACTTATGGGTTCTATAAACTAAAACAACAAAATTACCTGCCAGCTTTACGCTTGGCAGGTACACTTTAAGCACTACTTGGCAATCGTTAGTGGCTTTAGTGCTCTAATTAAAAAATTAGCAAACAAACACATGCCTAAGTAATTAAAAACACAAGGTTACCTGCCACCTTCACGCACAGCTTTGCACACATTAAGCACTAATGAAAAACCTGTTTCCAATAGTTAGTGCTGTAAATCATAATTCAGCAAACAAGCACATGTCCGAAGAATTAGAAAAACTGTAAACTAGCAAGTTTACGCTAAGCAGATATGCGAAGATGTGTTCTATAAACAGTGTTTTTGCGTAGCAAAATTAGGTTCTAACCCGTTACATATAGTTTATTACCGTTTCGTTTTCCTCAAGAACTAGACGCAATTATTGAGAAGGTTTTAAGTAACGCATTTACGTTAAAACCTTTTTCTTTATTTATTTTTAAAGAATCATGGGGCCGTGCGTGAACACGACTCCATGATTCCCATCCCACCCCCTTACCCGGGCTCAGCAGACTTGCGCTCTTTCACCGGTCTAACATGCACCCCACCCCTGAACACATGCAACCCAACATACACACCTACATACACCATCCATGGACCCGCCGGATTTAACTTATTCAGAAAAATTTCCGACGGGCAGAGGACTCGAACCTACTGCCATTGAGAGTCTAGTATCAAAGCCTGGGAGTTTAACCACTAGACCACCCGCTGGTCCTACATTAAAACCTAAGCGTGAAGTTTGCAGGCAACTATATTTTGTCTTATTACTCAAACATGTTTTTAATGTTGCTGATATTTTAAAGAGAGTACTAAAAAGCACTTAAAAATGCACTAACGACTGGTAAAAGTTTTTTCGTTAGTGCTTAATGTGTGCCGGCTAGACGTGAAGATAGCAGGTAAGTTTATGTTTCCATCACTCGAACATGTGTTTGTTTGCTAATGTTTCATTTAGAGGCACTAAAGACCAATAACCAAGAACTAACGATCGGCAACAGTGTTTTCGTTAGTACTTAATGTGTGCCTGCTGAGCGTGAAGGTGGTAGGTAACTTTGTTCTTTTAGTTGCTCAGAAATGTGTTGGTTTGCTACTTTTTTATTTACAGCACAAAGAGCACTAACGAAGCACTAACTATGTGCAACAATTTTTTTCGTTAGTGGTTAATGTGTGCCTGATGGGCGCAAAGGCGGCAAATAACTTTGTTTGTTAATTGCTCGGACATGTGCTTGTTTGCTGATATTTTAAATGAAACACACTAACGAAGCACTAACGATTGGCAGCAGTTTTTTCGTTAATCCCTAATGCGTGCCTGCTGGGCGTTAAGGTGGCAGATGACTTCGTTTTTAATTACTCGGACATGTGTTTGTATTGCTGGTTTCTTTATGTAGAGCACTAATAAACCACTAACGATTAGTAACAGTTTTTTCGTTCGTGCTTAGAATGTACCTGTTGGGTGTGAAAATGGTAGGTAACTTTGGTTTTTGATTTACCGGGACATGTGCTTGTTTTGTAATACTTTAATTAGACCACTAAAGAGCTCTAATGATTAAAAAAAATTCGTTAGTGCTTAAAATTTCCCTGCTAGACGTGAAAATGGGAGGCAAATTATTTTTAAATTACTCCGTCATGTTTTCTTGCTGATTTTATTGATTAAAGCACTAAAGAGCACTACTGTTTAGCGCAAATGCTGTAGTTAGTGCTTTCATTAACCTGTTAATTCTACGCACCCGAGGAAGCAGTATACAAAATTATGATATTATTTCTAACGTTGAGCACTTTACACGTAAAAATCTATGTTGTCAAATTAATTTACTGCTCCATAGTAGGCACTTAGTAACCAACTGAAAGCCTTCTTCCATATTCAGTTTCGTACAAGATGAATTGTAATGTTAACAGGTTTTTTCATATTTTATGGCACAACCTTAACGTAATATGTGCATGAATGTAGGAAACATTTTTTTACCCACTGTACCTGACACACTACAAATTACTTGCATTAACTACCACAATCCCCATAGTACCCCACCTACATCACTGACAATTGCAGGAAGAGACTAAAAACTCCAACAAAACGAAAATGAAATCGTTTTTTGTGGAAAAATGAGCACGTGTGAACACGGCATAAACGACCCCTGTAATCATGTAAGTTCCGCTAGAAACCACATTACCACAACATTCAGAAGGCTCGCCCACCACTTGTCATGTCGGCCTTGCGAAAGTGTAACGAGCTTTCGTGTCCAGTGCAGTTATTTATGAGCTACATTTGTAATGTACACAATTAGCCCATATTAAACGAGCTTATTTTGTATGGCACGAGTAGCAAGATTTATGTGGACTGAAAATTGGGCTATGAATTATGAGTTTCATTAGGAAACACATTAAGTTCGAGTTTAGCTTGACTTTTCAAGCTTTATGTGTTAGTTTTCTTACCTTTTCGCGAATAAGCGTTGTAGTGGAGAATGTTTTGGGAAATTGTACGGTACTCACCTGAAATATAAAAAAAAATGTTATTAAGAAACCATATTAAAATCAGTTGATTTAAATGAAAGGGTTAGGTGAAGAATTAATAAGAAATTCTGTACATAAATCAAACATTCAAAGGTAATCAAATTTAAATAAATTTTAGTGGGAATGAGATTCTGTAGATGCCAAAAATTACATTTTTCCTCTTGGTATTCTGAATTATAAAAACACCTAAAAATACACCCTTTTCTGATGAGCACACACGGCAACTTCTACAAAAGGCACACAGAACAATATCCTTCACATTTTTCAACAATATAGTAATTATTTGTGGGCGCAGGATCTTTTTACCGGTTGTAAACGTTGCAGATTTGTCATGGTTTCTACAGTTTTTTGCTTAATTTTTGTTTGTTAACCTAATCGAGCATGCCTTGGAAGTAGCGCAAGCAAATAATACCTTCCAGTTTCTACAGCCAAGCTTTAATTAAGTATTTAAAAATGTTCTCCTCTTTGGAACAAAATATTTTTAATTTTTCAAGGGAAGCCGACTAATTAAACTTCCGAATTAAAATAAAAACCCAATCTACATTAGGTAAACAAAGCAACAATTTGCCCTAAACGTGCTGCACCCAAGTGGAAAATAGATGTACTACCAATATGAACATTACGTAAAAAGGCAGTCATATAATTATTATACAACTTCATTTGAGGTAAGTTCGTTTAATCACTAATTATACGGTACAAATATTTTCATTATTCTTATATTTAAGATTATAAGTAATTGTATTAATAATTCAGCTCGAATGCTTGTTGCTGTTAGGAAAGTGCTCTTGTGTTTCGAACTACGGCACATTTTATCCCAACAAACATTCGTGCTAAACGTAGTCGAAATTATCCGAAAAAATTGTAAGCACGAGGGATAGTTTGTGAATTACTGCAATGAACTTTTAGGCGTTTTACATTTTATTTGCAGAATTAAGACAGCACCCGTAAGCAATTACTATGGCCACAGATAAGATTAACACTACAGATATACGACTCCTTATACAATATGTCCGCTCATATTTGGAGGCGAAATTAGCGTTAGTTTGGCGGCAACGCACCAGACCAATTTTAGGGCGCTGCTATCGCCATTCGTTTATTACTGTTGAAATGTGATGGAAACTGTTTTATCGGGGATTTGAGTGCATCTGTCACAGATAACGTTAAAATCCTAACCTTATTTGGGATCTGGTTAAAGCGTGTATTTTATATTTTCCTTGTGTTTACTGTTTACTGATATTTCAGAAAAAGTAAATTATTGTTGAACTTTTGTTTGTTTCTTCTAAGGTTCTCGCAGACGTAATGTGTATACCTACGCTCACATTTCACCAAAAGCTAGCTCATTCTAATGTTGTTATCTTTAACACTGCATTCTGCAAGGTTAGGGTTACCTTATTAGTTATTACCCACTGCAGTTTAAGTGCCAGAGCTGAAGACCATAGGTAAAGGTTTTGAAAGCTTCGCCACATTGATTATATTTTAAAACTGTAATATGTAATGGTTCCAGAGGTATAACATAAAATAAATTGTAATTTAAATATATTTTGAGGTTTCAATTCTACTGATTTTATTATTAATACACTACATTCCAGAACTGTATCATACGTCTTCAATATTAATTATTTACGAAAAATTGCGATTTGACAATTAAACATCTCAAATGAAATCGTTCAACATGGCAGATGGCTGTCTAACTTTTGGTTTGAATATGTGCTAAGTAACCTGCTCAATCACAGTCATCTGTGACTTAATTATTTGTGAGAGTACAAATTGTCATTGTAGCGCCATCTTTTTGCAGATTATTAATCATATAAAACAAGCTGCCGATAGCTCACATATTTACCGTATATCTGTAGTGTTAACCTTATCTGTGCCATGGCGTAATAAATAATAAAAAATATAGCATTAATTTAGCTAAAGTGCATTGCCACATTTGTCAACGCAATAAGACGCTGTAAATTGCACTAACAGGGCAGACAACAATTTTTAAAACAGAACTCAAAACTCTAAAAAACACCTAAAATCATACTTGAGAAATAATGATTCATACTTGCAGTGGATGTGTGATGGTTCATAAATAGAATAAAAGTAATCAAATCCACACAAAATCACCTAATATCAATTTAGAAACCTACCAAAAAATTGAATACTAACACAAACAGATATCTCGGAATATAAAGTAAAAAAGAAGACTGATACATGTATGTTAATTCATGATTTGTTGTAACTAATTTCAATTCGAATAAAAAAAATAAGATAAAAATACCGATTGTCGCTATTTTCCTGGAAAGATAGGCAAGTAATGGGCGCGACGAGACAGGAATAGGTGGCCAATGTGTGCGACAAAGAAGGGAGATAATGGGTAGGGCAAGTGGGGAGGGGGGATTCACGATTTTTGAATTGAGGGCAAAATTACAATTAATGCGCGAATTTTGATTTTTTTCTAATTTCAGCGAGAACTGTGTTAAAGCAATCTACGTGACTTCATTTAAGCAAAAATTTTACTAGGCCATTACAAATTTAGCTATGGTAGATACTAAATCATAAAAAATAGCTCCCTTTTAGATACCGTTTTAGAGTTTAGATATAGTTTTAGGTAAAATAGCTATAGCTAGCTAGCTTGCAGCTGGTAAACCTGCTGCAAGGCCTGCACTAGTGCAAATTATCGCTTAAGTCTGATTTGATGGTGCAAAGCTCTTAAGTCGCGTTGTAATGATTGGTTGATTAGCGTGGTAGTGTAATAATCCTCTAAATATATTTCCTAAACCAATTAGAATAAGGAAGAGCAAATCTGTTTAGAAAAAAATATCTCTTCAAGAATTTTGAAACTATTAACATAAACTAACAAATTTGAAAAAATCGTCGCATTGAAAAATATTAGTGCAGCAAAATTATTACGAATTAATTGTTAATTCATTTAAAGCAAGACACAATCGGGGAACCTCAAAGATTAAATTAAAAAAAATGAGAAGGTCCTTTGTACATTTAAACACGTTTCTAATTTCTCTCTATTGCGTAACCTTCCCACTCTTCTCTTTATCTATCTCGCTCTCTTCCCTTTCTATAGCCCTTCTATTTTCCTCCCCATCTATCTTCCCATCTCCCCTACCCCACTGCATTTCAATATTTTCTTCTTATCTATTTTCATATCTTCCTCTTTTTTCATTTCTTTCCCTCTCCCTTCCCACCTCTCGCCCCTCGTCATTTATATCCAACCCCTCCTCCTCTGATACGTCACCACCCCTCTATGCCTTTCTCCCTCACCCCCATCCTGATATTTTTGCTTCCGCTCGCTTTGCTTTCTTTATATCATTATCATTCCAAAAAATCGTACACGTTTATTTGACATTCCTTCGCAATTACTTGACCGACTTGCAGAATTCAAAAATAAATGTTTATCTTCAAATTTCTCAATTATTTTTACATAGTCATCATTACCAACTAGATGGTACAAAAATACGTTGAACATGATTCTAAAGTTTTGTCGGCAACGCGACACAACCAAGACCCCACCAGCGGCATTGTATGTGGACGCTGCGAAAACAAACTTTATAATGAGAACTTCAACCTCTTTGCTTTCGCTCATAACCAATCAGCGTCCAGGAGGGCGTGGTCTAACCCCGCTACGAATAAAATTTCGTAGACGGAACACAAAGTGCTCCTTATATGCCCCTTTCTACATGACAACTGTAGTCGGTCTCACTCTTTCTCACATTTTCTAACTACACAATAAGAAATAATTGCCCCGAGGAAACGTTGTTTGTACTGAACACGTTTCCCTTGGCAACAAAAAGGTATAAAATCAAATACTTCAACACGGAAACATCAGTTTATCTTTAAGATTGATCGGGGCGCTAATAAAACGAAACGCTTAAGAAAAATTGAGCTAAAACATACTTTCAGTCCTAAATCACTCCCAGATTGGGCACTTTTGGGCCCGGGTATCATCCTCCGGCGGCACGAACTAACCTCCCCCAGATCTAGTACAAGCTTCCGGTCCCGGAAGAAACAACCAGCCTCATAGGCTTCTCCTAGAGTATTACGTCAGGATAGAGCCCCAGTTCCGGTCCGAGGCAAATCATCCAGTACCCAGCTTCTTCGAGAGCTCCGAGGTAAAACAGCACCTACGCACACGGGTTCCGTGGAAGCCCACTAGCACCCTAGTCGCTTCCAGAATGAAGCAGCGGCTAGCTCAGGTCTCGACGAAGCCGACCTACAGCAACCTGACGAAGCCGCCTTAGTCATACGAAATTGGTCGCAAACGAACCATCACCAGGAGATACAACAACCCCAAGCCCGGCCACCACATCGCATAAGTACGTTCTAGCTTATATTTCAAAGCTGTTACGTTTCCCCTTTTCCAAACAAATGTAAAATCAAAGCATTAATAATGCACAGCTAACTACATGACGGTGAAAAACAAATAAAATCTCTTTGTTTCTAAATTCCAACAATAAAACTTCGTTAAACATGAACTTGTCGACTATTATTGACTTTTCCAGACCAGACTACACGACCTCCATTGACCCCGCACTCCACTGACCCTCCACAGACTTGACCCCCGACAATCCCCCTAAACATAAATTAGAGACCAACCCAGTTTAATCCCCAATATGCTGTGTGGCCAGGGTTGATAGTCGGTTTTAGAAGAGCTCATTTTGGCCCTCTCTGCATGACTCCGGGAGTCCACAAAGCCCAGCCGGTAACTAATTGGAAATTGCTTTTTCATGTGGCAATTATTGTGAAAATAACCTCACTTAAGTACTTATTTGGATAATAATTGCTTAGTTAGGAAAAGTTTATTTCTAAAGTAGAATTTCATATGCTGGATGAATTACTGTGACGGAAACAAAGAACAACGAAGCAAAATATTGGAATTTTCTTCGTTTCATACCGTAAAAGTTTAGATACTTCTTAATGCGTTTTCGAGCAAATACCACGAAGGGGGAGTAATATTGCACGTTATGAACCGGTGAACTTAATCAAGAATTCCGAGAAACAACAAAACTGAAACGAAAGCCTTTCCAATGCATTCTTAATGTAGCGAAAACGTGAAACTGCTTTCTATTAACTGTTGGCCCAGGATATCACAATAAGTGATCCATGTCAAAAATAACGTTCGCTACTCAAGAAATTCAGCTGATGTCTTCCACATTCACGCCTTCCATCCTGAAATTCAAACCCGCTCTTTGTTCGCTTTGAATCGAGCTGTGAAACGCTGCTTGAAAAGAAAATGAGAACTCGTCAGTTGAATTTCAATTTTTCATCTGTCGAAATCACTCGACGAAATCGTAATTAATAATTTCTGCTCAAACAAAATATAAATAGCCATTTTCACCCTTTGTATCAGTTTTCGTGATAATTAAACATTTCAAAAGCGTTTGATAATTAAGCACACATGATAAAGCGTAAGCCAGAGTGTAAACAAAGGTCTGGGGGTGTACAGCACGACAAAACAACAAAGACACATTCCAAAGAAAGGGTGTGTGATAAACGCGACCGGAGTAAATCCATTACGGTTACAATGGAGGTTCCGGATTTCGCTGCGGGGTTGAACTCTGCACCTTTGCCCTGTCACATGTTTAACTATTATGTAGAATTTTTTGTGTCTTGCTAGCTTAGATGCAAAGAAATTAAAAATGCATCACAGGACCCAAAATTAATACAAATTTACAACTATTTTTGTGTTTATAAACCGAAACAACATCATGCTCCCAAGATATTAGAATTATATTTAATTGGGGTGTTCTTCGAGAACAAAATAGTGGTGGTCTAGAATTCTAAAGTTTGTACTGTATAAAATTTTATACTTTTGCCAATTTACATAGTCTAGATTATACAAAGTGTTTTTTTAAAATAAAGACGTTGAGTACAGTCAACCAATACTCGAACACTCTGTATAGTCGAAAATAATTTTAGGCTATGCAGCTAACCAAGACAAACATTTTTGTATTTACACTTTTTTTCTAAAATGAACAATAAAGGCGGTATAAAAGAATTTCGCACTATTGGGGCACCCTGTATAATACCAAAAAGTTTCATAGTTTTCTGCAAATATTTACAAATTTTTCAGATGTTCCACCCCGCCCGATCACATAAATTCCTACCCACCTACTGCACATTTTAATCAAATTTCGTTACTTTATTTGCAATTTTTAACAGTGTGTTTTCCAATATTGAAGTTTAGAGTGTTTAGTAGCGCTGTGTCAAAGCGGCCTTAACAGCTGCTCTACCGCCCCCTCTAAGATCTTCTTTAATAATATTTCTAGTAATTTTCGTTACAGAGTTACGCCCTCCTAAAGAATGCTAAAATTTACAACTACAAGAATTAAAGCAATCGAAAATTAGCTGAACCCGCCTTTTTTTTTTTTTAAAATAGCAGCACATTTATTGATAGGGGCATAATGATACAATTAATACATTCCGCAGGTATCGGAACCCGATGCGCAATAAATAATTTGTGTCAAGATGTAAGGCGCGGTCCCTAAAAGTTGAGACGGGGGAGGAGATACGAATTTAATAAATAGAATCGATTGACTAAATGCGGTGCCCTCTCAGTTTACTCAATTCTGACTGGCTCGCGCGCTGCTGACCTTCCGTTCGTTGGTGGCTCTACGGCCCAATACTCAACCACGAAACAGTTTTCGCGGAGAGACGCAAGTCAGATAAAGCGGCGCGGGACGCGCCGACGTGTCTTAGATGTATTATAAAACTAAAGAATGTTTTTGGCTACCTTCCCTCTTGCATGCGTTCAAGGTGTCCATAGCATTCAGTTCTCTATCTTCTAGTCTCTAAGTCTAAGTATCCACTGTTGCAATTTCCATTTCTTGTCAGATGACTTAAGTCAAGGACTTTATATGTTGCATGCTAATTGCAACTTTAGTCGTTCTATAAAATGCCTATTCTAAATAAGTAGGCAAATCGTAAAATACTAGTTTATTAACTAGTACAACCCCCATTTTTTTGTTGGTAGCGTAGCGGGTCGCGAATCGAAGTCCTAGTGTATATCTTTGTTCTGTTTTAAATCCGATTCCCTTCCCCTTGTCGCAACTATTAGTGACCACGCATTCAGTAACGTGGCTTATCTGTACTAAATCCGAATGCCTTTCCGCTATCTCAACCTGAAGTGACCGCGCATTCAGGATAATTAGTATCCGATATACTAAATCCGGATCCCTTCCCCTTGTCTCACCTTTTAGTGACCACACATTCAGTAACATGCCTTACATCTCGACACAGGTTATATCATTATATCTCTTTTAATAAATTTGTTACCATTGTTTCTAAGTGAAAAGCGACGAGCGTAGTCCAGGGGTTCAGTTAGTTTTATATATATTTTTACATGCATTTTCATTTGCGAATGCTGTAATTCTTGTCACCGTAAATGTGAGCATTTGTTATTTTTAACCAGAGCTCCCAATATTTATATCAATAAAGTATGGAATTTGTAAACATGATCGTCCACTCTTGCAGCTGCCAGACATGCTTATACCGTTCTAAGCAAAATATGTTGAAGTTGATTTCTATACTGTAAAGACCCGCTTAGTTGTAGTATTAGAAACAAACAGATCGACATTATTTTAAATTAATATTCTGTTCCCGTTATAATTATGTTTATATTATGCCGCTTATGTATTTTGTCCGCATGATTAATTATATGTTAAAACTATTGCCTTTACTTGTCGTAATATTTCAATCATATATACTCATATTTGTATTCACACAACTCGCGATAACCAAATGCTGTTTCTAATAAAACTGTAATAGTGTTCTGTGGGCAATGCTATTATTATATTAATTGTCTGGTATTAAAAGAAATTATATAAAACATGCAGTGCGAGAGTATCATGTCAGCGCGATAAATACACTTTAACCGAAGATGTTTACTGTTTATTTTTATTGACACGTCAGAATTACTACAGCTAAACCATACATAACCAAAAATTATATCAACAGTAGTGACTGCAACATAAACATTCGCCGAAAACAATCAATAAATTGAGTGTCGAGATGCAAGAGGCTTGTTATGATGAGACGGTTAAGGATTTACTATATAAAAGAAGATAGATAATCATTTATCGAATAGGAAAACATTTTTTTTTGTCATGTTATCAAATAACTATTTTCCTTACGCAAGCAAAAGTCGTAGCTGTTGACGTCAACAAGACCAAATCTTTTATTTTCGTTCAACTCGGGGAATAAAATTACCTCCGACTCGCCTGTAAGCCCAAACCAACAATCAACTTTAAAATAGAAGCCATTTCACCAATTTCCTGAAATAATGGATACTTCAACAAAATATATCTGCAGGCATTGTAACTCCAACGACCGTCAACAAAACATATCCGTCGTATGAAGGAAAATATAAAACGACGAAAAGCAAGCCATCCTTCAAAATTACGAGCTCGTTTAGTACACATTGTGATGCGAACAAACAGATCTAAAACTGAAATTTTGTTTCCAATTTTATACAGAACAAGCTTTTATTGCAGTTTTCAGCGTATCTCTTATCGTTCTATCGAGTTTTATATTTTATATTGCAATAACAATAACACTTTGTTAAATTTCGATAAAACAAATTCCAAACTTAAACCAAACCAATAAATCCACATATTAAGTGTTATAAGTTTTTTCCCAACAAAGCACAACGACTTAGCCCAAAAAACTGGAACAAAATAATCCTCACTAATTAAAACATTAAGCCGATCATCAAGATGAAACGGAGTGTGTCCAAAAATACCCTGACCCATTTATCAGAGCGTTGCAGCAGTTTATTAATTTAGTAGAGGCTTCTCGTTTTGGTTTATCGTCCATAAACCGAACTGTTATTTTTATGTCTCAAAATGAATCACTGGCCTTATTAATAAAAATATTGGCCTCGCAAGATGGCCAATAAAACCAATAAAATTTCTGGCTTTAATCCTCTTCTGCAAGAGTCGGAAACAATGTTGCCAAGCTGTCTAATATGATTTATGGATTTATGGAAGAACAAGAGTTTTAATTAAGGCTTTTAATAGTTGAGACTTTTCAAAAGTTCTATGTTGCAGCTGGAAACTTGCGAGTATTAAAGAGAATTCTTAATTTTTATCGTACTTGTTAGAAAATTTGTTTCCGAGTTTGACATAAGAAAGTTCATTATGGAAGAAAAACTCGTCAGAAAGAAGAAGTGCAAAAAATGTTTAAGCGTTTTTAACAAGAAGAATTGTAAGGTAACGGACGCAAATCCTACGAAATTGTTAGAACGGATACAAAGATTTTGAAGAAGACTGCCAGTGTAATGGACAAACCTAGTGACAATAGACAATTTTACAAGTGAAAATTGCCGGAGCACTTCACCTGGACTTTGCCATAATGTGAAAACAATCACGCTTCATATCATACGTTATAGCCCTCGTAAGATCAAAATACTCCTCACATGCTCGGCTACGTTAGGTTCTAACTTTGCATCAGTTGTAACAATTCGAGACGGCCGTAATAAGTGTAATTAGAAGCTCAACCTTTTTCAAGCATTTCACGTTAACTAACGCCACAAACTCGATTTTTCGTATTTTTTGGCTACATACATATGGTTATCTTTGTATCAACGTTTAACGCGCCAATAGTAACTATAATAGCGCACCAATCCTAACACTGCAGCGGGTGCGCAGCTGTATAGCAGTCATATTATAAGAACATAGTACATGATACTAAAATAGTGTAAATACTAGGTATAATACGGTAAAATTATAAATTTTTGCATCAAATAGCAGAAAAAAATTCGAATAAAATTTATTTTTAGCAGAGATGTTCAGTTTGGCTTCTTGTTAAACATACCAAAAGTCCTCAATGGTCCGATGCGAGCTTCAAGCGCCATTTTATAATAATAGTGCCTAATATTAGTTTTTCTCGAATGTGTCGCGAACATGAAAAACAAAGTTAGAATGCGTGGTATTTCCTACAAAAAAGATTCAGTTACAATTTGTCGGCCAAATACAGGGGCGGGGGGGGGGGGATATGAAATTCTCAGTTGTGTAAAAGTCGGAGCAATGTGGTGCGCTAAGACATTACCGGGAATTTTCGCATGAAAAATATTAGAGTTAGAAAATAGAAAAACTTTTAAGTGTTTTATCAGAAAAAATATTATTTTTTTTCTTTTTGTTAAATATTGCTGGGTATTAACGAAAACCAGCGTCTAAACACAAAATTCGTCAGCCACAACTGGTTGAGAGCAAGACAAGAATCTAATTCTACCATCACTCATGAGTAGGCTTAGGATAGTTACGCATTTGCATACTTGCGTATGCAGCAGCATATTTTAGTTATTTTGACTATTGATGCATACTTTACGGTATATTTTGATTTAAAGCGCAACGATAAGACTTCTCGTTGTGGACGGTACACGTTAGATAGCGTCGGAATAGTTTGGATCTTATGGAAGGACAAATATAAAAAAAAACTTAAATTTCTCATTCTACTCAATTATAAAAGTTGATAATATTGCAAAATTTATTTGCTTGTTTTTATAAGAAAGTCACTACTTTTAGTGCATACTTAGGTGCATATTTTGTGTGTATGTGATACATATTTTGCAGTTTTTCTTAGTTCCGAATGGCCCAGAGCGGACGTAGCTCAGTGGTTAGCGCGCGGGCTACTAATGCAGATCCGGGTTCGACTGCCACCCCGCCGGTTCTCCCTAAAATCCGTACTAAAAAAGCAGGGTCCCAATAAGCTGAGCGTCTTCTGTAAACCTAAATTTGCTCATTTGCATTGAAAGTGTAACGATGCAATGTACAAACGAATCTGTGCCATATACAGGGTGAGTCAAGCTATACGCCTTTTTTTTAGTGAGTTTATTATTAGGAATTTATTAAAATTTTTTGGTATGCATATGTTTCGAAGGGTGCTCTACAACCTGGCGCAGTCAGTTTTTTGATTGGACGTCAAATGTCAAAATAGCGATTTTCAACTGTTTATTTTTAAATGGAACGGTACGACTTTTTTTGGCTTAGACGATGTAGACCGGTAAGTACGAACGCGTCACCATGTTTTTGCATAAAATAAGTAAACGTTTGATGAAACTATTGCAATCGATGGATTGGCCGTGGCGGTTCAACTGCATGGCCACCAAGATCGCCCGACTTAACACCCCCAGATTTTTTCTTGTGGGGTTACATAAAATCCAAAGTTTACATTGAAGAGCCAACAGCAGCACAAGATATGGAAGAACGAATTCGAACACGTATTTGACTGATACCTGCTGATATGGTTTTGCATTCCGTGGGATCATTACAACGAAGATTTACTGTGTGCATAGAACGGGAAGGAAGACCTTTTGAAAATTTTTCATAATTCACTGAAACATTTATAACATGTAGAAATTTTTGTTGACGTTCTTTTTGTACTATTACTTCGTTTATTATTTTCAATCATTTCAGTTTAGGTGTTAGGTTGAACAAAATTAGTATTCCGATAAATAATTGTAAACTGTTCATCCCATTATTATTCTTACAATGCGTTTTATCTTGGCTCTGTTCTAGTTACCACTGTGGTTTCTAGTGTTTTATTTAAATTTCGTTCAGTTTATAATCTTATATTTTTCATTCGATGTTATCCTAATATTGAAGTAACTATTATTCAATGTAATCTAAATACCTGAGCTTTTGTTTCTTCATGTTTATTAAAATAATGATTTCACTATGTAACCTGACAATCATTAAATCGTTTTGTGCAAATACATCAAAGTACGTTTCGCAGGTCCCGGCCTAGTAGACTAACATAATGAATGCATATTTTACGGCTGAATCGTAAAAATTGTGAAAAAAATTCAGAAAGGATCATATTGTAAACATCATACAGCATCGTCTTAGCCAAAAAAAGTCGTACCGTTCCATTTAAAAATAAACAGTTGAAAATCGTTATTTTGACATTTGACGTCCAATCAAAAAACTGACTGCGCCAAGTTGTAGAGCACCCTTCGAAACATATACATACCAAAAAATTTTAATAAATTCCTAATAATAAACTCACTAAAAACAAGGCGTATAGCTTGACTCAGCCTGTATAATGGACGCGTAAATATGTGGCTTCCAGTAGCGTAGGGCCAGCACCACTAAATGTTGAGGTAAGTGGAAGGGTGGAGCTGCCGCACAAGACGTAACGTTTTAAAAAGCGCAATTTAATTGAATAGGTTTTTATAGAGCCTACTTCTTTGTCGTTTGATAGTTGCCGACAAAGAAATTTTTTTTGCAGTGCGGTACGTTTGGATGAAGTTTGAAAATAGTTTTTTCTAGAATCTATCGTACATATTTTACATACTCTACATGTATAATAATATTCTATGTGTAAAGTTACAACCCTGGCTAAAATAACTTGCTACAGGTCGAGCACCTACTCCTTAAATAACCTTTTTGAACAAGTTTTCTCATATTAACCAAATTTGATTTAATTTCCCAAAATCCCCATTGCATGAAATATATAAAAGCACACATAAAAAGAAGCATTATAAATCTGAGAAGAATCAAAATCATATATTATTCATTCAATAAACCTTTTCCAACATCCCTTTTCTGACACCGCCTTTCAAAAGCACCTTTCTTAATTCACCTCAACAGCTTAGCTACGTCTCTGGCATTCATTTTTCACTCTCTCAATTTTGTGTGTGTCAGTTTACTCCATTTACACGATCATTTTATGTCAAGCTTGAAAAATTTACTAAAACTTTTTTCGAGTAATGTTATTTAACTTTCCAACTTCATTTCTGCTGATTTACTTCAATGAACCTAAATCATAAAATCAAGCAGAAATTTATATCATGCCCTAGAAATAATAAATAAATTAAACTTGAGGACCAGACCAACTGAAAGATAAATTCAGTAAAGCCGAATAAGCGGCGTATTCCGGACATATATTAAAAATAAACTGGGAACTGAAAGCTTATTTGTTTTAGATGTCTGGAGTGCATCGTCGTTGAGGTTTATAGGTTTGGATGTTGGCCCAACTCGAGAATAAAATCGTTTATTTGCGCTTAGAATAGAACTGACCAAACCACAATCAAACTCTGAGTTTGCGAACTTCCTCAATTATTTGCTTATTGTTGGGACTATTGCGAAAGTGGTTTACATTTCAGAAGTCCAAGAGATTTTGGTAAACTAAATCGTATGTGGAAATTTAACATGGGAGAGAGCCAACTACTTACATATGAAGGATTCCGGGTGTACAATGTATGGGATTATTAAAAAATAAGTATCTATTTAAAATGCTGATATTTATTTTTACACACTTCCAGTAATAAAATGTATTGTAATGGTAAAAAGTACATGTTAACGTTTATCCTATTGCCAGAAATCAATCAATGTTGTGAAGAAATTGCCAGAAATCAGCTAGATTCAGGTCTGGCGATCTGCCGGGCAGTAATTGTCTGCTTTATATAAGTTTATGTTACATCCAGAAATGATTTGACCTTAGATCTAGCAATCTGGTGGTACAAGTAGTAGTAAAGTGTTTGCTTTATTACAGTTCAGCCTAGAGTCAAAAATCATCTGGATTCAGGTCTGGCAATCTGCCGAGCAGTAATTGTCTGCTTTATATAAGTTTATGCTACATCCAGAAATTATTTGACCTTAGATCTAGCAATCTGGTGGTACAAGTAGTAGTAAAGTGTTTGCTTTATTACAGTTCATCCTAGAGTCAAAAATCATCTGGATTCAGGTCTGGCAATCTGGTGGGACAAATGCAAGTATAGTGTTTGCTTAAGTTAAGTTTACCCTGCAACCAAAAATAAGAGCTAGATTCAAATCTGGCAAGACACCTGTTGGTAAAACCTCTGCTTTATATACAGATGCCTTATAGCCAGAAATAGGCTGGATTACGGCCTTGAGATCTGGTGGGACAAGTGTTAGTAAAGCGCGCTTTATTTAAGTTTGCCTTATACAATTAGAAACTGGCTAGCTTCAAATCTGGCAATTTGGTGGGACAAGTGCTAATAAAGTGTTCGCATAATTTAAATTTACGCTACAGCCAGAAATCAGCTGTATTCAATTTTGGACATCTGATGGGACAAGTGTTATAGTAAAGAGTCTGCTTTATTATAAGTTTACCTTATAGCCAGCAATCGGCTGGATGCAGATCCGACAATTTTACGGGACAAGTGGTAGTAAAGTGCCTATTTTGTTTAAATTTACCATATATAGCTACATCTAGAAATCTGTTAAATTAAGGTCTGGAAATCTGGTGGGACAAGTAATAGTAAAGCGCCAGTTTTATTTAGGTTTGCCTTATACAATCAGAAATTGGCTAGATTCAAATCTGGCAATCTGGTGGGACAAGTGCTAGTAAAGTGTTCGCATAATTTAAATTTACGCTAGAACCAGAAATCAGGTGTATTTAAGTCTAGCCATCTGATGGGACAAGTGTTATAGTAAAGAATCTGCTTTATTATAAGTTTACCTTATAGCCAGCAATCAGCTGGATTTAGATTTGAAAATTTGGCGGGACAAGTGATAGTAAAGTGCCTATTTTATTTAACTTAACCCTATAACTACATTTAGAACTCTGCTGAATTAAAGTCTGGAGACCTGGTGGGACAAGTGTTAGTAAAGCTGTATACAAGGTCACCTTATACCCAGAAATCGGCCAGATTAAGATCCGGAGACACAGGTGCTAGTATAGTGTTGCCGATTTATGTAACCTAACTTTATAGATAAAAATCATTTGGATTTAGATCTGGAAATTTGGTTTTATTTAAATTCACCATATAGCTACATCCAGAAATCTGCGGGATTAAGGTCTAGAGATCTAGTGGGGGAAGTTCTAGTAACGCGTCTGATTTATACAAGTTTACTTCTTAGTATCTCCAATTAAGTTAACCCCACAGTCAGAAATCAGCCGGACACAGTCTAGGAGTTTGATGGGACAAATATTAGTAAAGCGTCTGCTTTACCTAAGTTTACCGTATACCCTTATATATTTTAGTGCAAAAACCATTTCTTTAGTTATTTTTATAATAATTAATAGGATTTTTTTTACAAATCATCTGTAAAAACTTTATCCGCATTTATTAATAGCGATGAAAACGATTAATTACTTTCTCTTTAGTATAACACATTTTCACAATTTCAAAAAAAAAACGTTTATTTTTGATCAATAACCCTGTTTTAGATCTGGTCCTGAGTACCACAAAAGAGCAAAAATAAAAAGATAAATTTTCCTAACAGCCTTTCGAAATCGAACACTTCCAGTAAATATTATGGGGGCACGTTCCACCCTTATTTTCTCTACTTTCAAAGCTTTTCCTGGTAGTTTCAAGAAAGCATAACCATTATCCGGACATTAAATTTCTGGGAAATGAGCGATTAATCGTTCATGGAAATCAAATGGGGCAAACAAAGCGCACCGGAGTTACTGTTAAGTAGTTCTAGCAGTTGTAGCTTGTAATTTGTCCACCCCTTTCATGTAAATTCATTAGGACTTTAATACAGCCCGAGGTCAAATGTGGACCAGGGATGATCTCGTTTATTACAGGGGCGGCAGCAGAGGTCATCTCATGCAATTTAATTAGAGGTTATGGGTGACCCTTTGCACCACATGGTGTATTAATTTTAAATTTTCAAATTTGTCCTGGTTTTATGTAGCTAAAAGCACTTACTAGCCAAAAGTGATAAATACGTATATGAATATTTTAATTTATAACTCACAATTAGGCAGGACCGAATTAAGGTCTCGTGGAACACCAGCTACAATAACATTTTGGGGCTCCATTAAGTGGTTTTCTTGTGCAGTATTATATGTATAAGAAGGGCCAGCTATCAAACTTATTAATCCACTTTATCTATTTAAGTTCTAATTTTGATTTAATTTTACACAAAGATAACTGGATCCAAACACTGTACAGAATCGTAAAATAAACCTCTAAACAACAATGCCGAACTAATGAATTCAGATCTAAGATTTAAACATGCAACACTTGGATACGACAATTCGATTAGGTACATTTAAATGGTATGAAAAGTATTAATTTAATTCTACTGAACTTCATATGTTTGTATTTAAACTGCTCATTTTTCAGCCAAAATTTACACAAATGTTACTGCTTTCCGTATTCAACTAAAAGAACAAAATTTTGGAATTCTGTTTTTATTTATAATTCCGTATTAAAATTTTCTATTGCTGATTGAAGTGACAATCTTTATCTGCAAATCGGAAGATTGGACTATAAAATTTATATCAAGAAATACGTAATATACAGGGTGATAACATGTGAGACACACTTTCAAGATTGTTTCAGAATCTGAAAACAGTAGAAAACGTCCCTATAAACGTGGGTGTGCAAACGCTTACTTGCGGAGTTACAGCTTTCCGCAGATGAAGCAATCTAATAACCTTTTTGTGGGTAACTGTCGCAGTAGTTGCACAATCATTTTTAAAATCTATATATGAGCATTACTCATTTAATTTTATATTTATGATAATTTTTGTTTGAATAAGTGCAACGGAAGTGTCTCATATGGGGGAGTCACGCAATATTATTTCTAAATATTTTATATCTTTACATTTATTAAGTTTTTAGTTATCAAATCTTTTAGTTCATACAAAAACGTACAAAAAACTACTCTTGTTGAAAGTCCCCAAATCTAACAGTTTTTGAGATAATTCAATTTCTGTTAAAAATCAAGTTGCCATAAAGGTCAGAACCATTTCGGAGCATGTAACTCCGAAACGAAACGTTTCCAGACCCATATTTATAAGACATGTTTGCATTGTTTTGAGTTTTGATGCAAACTTACCCTCAAAATTTGAGGAAAATATTTGAGCGTCTTGAGAGAACACTTAGACCTTCATGGAAATTCTATTTTACAAAAACACTATTGGATTTAGCAAGTTCAACAAGAGTACTTTTTTGTTGCATTTGTGTATGAACAATGAGATTTTATAACAAAAACTTCAAAAATTAAAAATATTGAAAAGAAAATATTATCTGAATCCCCCCATATGAGGCACCTGCGTCTTTTAGTCGACTCAAATTAGCACGAAAAAGAGCAAATAGCGAAATATACGATTTTAAATACTGTGCAAATAAATACCTAGGGAGTTCCCCTCCGCCCGCGCCAGGCTTCACCCATAAACTTCAAAAGACACCTTCCGAGCGGTTACCAGAACTAGTCTTTCGCAATTATCTCGTGAACGGCCCATCGGATGAAAAATGTTACATTAGACAGAACTGTAGGGCACAAAATTTCGAACAAAAATGGTTATATGCATTTTTGCCGTAAAAGCTATAATTCGCGCTCAATCAAGGCAAGAAGAGAGGTTGAAGTCTAGGGCGCTTCGAGAAATTTATATAGTTAGGAGTTGTACAACTCAACATCGCACTAAACCTCTATTATAACAGGTGGGAGAGCATAAAATTCGTAGGCGTGTTTATTTGACGAATAGGAACCGGTTAACTTACACCTAAACTTTTGAAAAGTAATTGTTTTTCTCAAAAGAAATGTTGGTGTATGTTCAAGTTAAACAATTCCACCATAACAACACGACGCGATGGGCTCTTGCAACTCGGAAAAATTTATTACCATAATACGACGGCGGCCCTTTCATCTTAACTCAGTTTATTGATAGTTTTCGGTGATTATTTCTGTTGCTGTCACTACTGTTGCTATAATTTGGTTATTTATGGTTAATAACGAAAAGCTCAGAGTTGTAATAAAATTTGCCTTCTGGTACTTACTTCTTCTTCTCCCATTGTACCTCACAGTGTTGGGGAATTGAGCCATTGTTTATATTTCTTTCTATCCTTAGCTAGGGTTCATATCGGTTCTATGGTCTGTCGTCTTTCTCTGGCCGCTTCTTGGATGTTATCTTTCCATCTAATTCTAGGTCTTCCGCTAGCCCCTTTTTCTTCACATCTCATCTCAAAAATCCCTTTCGGGTATCGTTCATTGTTCATGCTGATCAGATGCCTATACCACTGGAGTTGATTCACTTTTATGTACTCTGCCATTGATGTAAGCTCTAGTTTATCGCTTACGCTTCTGTTTCGCACTCTATCCCTCCATGTCTTGCCTACTACGTGCTTTAGATACTTTGTTTGTCTATTAAAGCCCACGTCTCTGCTTCGTATAGCAACGTTGGAACGTATATGGTTTTATATAAGTGCATTTTTTTCTTTTCTACTGAGTTCCTTTTTCCTATCAGGGTACTATTTATTTGGTAATAGATATTATTTTGCTTATTCTGCTTTTAATTTCTTGGTCTATTCTTCCATCTTTGCTAATCAGTACTACACCCAGGTATTCGTATATGTTTACGTTTTCTAGTTGTTGTCCAGCTATTCGCGACCTACGTTTACCTTTCTCTGTAGTTGGATTTTATTTCTCGCCATTAGTAATATGTCGTCGGCATAAAACAGATCTTGTGTCATCACGGGGTTTAGGTTATAGTACCCTATGTGACTATTTCTTGTTTCGTTTTTACAAGTTTATAGATATAGTCAATGTATATCACAAATAAGGGTGGGCTTAGACTGCCTCCTTGCTTGATATCCCTTTCCTTTTCTTCTGGTAGCACAGACAAAATAGAAATGTGTTATGGTTGTTTGGACTGAACGTTTAAAATAACAATCGCGGTCGACGTCAATGAGATTACCGCCCGCACTAAATGCTCAGCTATTCAATTCAATTCTATACAGGGTGTTAAGGAATTGTAGCTACAAACTTCTAGGGCTTGCAAAACACAACAAAGCAAACAACTTTTGTTAATAAATGTGTGGTCAAAAGTGATTCCTTTAGAAAATAGAGCCTCTTAAAGAGTTTTTAAGAAGTACCTGAAAATAGGCAACCCAAATTGCAGTTTCAATTATTTTGCACAGGTCACACGAAATTTAGAAAAAAAAACGATCTAGACATACATGCATTCCAATAACGTCAATTTTGACACAATTCGATATTTTTGTGATATTTTTTGACTTTTCTAGCATTCGTTTCTTTCTGTGCCTTTGATAATTCGTATTCTTGCTGCATGTGAAGAAACGCAACAGACTCCTGGTATATTTGGAGTGGTGCGCAGGCTTCGTGTGTAGAAGCTGGGGGGGGGGGGGGGCGACATTTTGAACATTTACTATAATTTTTCTATTGCTTAGTGTTGTGAAACATTTTGTTAATTAATTTATTTTAAATTTAATTTGAATTTGAAAAGTGCGAAAGAGGGCTTTATTTATCCTGTATTAAATTCCGTCGATATGGAAGCAAATAGTAGGTAGTGAATTGAGTTGCCTACATTTAGGCGCTTCTTAAAGAATCTTTAAGAGACTATAATTACTAAAGGAAACACTTTTGACCACACATTTATTAACAAAAGTTGTTTGCTTTGTTGTGTTTGGCAAGCCCTAGAAGTTTGTTCCTACAATTCATTAACACCCTGTATATTGTGTTACATTGATAAACTCCACAAAACTAGTTTAGTTAGTCGGTTAGTAAAGTAGCAACATTCAGTGAGTTGCTCTGTTTTAATAAATTGGTTCATATCTTACAAAGAATGGCGACAAAGTGATCATCATAAATTGATAAATAGGTTAAAATTTCAAATATTTTATGGATAAACAAATATCTGTTACAAATATTTTTTAAAACTGTACATTTTGTTTATGTCTTCTGAGGTCTAATGTTATTACTGAGCTAATAGTTTCAATAATAAGCAATACGTAACCCGCAAACAAACGCAGCTTCAATTTTGAAAAGCTGCATGCAATTCTACGACGTTTTTTTTCCAATAGATATGCATGATAATTTAAAACAGGTAAATTCATGCGGAAAATATCTAAATTAAGTGATTTCATAAGTTATATTTTATTTTAATTGTTAATATTAAAATATTCCAAAGTTTTCGTTGTTTCGTTCTTCAATTTTCGTTTGTGAAGTTAAATAATAAACACAAACTGTTTCTGTTTTATTCTTATGATACTCAGCGCACTTAGCACTATTCACCGGTCTAATATGCCCCACCCCGAAAGACATGCAACCAAACATACACACCACACACACCGTCCATGGACACGCCGGGTTTAACTTATTCAGAAAAATTTCCGACGGGCAGAGGATTCGAACCTACTGCCATTGGGAGTCTAGTTTTAGAGGTTGGGACTCTAACCACTAGACCACCCGCTGGCCCATGATACTTTTTAAAATTTGCCTTTTATTTTACCCAAGTAAATACGGTCACCGTACTTTAGCGGAGCACAATTTGTCGGTATCTCCTTCCCTTTTTCTATTTCTTAATTTTTATTATATTTAGACATGTTTTTTGATAGCATTTTTGTCACAAACAGAATTTCAAGTCTAGGAACATTATATGATAGAGGGCGTTGAACGGCACATCGAAAGCTTTCTTCGGCTTCTTCGGCTTTAACGCCTATTTACTCAAAAACCGAATTGACAGATCGGGATTACTTTTGGTATGACAAAAGCCGTAGAGGAAGACAATGTTACTATGCAAGCCAATTTTTGTGCAAATAAAAACTGTGAACTGAAAATATTTTCCAAATTTTGGACATTGTCAAAATGCTATTACTCAAAAACTGGCCATACATTTTTTTTTAATTTGTAGGCTTATAGAGATAGCGAAGGGCTACAATTTGTTTCCAGTAAGTTCTCTGTGACGTTTTCTACGAATTAGAGAAAAACGTAAATTCATGCCCCTCTTTTTAATAACCGGAGAACAATAAAAAATCTGTTGCAGTTAAAGTGCTCATGAGTAATAGTAGAATAAGATTGACAACTTAATTTTTATGAGCAGCAATATTTAAGAGGGGGGGGGGGTTAAATTTCCCCCTCCCTCTCTAATTCTGGCGAATAAATTTGTCATAATCGATTTATATCGAATTAAAGCAATCTCTATACAACATTCATAAAACTAGGACTTCGATTCACGGGCTATTACACAACCAACTTAAGCAAGTTATTTACTTTATTATAAATTCTAGCGTTACCTCGTTGAAGTCCATATTTATTGGTTATAGATATATAAAATACTTAATTACTTCAACAATATTTATTTATAATAACCTTATACGTGTTTCGGCATGTTTACATGCCATTGTCAGAGGTTATATTGGAAAGTAAACAGTTAGTGTTGTTATAGCAATAGAACTTGGTGACTTGATCTCGGTAATCGGCTGCAGATGACTTGATTTCTTATCCCAAAATGTCCAATAGAAGTGAATTTAAGAGATCAATTTGCTCATTCATTAACGGTAAAGTTTTTAAATGTTTTTGAATATCAAAAGCTTCTAGTATATTTAATTTACGTTTATCATCATAAAAGTGTAAACATTTTATAGTGTTATTAGATGTCATTGTACGATTGTGTTCTAGTAAGTGTTTAGCGTAATTGGATTTATGCGGGTGTTTTTTGTAACAACGTACGTGTTCTTTATACCTAATATCAAAATTTCTAATTGTCTAGCCTATATAAACCGAATGACAATGCGAACAATTTAATTTATAAATGCCTGATTTGACCAAATCATCTGTTTATGATTGTGCATTAAACAAAGTGTTTAAGATGTTTCTAGTTGTTTTAAAACTTACTTTATATTTATTTGTTTGGATTATAATTTTAGTATTTTTTTCTGATTTGTCACCAAAATATGGAATCGAGGCATATTTAATTGTATCGGATGAAGTTGGAGTAATCGGATACATTTTTTGAATACGTATAAAGTTAAAATAAATAAATATTGTTGAAGGAAGTAATTAAGTATTTTATATACCTATAACTTATAAGTTATTTACTATTTAAAAATAAGAGTGGGCATAGCCTACGGGTTACGCTAGTTTAGATTAACGTAAATTTATTATCAGCTTAATTTTGTAAACAACTTCATAATTAAAATAATTTGGATCCAGAAAACAGAAGAGTTTAAATATCAATCGAATTCAAAATATCCTCATACTCCATATATCTAGAAAACATTTCCACAAAGGTTTGAATACTGAATAATAATTTTGATCTACAATCATTGAACTAAATTCCGTTTCAATGGGAAATTTTGCAATAAGCCTTAATTATGAAACAGTTCCAGTAATAAATCATTCAGATCCAATTTCAAATTAAATCCACAACGATTACAAATTTGTAGAAAAATGTTAAATACCGTATGATTCCTATTTTTTTTAAATAAATTTAGAATTAATACACCCCTGGCTGTTTGCTATTATTACATATTTCGGATATACTTTTCGGTTTTACAGACTGTATTTTTAACCCCCATGAATAACAAAAGTGGGATTATTTTTAAATCTTGAAGATGGTTACCTTCATAATAGTCGAAACCACTGACCAGTAAAATATTAACGTTATGTAGGTACCAAGAATTTTAATTATTTAACCTATTATTACTAATTCCAAGTACTTTTGTAATTGTTAACCTGGTAATTTGCTGTGCAGGAGTTAATTTCCGTTGCTACATATTCAGCCCGAATCAACCAAATAAACAAAACTATGCAAATTCCAAGCAGTATTTGCAATGCAGTGTCAGAATATACTGCACATGAATGCATAATTTCGAGCCATTTGAATTCAGAAGACAACTCCCTAAAGTGTATTTCCAGCTGTTTCAGTTTCATCCAATTTCCCTTTGGGATTTAGTTTTCATATAAGATTACCTCATATTCGCATTAGTTATTCTAATACAACCGCGAAAGGAAAAATTTTAAGTAAAACAGCTTTTTAGGTTTAATTTTTATAAAATCCGAGGTTGGGCTGTAAATTCAAATTTCGATTAACTGAATTACTGAAAGTTAGGAGCTAACTTCATGGAAAATAGTCATTTATTATTCAATTTATGGTTAAAGCTTTTGCCTCTTGTTACCAACTTTGGAAAGTTGAAATTAAATGCGACCAACCGAAAAGTTGTCAAGTTGTTTAGATTGCAGTAGAAATGGCGGGTTTGTAAAGTTACACAATAAAAATTGAGCGAAAGTGGGCAACATGGATTTCTGTAAATTTAAAACTATGCTGAAATGAAAATTTTTAAACAAATTAATTTGTTTTTCTTTAATTGTGTTTTTAAAACTTACTAATCGCAAATTGGCCGTACTACATTTTTTTAGACGCAGACGAGCAAGGATAGCACTTAATAATATATACAGGGTGAGGAAAGTAATTTCGTAAATATTTTGTCTATGAAAAAATATCCCTAATAAAACTTGGTTTTTAAATTTCAGCACCTACTTTGTTGTTGTTCAATTTTTTATGCGTATAGCTATTTTTACATAAAATCAATATTATACATTGCGCGTTTCCTTTCGCTCACCCTGTATACTAAATAATAGGAGAAAATCGAGTTTGCTTACTTAGCACCGATTTTTTCCTCGTTATCCTAGAATATTTAATTGACCTTGAAGTGCTATAACGATAATTACCACTGAAAGGTTACATTTTCAATGGAGATTTCTCGTTTGTGCCAATAATACAAATCACAAAAAGAACGACTACAACTTACCGCTTTCTAGGTCTTCGAGAGTACCAGTAGCGGGAAGGCACTAACTTCTGAAGAACCATGACGGCTTTAAACACTTTTACTTAAAGTTATTATGCATTGTTGTTTGTGAATTAAAAAAAATAACAACAAAATTAAAGACTAGCAACACTCAATTAACTTGGAAAAGTGGGCTGTGCGAACAGTAAGACGACAATATCGAAAATTACCTGTTTTTATTTTATTAATTGTTTTATTTTTGCAGGTTTCAAATTTCAAAAATTTAATTTCGAAAAAATTGGCATAATTAAAATAGAGAATGTGCAAAAAACCTAATCCTAGGAAAACAATTTTGTTAAAATTAGTCACAGATAAAATTCTTCATCCGTTGCCATTATATAATTTATGCAATTTTACTGTCCCATTCATACAAAAGACACCGATTTCATAAAAAATGACTTTAAAATTTTAACCAAAAAAAAGTGCGTTCAAGCTCAAGAAATCCAAAAACTTTTTTTATACATTTCCGTCTGCCAGAGGGTTTGTGCGCGTCCATCTGTGGCTTGACCTTATTTTTTGCAAAGCCACCAATAAAAACGTAAGACGTAACCCACGGGTACAGTTACTTCTTCTGAAATGCAAACTGTATTACCCGTACCAGCGCGTTCTTAATTGTTAGCCTAAGCAAAATCAAATCGATTCATTCCATGTCATAGCTAAACTTGACTTGACCGTATTCATTTTAGAAATTTATAACTACAGGACGCTTGTCAAGTAATTCTTTAATATCTATTTGTCCAATTTCTGTTTTGACTTGTACATATTTCTGAATACAATGTTAGGAATGAGTTCAGTATGTAAAACTAAGCAAAGCTCTCTATTTCATGCTAAATTGTTGGGTACCGATTACCCCAGATTGCCCCTTCATTACCCTTTCCCCTTAATTCCCTAAGATTACCTCTTATCTATCTCAATTTACCCCTTAATTATCTGCAAATTAGGTACTTACATTAGATTATCATTGATGCTTTTTTCACATAATTCGACACAGAATTATATTTTTTCACATTTTACAGTTTTTTAAACAATTTTTAAACTTAAAAAACCATTGAGAAACCCATGTTATATCTATAAATGATTGTATTTAAACGTAGTTAATTAATGACTGGATCCTGTCTCCATACATTTTTAAAGTAAGAAAGTGATTTGTACTTAAAGTTTAAGATGGTACTTCGGCATCTTAGGTAAGAGCATTACAAAAACTAAGAAAAGTCTATATAAAAAAATATACAGTGTGTTCGATTTTGCTTGGGAACACCCCTATACAAAATTTATTTTTAGCCCAATTGAAACCGGCTTTTTGTTACAGTATGGAAGAATCTTAGGAACAATGCTAAATTTTTTAAGATGCAAAAGTCCAAATTTTGATAAATAGTCCATCCTTTAACTGGAAAAGTTTTAAATTAAACAAATGAGAATGTCATTTTTCACAAAATTTAATGTAGTAGAACTGCAGTTATACTACATTAATTTTAAAAGTCCAGCCTCCTTTTTTTCGTTGCCAAAAATAGAAAACTTTAATTCAGCACCCTGAAATGCCATTTAACAGAATTTCAGAAAACAATTCTAGATTTGTAGCCGAATATCCGACTTGTGCCACGAGCGAGGTATGTGGCAGCGTGGAATGATTGCCTCAAATGACCTCAGACAATCTCGATTATCTCTAGATTATCCCAGATATCCATGATTGTCTCGGATTACCATTGATTACCTTGCGATTTCCCCAGTAATGTACAGAAGACTCCCGTTGTGGTTTACCCCTCGACTATCGCTTCTTAAATATGAATGAATAATCGTATTAAAACATTAGATCTGCGGCCCCATATACCACCGTAAGCACTTTTTGGCCGTAATAACATTTTTTAATAACAAAAAATTTAAAAAATCTCAGCCCTAATGATGAATGCCGTTCCTAATCAAATTGTGATAATGTTCTGTGTGCAACGCTTCCATTAAATTAATTGCCTGTTATTGAAAGAAATTATAAATGCGCTGTGCGAGACTCCATGTCCGCACGAGAGAAATACACTAATCGGAAAACGTTTACAGTTTGTCTCTTCCGACTCGCCAGAATTGAAGTAAGCCATTAATAAACAAATTATAGCAACAGTAGTGACTGCAACATAAACATTCGCTGCAGATGGAGATGTAAGGACCCGTCGTCGTGTTATGGCTATAAACGATGATAAATTTTGTCGAGATGCAAGGGCCATTTGCCGAGTAGATTGCTCACCAGTAACAAACAGTAGAATAAAAATCTAAATTTGATACAGTAATTTTTAGAAGAGCTAGTACTCCCCTTTACCCCTAATTGCCAAACTATCTTTGATTGCGAAATTTTGTAATCTCCCTTTATTTCGTGAGGAAGGACGAGAAAGACATATCCTCGGATTCTAACTGTACCTAGTCTTGAGACGTTCCCAGTCTAACCGGTATGCAAGTAGTGACTCTAGGCGCTGGTTTAAGCCGGACTGAAAGTGCTGTAGACACACCTACGAGAAAATTTAGTAAACCTGCATACTACAATTATATTTATTTAATAATTAACTGAGCAGAAAAATACCTATTCCCAGCAGAAGCAAAAATGTGATGGAATTTGTGAGGTAAATTTTTTGGAAACGGTCTCTCTAAACATCCTTAAGTTTATATGTTGCCCTAAATAGCCAACTGCTAACATACGTTTGAATCCTGCTTAAATTCACAAACCAGTGACAGTGTTTTTGGATGTCACATTTTTCACGGTTCTAACTCAACAAAGAAAACGACATAAATTACCGAGTGCTCGGGCCTCTTGTCCCACTTGTAGAATCGTCATGATCATAACAGATAAGACCGATAACGGTAGAGAGTTAGCAGTAATTATAACTTTTTTCGTCAGCTTACTGTGAAATGCCAATTCTGCTTGATTCTTCATTGTTTTTATGTGTGGTTCATTACTTACAACAAAGTTGTATACTTTGCGACTGTTTTGTTTGACTCTGAAACTGTAATATAACAAATTTCGTCTAGGGCACTATTTCTTGCTCGTTTTCTATTAATTACAGCCCCCCCTCTTAATCAAGCCTGAAACCGCAACTGCTAGGGGTAACAGTTAAGAGTCATCAGTAATCTGACGGAAAGGGAAAGAACATTATGCTGTAAAATCATTCTATGCAAAATACGCCACACTTTCGTCGGGTTCCTTAAATAGCAATAAAAAAACTCCAAATAAATCATTGTTTAATTTTTGCAAAAAAAAAACCTTAGAATTATTAAAACCATAGACATAGATTATTGTTGCAATTAAACATTAAGTCTGGAATCTTATTCTACTATCACTCATGTGCAATTTAAACAAAAATCTGATTCAAAAAACGAAATATGAATTTTCGATTTTCAGAAATTCATAGAAGGCGTCACAGAGAAATTAGTGGGCTGACTTACCAACTGAATTGTAACTTATCCCAAGTTATATAAGCCTATAAAATTTAAAGAAATTCATTGGACAGTTCAAGATAACTATTTTTTTTAAATTTCCAATAATAAAAAATATTTGTTCCTTTTATTTTTCAAACATTCCCATACAAACAATATTGTATTTCCCTACTAGTTTATGACAATCTGGCAACTAGTTTTTAAGTAATAAGCGTTAAAATTCAAATTAAAAAAAATTGGTGAAATTGTTTTAAAAAATATTTAAAAGTGAATGAACGTACCCACAAATACACAATACACAAGTTTTGAAAACAATTTTTGGATACCTTGAGGCCCAAACCGGGTTGCTCCATAATACTTTTAAAATTGTAATTGTTATGAACACATACCACGTAAAAGTATGAGAAACACATAAATGCGTCGAATGAGCTGAAATTCACGCAGACTCAGCTCACAGTTTCAAGAAAGCACCTTCAAGAAACCGCAAGTATTTGAATAGCCTGGCAGCTTTTAAAATGGTCGCGAGACTGTTCGTGATAATTCAGGAAACGAAAGTTAAACTGCAACAAGTGTCGTTCGTGCTGTCATTAATAGTTTTAAAGCTTTTATGAATGCAAAATAATTGCGCAAATCACCTAGAGCCCCAAAACGTGTTGCTCCATAAAACTTTTAAAATCGTAATTGTTATGAACACATACCACGTAAAAGTATGATAAAATAAAAATAAAAATACAATATACAAATGCGTCGAATGAGCTAAAATTCACGAAGACTCAGCTCACAGTTTCAAGAAAGCACCTTCAAGAAACCGCAAGTATTTGAATAGCCTGGCAGCTTTTAAAATGGTCGCGAGACTGTTCGTGATAATTCAGGAAACGAAAGTTAAACTGCAACAAGTGTCGTTCGTGCTGTCATTAATAGTTTTAAAGCTTTTATGAATGCAAAATAATTGCGCAAATCACCTAGAGCCCCAAAACGTGTTGCTCCATAAAACTTTTAAAATCGTAATTGTTATGAACACATACCACGTAAAAGTATGATAAAATAAAAATAAAAATACAATATACAAATGCGTCGAATGAGCTAAAATTCACGAAGACTCAGCTCACAGTTTCAAGAAAGCACCTTCAAGAAGCCGCAAGTATTTGAATGGCCTAACAGCTTTTAAATGGTCGCGAGACTGTTCGTGATAATTCAAGAAACGAAAGTTCAACTGCAACAAGTGTCGTTCCTGCTGTCATTAATACTTTTAAAGCGTTTATGACTGCAAAATAATTGCGCAAATCACCTTGAGCCCCAAAACGTGTTGCTCCATAAAACTTTTAAAATTGTAATTGTTATGAACACATACCACGTAAAAGTATGAGAAAGTAAGAATAAAAATACATTATATAAATGCGTCGAATCAGCTGAAATTCACGCAGACTCAGCTCACAGTTTCAAGAAAGCACCTTCAAGCAGCCGCAAGTATTTGAATGGCCTAACAGCTTTTAAATGGTCGCGAGACTGTTCGTGATAATTCAGGAAACGAAAGTTCAACTGCAACAAGTGTCGTTCCTGCTGTCATTAATACTTTTAAAGCTTTTATGACTGCAAAATAATTGCGCAAATCACCTTGAGCCCCAAAACGTGTTGCTCCATAAAACTTTTAAAATTGTAATTGTTATGAACACATACCACGTAAAAGTATGAGAAAGTAAGAATAAAAATACATTATATAAATGCGTCGAATGAGCTGAAATTCACGCAGACTCAGCTCACAGTTTCAAGAAAGCACCTTCAAGAAACCGCAAGTATTTGAATAGCCTGGCAGCTTTTAAAATGGTCGCGAGACTGTTCGTGATAATTCAGGAAACGAAAGTTCAACTGCAACAAGTGTCGTTCGTGCTGTCATTAATAGTTTTAAAGCTTTTATGAATGCAAAATAATTGCGCAAATCACCTTGAGCCCCAAAACGTGTTGCTCCATAAAACTTTTAAAATCGTAATTGTTATGAACACATACCACGTAAAAGTATGATAAAATAAAAATAAAAATACAATACACAAATGCGTCGAATGAGCTAAAATTCACGAAGACTCAGCTCACAGTTTCAAGAAAGCACCTTTAAGAAGCCGCGAGTATTTGAATAGCCTAACAGATTTTAAAATGGTCGCGAGACCGTTCGTGATAATTCAGGAAACGAAAGTTCAACTGCAACAAGTGTCGTTCGTGCTGTCATTAACAGTTTTAAAGCTTTTATGAATGCAAAATAATTGCGCAAATCACCTTGAGCCCCAAAACGTGTTGCTCCATAAAACTTTTAAAATCGTAATTGTTATGAACACATACCACGTAAAAGTATGATAAAATAAAAATAAAAATACAATACACAAATGCGTCGAATGAGCTAAAATTCATGAAGACTCAGCTCACAGTTTCAAGAAAGCACCTTCAAGAAGCTGCAAGTATTTGAATGGCCTAACAGCTTTTAAAATGGTCGCGAGACTGTTCGTGATAATTCAGGAAACAAAAGTTCAACTGCAACAAGTGTCGTCCCTGCTGTCATTAATAGTTTTAAAGCTTTTATGAATGCAAAATAATTGCGCAAATCACCTTGAGCCCCAAAACGTGTTGCTCCATAAAACTTTTAAAATCGTAATTGTTATGAACACATACCACGTAAAAGTATGATAAAATAAAAATAAAAATACAATACACAAATGCGTCGAATGAGCTAAAATTCACGAAGACTCAGCTCACAGTTTCAAGAAAGCACCTTTAAGAAGCCGCGAGTATTTGAATGGCCTAACAGCTTTTAAAATGGTCGCGAGACCGTTCGTGATAATTCAGGAAACGAAAGTTCAACTGCAACAAGTGTCGTTCCTGCTGTCATTAATAGTTTTAAAGCTTTTATGAATGCAAAATAATTGCGCAAATCACCTGGAGCTCCAAAACGTGTTGCTACACAAAACTTTTAAAATCGTAATTGTTATGAACACATACTACGTAAAAGTATGAGAAAGTAAAAATAAAAACACAATATGACAGACGCATACTCACAATAGGTAAATAATAATCACACAACAGAGTACTTTCATTCCTATAATTCAATAATAAATATTTTATAACATGTAAACCATTCATAGGAATTGATTGGCGCTTGTGGACGGTATAATAATACAGAGGAATTTATTGATTAGGCATTTGTTACCTTTGCCTTGAATGTAATAGAGAACAGAATAGACAGCTATCGCATTTTGTTCGAAGTAAATACTGCAAATGGAAACGACCTACCAGTCAATATCTTCAGTTTCAATCAAAAATTAAGATATCATTCGAGAAACAAACTTTTTTTTAAAAACACAAAATTCTAGTTATTTTACATAAAACTACCTACAGTATTGTTGACCTCGTAAACATTAAACGAATACTATGACAACAAACTATAAAATTTATTTTAATAAAATTATATTTGCAAATTTCCAGAAGACCAGGAACGGCTTAAAATTATACGCAGAATTGAAAGGTGTGGTAGTTGCAAAGAGATGAAACACAACGCAAATTCCTGAATTATTAAATATTCATAATGCTCCGGAGGTTACAACTAATTAATATAGAATTAATGCATCTGAATTTACCACAGCTCTATGAATATTCGTTACATTCAGGTGAACATCATAATCGGGATAAATTTGTTCCGCTTTCATAACCACCCACGACAATGAGGATTATTATATGCGATGGCACAGCTAACTAGGGCGTATTTAATAGTATTAAAAATTATGCAATTAATGTTCCTTTTTAACAGAATTTGCTCAAGAGAAAACTTTAAATTGAAAACAACCAAAAATTATTAAATTCGACCATAAAAATTGTTTTGTATAATTTCACAAGTAAATAATTCTCATTTCAAGGTCATGTCTTATTTCTGCTCGATTTCCATTCATGTCACGTATCAGTTCTGCCACCGCCGCGCCGTGGTGAATAAATTTAATTCAAATATTCAGTATACATTTACACTTAATTTAAGTCTGTAACAGAATATCACTTTTTAACGGCTAATAATTACAATGGGCAATAATTATTGAATGCTCACGCCATTTTTTTAACATTTGAGAAATAGAACAAGTAATGATCAAGTACATCAAATTACAAAACTATTGCAACTGTTAAATTTCGAGACAACTCCAGCGACAATTCAATGTTAAGGCCGCACAGTTACAGTAATTTTTCAATAACAAACCTTATATAAATATGCGTCTGGAGACGCTTTCTTACAAAGTTATAATCTTGGAACGGTCTAATTACGATTAAATTATTATCTCTACCTTACGTTGAGCTATTTGATTCAAATTTTTTATTGTTACTTGACTATTGATGATTTACATTTCTATTTGATTTTATGTTTTGGTTTAAATTCGTTAACCAAAGGGCTCTAGACGTACCTTAACGTTTTATTACACACAAGATTTCAAACTTTTAAAAGTATATAAATAAGTGCCCTCATTGAAAGTTCCTACGTCCAACGACATTAATTAAAGTACAAACCGGATAAAACTTACGCAGACTCAGCTCTAAGTTTCAAAAACTACACCCAAAGAGTTGCAAATATTTTAATGTACTAACAGTTTGAAAATAGCTGCGAGACTGTTTGTGACAATACACGAAGAGAAGGTCCAATTGCTTAAAAGGCGCTATACAACCAACAATTTGCAAGATAAATCAATTTTTGTGAAAAATTGAATTGCCATGAAGATCTGGGTATTTACTTCTGATGTAAAAATTGCTTGTATAAACATTGAGGGTAAGTCTACACATTAAAAACATAAAACATCAAACCTCACAACAACGTCGCTTCTTAAAATAGGAACTATGTGGGGCCAATTTGGTACCTTCCTCGCTTCGTGGAACGATAGCTCGAGACAGGCAGTGCATTGTCCTCAAGCTCATCGTAAGTAAATATGGAAATTTTGATAATACTATATGAGGGCGCTAAAACCGGAATTTAGTGATTCGTGCAACCATTTGTTATGCACATTACCGGACGTACTCTACTTTGAACAGGAAACAAATATAACCGTTGTCACGGAAACCGTTGGCTTTTTATTCAACATGTCCGATGTAAATGTTGCGCTGTTCCCCTGAAAGTTAATAAAAGCGTCGAATGAGCTGAAATTCACGCAGACTCAGCTCACAGTTATAAGAACATTCAAGAAGCTTTTTAAGTGGTCGTGAGACTGTTCGTGATAATTCAGGAAGCGAAAGTTCAACTGCAAGAAGTGTCGTTTCTGCTGTCATTAATAGTTTTAAAGCTTTTATGAATGCAAAATAATTGCGCAGATCACCCAATTCTCTACTATCCTCGTAGATATGCCTAAAAGAAAGATTTCGCGGTGAATGTCCGACAGCTTCTTGTTTGTCTTTTAATTTCCATTCCAATATCATATTTATGATTTTTACCCGCCTGTGGTTTACAAGTGCACTGCCAACTTCCTGACATTATTTATTTATGTACTTATGTATTTATGTAATAAGGGACTATAAAAGCCAATAGGGACTTTTACGGACCTTTTCAAAAATTGGGGACTTTTAGCAAAAATACGTGCCTATGTTCATAGGAAGTTTTTTTATTGATTTGATGTGTAGAACGTATCCTCAACGTTTCCACAATCCATGGACTTATCTTTTTCTGTAAACGTACCGTTTGGCGGGGGTGTCTCCCTCCCTTAAGCCAGATGCACAACTTAAACTCGAGTACTTTTTCGAGTCCCTTGAAGTACTTTTTTAGTCTTCTGGGTACTATTTGAGTCTTCCGAGTACTATTTCAGTCTTTTGAGCAGTTTTTGAATCTCTGTACTTTTTCTAAGTATCTTTATAGTAGTACTGTAGTATTTTGGTTTGAGTCAGATGTACACTTTTGGGCCTAGTGAACCACTCCTTGTCAATTTCAAACAAAAGAAATGAAAATGTAAATCATCAATAATGAAATAGCCATGAAAATTTGAAAAAATATCTCAATTTACGGCGGAGATATTAATTGCGTTATTTTTACATTTCCAATTAAAGTAGAAATTCATTAGCTCTATTTCCAATTATTTCATCATTTTAGTGACATGCTACATGTATTTGCACTACATTTCCGCGAATTTCATACATTCGACCAACTACATATATTCCCACTTAGAGTTTACATATATTGTTTGTCTTTCATTTTGATCCAGTGCTCAATTAATGCAACCATAATAAAAATGCAATTGATTAATTTATCTTCATAGTGTAGCAGGGGCGGCTTAAGGTACTTGGCCCACCAACTATGGTATTAAACTAAACTAAATACTTAAAATTAACAAAATATACTGAAGCTTTGCAGCTCTGTTTCAGCAAGCGTTTTCCGTGTCCGTCTAAATCTGCACGTGCATTATAAGCGTGGCGAGACCCAAGCCGGATTTTGAACTCTATGCGCATGCGCATGCTCCCTGTTTGCGTATATATCGTGACCTCGAGCGGCTATATTCATTTGAACAGCTCAATGTGTACTGGTAAAATAGTCGATTATGCCATTTTAAATAAAAATAATTCACAATAAACAAAAATTACAAAATAGTTCCTGCTGTATTTATGTCTTGGCCCTAGGGGAGCGCCTCATGTGTCTGTGCAGTAATCCGCCTCTGTAATCTAGCTACAAATCCTGACAATATGAGACAAACGGAACAAACTTTTATGTTTTGCTACAAACAGAACAAAAGTATAGATGTGCACTGATTGTCTTCAGTCTGAATATATGCACTATGCAGACAGATCGATTTTAGACGTCGGAGGAAAACTCTTCCAGAATATTAAACTCGTTTCATAATCGAAGCATAAAGTGCAACCGTAGTAAAAGCTGGATGGTTCGTCTTGCGTAAAGTACTGCCACTTCGCCATCGTTTTTAATCTAAGCGGTTTGTATAACTGTAAAAAATTGCCGAAGCATGACGTGGCAAATTTAATTAACAGAAATACATATTACAATAGACAATTAATTATGTTGATGAAAAAGAATATCGTGCAATAAACTAAACATAAAAAGGTTAACGCCTTTCCAGTATCATAGAAAAAAGTAGTGCGGAATGGAAGATAGGAACAAGAAAATAATTTCAGTTCACGCCATCTTCTGAAATATAAACCCAAGCACGTAGCATTAATTTCCTGTTGCGCAATCAACGGACAGAAGATCCGAAAGAGACATGAACGAATAATAAAGACTTGCGACACATGTTAAGCGAGGAGTCGTTATTATTCTTATTTTAATTGAATAGCCACCAGAAGCATTTAATTCGCTATGCGAATTTCAAAGACGAGAACATCTGGTGTAAATGGAGCACGGTTGGTAAAAGACAAAACGATGCTGAGCTGTAAATTAATTACATGCTCACGGTTTAAGCAAATTTCAAGAGGCTATTGAATAAAATTTTAAACAGGCTTGGTACAAACAAAATAAGTGAATTTTGACGTTACCGAGAAAACTGCTTTGCTGGTTTAGACCCCGTTTTACTCTTTTTTCACTTACGGAAAAGATTTTTACAGTAAGATAAAAGACGCCATTTAAAGATTCTCCACAAAAATATTATTTAATGCCTTAGCAACAGCACAAAAAATATTTTTATGTTATAAGATCCATCTCGGATTTTCGAGGTTACGTAATACTTTTATTTGTGCGATTTCCATCTACTCCAATTCGTAATTTCTTCGCCCAAATAAGTACATTTCAGAACAATTTACCCGTAACAATTATCTCCTTAATAATTAATACTTCAGTATGAGACGAGTAGCTGGATTACACACAAGCTTCGTTTAGTTTCATAAACGAATGTCATTTCAAGGTCGTGACTTGTTTGTACTGAATTTTCATTTTAGGTAATTTATATTTTTCACTAAAATATAAATTATCCCAAAATCACTTTAGTTACAGAGATTCTAATAGATATGTTTAAGATTTATAAGTTACGCCGGGTGTAGCAGGATTGTGGCAGATCTGTTACACCGTGTGTAACACGATTGTGGCAGACCGCAGATATTTTTGATTTTATAAACTTAATAAAAATTAGGGACGTCCGCAACTTTGTGAAAAATACAAGTACCGAAAATGGTTCTTCCGATTTAGCCGGAAGTGACATCAACTCTTTTATTTCAAACAGAACACTTTGTATACTAAAAAAAACAAACTGCCCTTCAAATTCTGAATGCAACGCTACAGCGCACACATGTTTAGTCGGTAGTCCTTTGTTTAATTTTTAATTTAAGACATAAAAAGAAACTGCCTAGCGTCAATCCCGGAAAATGTAGCATGAATGCGAAGAGGAGAGCACATAGATCAAACTGAAAAGAGAACTTGGTTGCAGAAAACATAATTGAAAGAGTTATGTGCATTTGGAAATACCACCAAATGCACTACAATAGTGATGTAGAGCATTGGGGGTGATGTGCGCGAACCCAACCCAACTTCAGTAGCTGTGATATAAGCGGACAACTATAAAACAGGCCCGCACTAAACTGCTGTCGGTCTAGGCGGTCTACGCGGGATTATGGTTGTGAAACGATTGTATTTCATAAAGAAAAATACGGAAACGAAGTTGTATCCGGTCAAATCAAGTGTAGTAATCAAGTGCCCATAACTTATTCAAACATACTTTCCGCAACACACTTTTTTTTAATGGACATTTATATTACATTTTCCGAGCTGCTCTTTTCAATGTTTACATTTTTTTTTAATAAATAAAAATTATTCGAATAATATTTTTTAATTTGATTTTTAGTATGTTTAAAATCGAATAGATGAAGCGTTGGATGAATTGCCGTTGTATAACAAACCCAAAATGTAATATCAACAGGATGTTGCGCAACCACACAATTCGAGAATTGTGACTGGTTATCTAAACAAATTTGGCGATCACTGGATAGAAACTAATAGAACAAAAATGTGACCAGCTAGGTCATCAGACTTAGCACCATTGGACTATTTTTTCTCACCCGAAAAATATTGTTTATTCAGTTGCGTCGGGCCAGCGGGTAGTCTAGTGGTTAAAGTCCTAGGCTTTGAAACTAGACTCCCAACGGCAGTAGGTTCGAATCCTCTGCCCGTCGGAAAATTTTCTGAATAAGTTAAATCCGGCGTGTCCATGGATGGTGTGTGTGGTGTGTATGTTGGGTTGCATGTCTTTCAGGGGTGGGGCTTGTTAGACCGGTGTATAGCGCAAGTCCGCTGAGCCCGGGTAAGATGGGAATCATGGAGTCGTGTTCACGCACGGCCTCATGATTCTTTAAAAAAAATCAGTTGCGTCAACAGCACTCGAAGGTATGCAAAACAGAATTAGAGTAGCATAAAAATATAACTAAGAAAGAACTGTTTCATGCGTAGACGTTAACGGCTGACGATTTAAGCAGCTTATATTATTTTTTCATTATGTAGGATTAGTTATTTGATTTTCATTCCTCTGTTGGGTTTGTATAAATTAGTTGCAAAAGCAACCATGTTCTTCTTGTTAATGTGAGCTTTAACAATGGATTATTATCGACAACATACATGCGTGATACTTCAGAATTCAAATAAGAATTGACATTTCTAAAAATATACAGGGTGTTCCCTTGCAGATAAAATAGTTGATATAACTTCCGGTTAAACCGGAAATGCTATTTTCGGTATTTAGACATTGCGTAACGCCTTCTTAGGGTTAATTAAACGTCCCCAAATTGCATTGATTTCAAATTAGTTAAGAAAAAAATATATGAGGTCATTCAAAATCCTGTTACGCCCGGCATATTCACCTTCAATGATATTACTTTAGATGTATTCTATTTTCAACGCACTGTACTATTCTTTCATTACAAGGTCACGACATATTTTGTACTTGATTTGCACTACTCCGATTCCGTAATAATTTCTCTCTTATAAACAGGGCGGTCCGATACTTACTGCCATCCCATTTCATTATGAAACGGATCAAGATAAAAAAAAATGTTAATAAAAGTTCAGTACAATAGTACAATTTTTATACCATTGAAAAGAGAAAACAATACTCTATGTAATGAGCGCAAAAAATTGCTAGGATGTTATTTAACCAAATGACGATCGCATTACAACGCTTACAGCTATGGTTATTTTTTTTGTATGCAGAAAGGAAAGGAAAAATAATTATTAACATTTTCTTTCTCCGTATCTTGATGCGTTTCAGAATTTAATAAGGGGGTAGTAGGTGTTAGACTACCTTAGTAATTCCTCTAGCATCTACTACTTACATTATTTTAAAAACTCTACCTTTGACCGACTCAAGGTCACGATGCAAGTAAGTCCGATTTTAATAAATTAGTGATTAACATATCCAAAAGTTGGCTCCATGTAATTTCAAGGTCATGCCATGTTAAGGTAAAATTTTGATACCCCAGTTCAAAAGTATATCCTTCGTAGACTTCTCAATCTTTATGGTCAATTCAAGGCCACGACGCGACGTATGTATGCTCAATCAATTTTTGTTTTGTTTCTAACTACCAGAACTATTCTAGGCACGAGGTATTGACACCCATTTGTCCTTTTAAAAATTCATACATTAGCATCACTAATTCACGAACAGTTATTAGTCTGGATTCTTTATGGAGACTTTTATGCAATACTCAACTACCGAAATCAAAGTGTGATTTTTACTTTCCCATACTCCTACCGAAGTATAAAAAGTTATAATTTCATGCAAAGTTTCGAATTTCAGATTTTAACGGAAATACGCATTTTGGGGTCCACGTTGTTTTTGACAAATGCCTGTGTCCGTGCGTGGGTGGGTGTGTTTGTTCCCCTACATCTCCGGAGCCCATTGCCTTAATTTTTATAAGATTTGATGTGAGGAAGTTTTTTAGTTGCAGGTAGTTCTTTGTAAGGTCTTTAACCGGAACCGGAAATGGAAATAAGACATGTTGTTTTGGTATAGATTTTCTTTTATAACACTTTTTTTAAAATATTGAAAATATAACGTTGTAGTGTTTTTTACCGAATCCTGTATCCTCAAAACGAAGGCGGCTACGAATAAAATAAAAGTTTTCACTTTAATGACCTATTACTGAAAAACAAAATACTCAAGCAATACAAATTTTCATATTATTAATTAACCCTTAATAATTACAGAGTGTTGAAAAAGTGTTTCGGTCATGGGCGGCTGTGGATTGTAAAACGCATGTCTTTACTATCTTGATAAAATCTAACCTCAAACAAGACTTAATGTAATGACTTCATTCGGGATGCCTGGGTTTTTTTATTTTGCATATTCTGACGTAAAACAAAATTTTTTTGCATATAGTTTTTAAGCGCGGCCGCCATATTGATTTTTTTTAAATAGCATCCTAGCCTGTGTGATACATCAATAGAAAGCTTTTTTTTTTTTTTAGAAATATTAAACATGTATAGGGTTATAATATAAGAAAACAACACAGAAAAATTAAAAAAACATTTGAGACATGCTTAATTTGTCGCTGCACATTTAGTGAAATCTAGTAACCATCGCATTAACAAAACGTCATAAATAAACAAAACACAAGTAAAAACAAGTAGTAAGAGTTTAATAGGCGACAAAATAAACATCACACATTGTTAATTCTTCTTGTAGTTGTGTTGTCTGAAAAAAATAAGCTTTCTATTGATGTATCACACAACCTAAGTTCCTATTTAAAAAAATTCAAGATGGCGGCCGCGCTTATAAACTATATGCTAAAAATTTTTTTTTTACTTCAGAATATGCAAAATAACCTCAAATTAGCATATACCAAATATGAAACGCATATAGGGGGAGCTTTGGTTCCATACATAATAGCTGTCTCAGACATGACTCCCCAGGCCTATAAAAATAACTATAATAAACTATATATATATATTCGTAAGCGGAGCAAATAAACGATACCTTTTAATATCAACATCGTGTTTTCCGGCATTTACGTGATTTTAACTACGCCTACCACTTAGCTCTAGTTAAAATATATACTTTTATTGTTTGTATATTTTTGATAACTTTTCAAATAAAGTAAAGACCGACCTTCGTTCCAATGTCCCAAGCGCAATCAGTATTAGCCGTAGGGCTATTACCTTGCTTTCGCGCGGTTTAGTCGCTGCTGCTATGCTTACAGTTAGTTACGGCACGAAATCTTATTGCCTAGGCTAAAGGCTATCGCAAATTTGAATTCCTACTGGGGCGTTATTTTTATCTCTTTTTTCTTTCTTTAATTTTTATTATTCAGTCATTTACTGGCGCGAGAATATTTAAATCGTAAAAAGCATGGGAAATTACCAGCGACCTGTTTCGCCTCTTTTTCTGTACTTTTCGTACATCGACAAATTTTTTTAACACATGAATAAGCGTAATTTCATTTTTGAGTTTTTAAATTGGATTAACGGTTATTATTACAAACTTCCTGAACGTTTCAGACTATTATCTTTTTAACTGTACTTTAACGATTCATAAATTTCGTCACCGTTCATTTGCAAGACATTCAGCAAATGTTAATGGCCTGCAAAAATTTCATCATAATTTTTAAATCGAGTTGTAAAATGCAATGCAATCAATGTTATTTAATTATCGCATCAGCAGAATGTTGAGTAATTACTAAATACGCTGCCAACGGAACTACTTAGAGTTCTTGCACCTCAATTTTAGAAAAACATTACATGAATTTAATTGAAGATCAATATTGCTATCGCATGAAGTAAAAATAGGGAAAATTAAAGATCAAAACGGCGAACGTCACGGCTAAATCATCTAACCGAAGCATTAAATTACATCCCTTAAAATAACGATAATGATCTTAAACAATTTAGATGACAAATGTTATTTCTGGAGCAATTTGTATACGACACAAGAAGCTTCCCGCAGAACGCATTAGAGTCGGATTACCATTCCCGGGAAAAGGGGAATTTTCCGGTAAAGGTTGAAAATTGTCGTCTGGGGAGCAAACTTTGAGTCCGCATTTATTTGTACAAACCAAATAAACTTGTACGGACCACCTTTGCAATAAATTGCACAATTCCTCGAACTTGATCAGAGAAAAATAAATCGCCCCAGCCCACTAAATAAACTTCACCCATTATTTGCCCGGCGTTAATACCACATAAAGCCGTTCGCAAATCCAAATCCGATAGTGCTTCAGAATCTGTTGCGCAAATCCAATTTGTTTCACTGTTACGGCAGTTCCGAAAAACTCATTTGTTGGATTTACTAGATGAGAGACGCATGAAAGCAGATTAATATCGCTAATACCACTTGGGATGTGAGGAAGACTCGAGGAATAACCTAACTCGCAACTTGTTAAGATTAAATCTGATTATGCTGCTCTAGACGTTATCATACAGTCTGAAGTTACATAATCAGTTTATATAGTTCGCTTCAGTTATCTTTTCCTGTACGTCAGGATGCTCGAATCAAACAAAGACATACGACAGTGTAACAGGCTGAAGGTGTCTGTTCGTCAACCAGCCCTTATCAGTTCGGTTCCTTTGCCTAAAGTAAACCTAACAAAATATTCCAACATTGCAAAAATTGCACGTTCTTGAGAATAACTAAACGAATACTAACTAAAACTTTCAAAATTATATATTCAATTTGTTCAAAAATACCACAAGCAAAAACAAATAGTTAATAAAAAAAAAGAAAATTTAACTCGACGCTATAGCGTTAAGGTAAACACTCGTTGCTATGCAGCAAGTTTTCATAATTTAATAACCCAATTATTTTTCAATCCACTTCTAGTATAACAGTTGAATAATAAAATAAGAACATAATTCAAAAAGTAACTCTGACCCAGTTTTCCCTCTAAAACAAAGGAATTTTCAACTTTTCAAACTTTAACCGTTATTGATCGCAAAATAAAACCCCAAACTAAGCTTAAAATCACAAAAACTGTCGTGACAATGAAATATTCTCCATTGCCAACAAAAGTTCTAGGAAATTATACGAAAAGGATTTTGGCGAGCTTTGGACACACAACTTTTAGTGTTGAAAAGTGGGGATCATAAAAACAACGAACTGACACAGATGGACGCTGTGGCAATTTGTCGAGCTGATTACAGCCGGGAATATAATCAAGTACGACACACGGTGACCGTTAACAAGTGACACAAACGAGCTCGTTAGAGGGATGTGATCAGATGAGGCCGTCAATCGACAGGGAACAGATTTCCGGGATGGCTATTTGAATTCGCCACTCTGGATGATAAATTTAGCTGGCGAAAAAATACACTGACTAAAGCAACAAATTCGGCACGTCCAAGTTAAACCCAAATTTTGATGAAAAAGAATATTGCAATAATATATGTCGTTTAGTTACACATACAGAATTGGAGTCCAAAAAGACCAGAAAATAAAATATATTCGCCAAAAGACAGAGTGGAGAGAGAGCTTCCTCCTAAATATCAATAAAACTAAAATGTAAGCTAATAGTTTCATTTCATTTTCCACGGAAATGCACTTCGGTCAAACTCAGAATTCTATCGCAGGATTATCAAATTAAAAATGACCGAACTACTTCGCCTGGAGTTTCCCATACTTTAGTTTATGTATTAATGATTTGCGCGCCAGCGTTGACTATAAGAGCACACTGCATGATACTAAACTAATGTAAATATTATAGATGGATTTTATGTAAAAATAATAGTATAAACTTTTGCAAAATCTTTTATTTGTTCCAACTACTGGCTATAAATCAGGATATGATAAAAAATCAATCTATAAAAATTTTTTTTTAAAATTTAATTCGATTTTTTTATATGAAATTAATTTACAAGATTATTCTAATTAAAATTCTTTATTTGCAGTTTATGTGATTTTTTGTATTTCAGGAATCGGTGATGAATAACAAAAATTTAATGCAGTAGTGCTCCACTTTAATCTTCCAATGGAGATGTTACACACGGATGAAAAGACCAAAGTAGAATTGGAAATTTTAAACAAGCTAACCAGGGTCAGTTACTCATTTCATTTCGTTCCAAAACCCTTGCCTCCTGGACTCCTAGGGAGCTGTAGAGTGTACATTTCTGTGTTCTGTACTTGGTGTTAAAATCCTAATTTAATCATGATTCTTTTTTAAATTACATGATTTAAATTGCGATTTGCGATATTTTTAACCGGCGCTATATTAAACGGCGCTGTTTTTGCCGTAGATATACTTGACCGGCGCTATTTTTGCCGGCGACATTTTTGATAACGCTGTTTTTGCCGGCGACGTTTTTAATAACGCTGTTTTTGCCGGTGCCATTTTTGACCGGCGCTATTTTTGGCGGGCGCTATTTTTGTCAGAGACATTTTTGACCAGCGTTATTTTTGACAGCACTATATTTGACGGCAACATTTTTGACGACGTTGTTTTTGCCTGCGCTATTTTTTCGCAGACATATTTGACCGGAGCATATTTGCCGGCGACATTTTAGACCGGTGCTACTTATGACCGACGCTATTTTTGACGGCGGCATTTTTGACGACGCTGTTTTTGTCGGCGCTATTTTTGTCGCGTACATATTTGACCGGCGATATTTTTGCCGGCGACATTTTTGACCGGCGGCATTTTCACCAGCACTAGTTTTGTCGGCGACATTTAAGACTGGCGCTTTTATTGCCGGCGACATTTGAGACCGGCACTATTTTTGGTGCGGACATATTTGACTGGCACTATTTTTGCTGGCGACATTTTTGACCTGCGCTATTTTTGATCGGCGCTAATTTTGACTACGACATTTTTGATGAAGCTATTTTGGCGGCGCTATTTTTGTCCCGTACATATTTGACCGGCGCTATTTTTGCCGGCGACATTTAAGACCGGCGCTTTTATTGCCGGCGACATTTGAGACCGGCGCTATTTTTGGCGTGGACATATTTGACTGGCACTATTTTTGCTGGCGACATTTTTGACCTGCGCTATTTTTGATCAGCGCTAATTTTGACTACGACATTTTTGATGGAGCTATTTTTGGCGGCGGTATTTTTGACGGCAGTATTTTTGACGGCGACATTTTTAAGGGCGCTATTTTTGGCTGCGACATATTTCACCGGCGCTGGCGCTGTTTATGGCGGCGCTATTATTGAGACGCTATTTTTGAGGCGACACTATTGGCGTATAGCACGGTTTTATGTCGATTCTAGAATGCTCTCGATTCGCATAGTTTTCGCCGCAAACCAAACTGAACCTTGACGGATTGCGTTTACCGACACAAAAACTATACAGGGTCGTTCGGCTCAGAGCCGCACACTTAACTAAGTTACGGCCGGACTGATGTTGATCTACCTACTCATTTTTTAGAATAAAATCATGAAGATAGAAATATTACAATAAAAAACAGCGAGCTTAATTTTGATGTTACAAAGTTCGGAAAATCACATTTAAATTCTCTTCCAATGTCCCCAAACACAATTTTCTATCATATTTGCAACAATTTCGTTAAAAAAATTAAACGTTACCTCCGTATCTTCGACTTAAAAAAAAACATCATAATCAGACCACTCTTTTTGAGAGTCTTTGAACAAACAAAAGGAGGCATTCATACATGTGTACACCTATTTTGGATTTCTTTGCTTCCTTGTACTCCAAAAGGTGTTACCATTAAAATAAAAAAAACACTAATTTTTTCAAATGAAAATCAATAGGTGGAGGTACACGCCAAAATATTTAAAACATAAAAATTATGTAAACACTGCTTCTGTACAATGTTTGTACAGAAGTTAAGTCAATTATTTGAAAAAACAAAATCATGTGATAAAACAAACAACATGGTTATGGATTCATTGAAACGATTTTGTACCAAATATCGGTGAGATAAGCCTAATATTGTTAATTTAGCAAAGAAGCGGAAAAAAATTCCAAATGCACTTGCCCAAAGAACAATTAAAACTTAACAATGTTTAAGCAACCAAAGTTGATGACCACCAAACTTTAAACGGAATTTAATTCACACAGTCATGTTAAATCTGGCTGTATAAATTAAGTTCAGACATGTATTTTGTTTTCTATGACAAACCGTTATCTATAATTTTGTTGATCACACTTTTAATATGATTATATGTAAAATAATTAAACCAGGGTTGAATTTATCACACATGCAACAGTAAGACGTGTTAAGAGGTTTGAGGTTCCAATCAAAAATAAGTAAACTCCATCTTTTCATTGAGAGTCGCAACAAAACTTTGTTGTATTAAAAATCTCTCCTCCAATTAAAACTCACATTTAAAAAAATTAAATATTGTATCTTCTTCCAACAGGAACTATATCTAATAAAAACCTCCTCAATTCCTATCGTCGCATTCTTAGCTGAACATATACGGGATGTGTCCGAAATGTATGTACCAGCGAGCAACCACTTGACTTGTGTGGGGGGGGGGTCAAAATAAGTCGATTAAAGCCAACTTACCCATAAACGCACCGTTAGGGCGCTATGGACCTTTAAAGTTTTCGAAAAAAATCGTTTATCTTTTATAAAACGGGAACTCCGCAATCAATTTAGATAAAATTTGATTGATAAGATAAAACAAAAAAAAATTATTTTTTTCTTAATTTAAGTCGATAAAAAATAAAACAGAAAATAGCCTGCAATGTGCAGGATGAAAGAGCTTTTAAATAATGTATCACTCGACCCCCTTTGCTATTTAACATTTTTGCGTCGCGAATCGCAATTTTTGTTCTCTTAAGTTGTTGGTTACGTAACCTTAGCTTTGCTTCTCTGAGCCAACCCTATAAAAAGCAAAAAGCTCGCGAGAGGGGGGAAGGTGACTTAATAGACGCACATTAAGGAGACACGTCCTGACAATAAATAAAATTTTATTTTTACGACTAAACGGCAAAAGACATCAAAATTTTGTAAGATATGAAAATTTGTTCGTATAAACATCAGTTTTCATCATCAAAAAAAATACATTAAATTTTTTGACAGGGGTACTTGATTTGGGCTACTTAAAAACATGCCGATAATAAAACTATTTACATTAAACAGCGTCTTTAACTTATCAATGTTCCAGTGGCGGTTCGTCCTATTAGGCAGGGTAGAAGACAGTGCCTACCCATAACTTAAAAAAAATCAAATTCTAACTTTCAATAAAAAAGTTACTTTTATGGTTTTTACTTTTTAACACCACCGCGTAACACTAAAAATTAGGCGCTAAATAAATAGACCGTTGCCTTGAATCACAGTTTCGCATACGCGAAGGCCGAGCTTATCGGGCCGTATGATTCCAGCTACGACACAATCAAGCAATCTATTATTCTTAATACGTTTGCATGAACATTGATACAAATAATGCAATGATCAGATGGACACTGGACAGATGCAAAGAAATAGTAGAGATTTCAGAACGCAATAAGCACGGCAACGGCACGGCCTCTGCAGTGCTTTACTTGCGCCGGTCGGCGGCAGTTGGTTGCATCCTGCAGCTATTGTGTGTTTATTTATTTCATACGTAGTTTGAAAGTTTGCAGTAAATATGGAACTTCTCGTTGACCAGCTTTAAAAAGAAAAAAAAAACAATAGAAATAAAAAATCATAAACGATGTACTTCAAAATGACTAGGGCTGTTACAGACAGTAGGAAGAAATCGAAATTGTTCAATACTGAATGGCATAAAAGAATGAACAGGCTAATTGGTAGCGATATTAAAAATTCATTTAAAAGGTATTTTTAAACCCAACAACTTAAAAAAAAAGAAAATATCGATAGCTCAAACCATTTGAAAATGGCGGCCAATTATAGCAAAAAATCGGCCATTACATAAACCTTTTCCCAACCGCCCATGAACTCTTATACCAAGAAAACTCGCACTGATCCTTAAAGTCCATTAAATTAGTTTTCCAACGATGTACCACACGAGGGCAAAAAATAAATGTTAGTATCCCCTCTCCTCCTTGGAACAGGAACATTCAAAAGATATTATCTCAAAAATCGAAAGAGTTAATTGATACCTCATTTTAAAGGTCCCATTAAACTGAACAATTTTTGTATTTAAAGTTTTTCGATATCTCTCACCATTACAATATGGCAGTTCAATTTATAAAAATGTACTTCCTATTATCGAATGAATCGCCCCCTCTACCGCATCTAAAGCAGTGAAACAGACATTTTTATGCTGATTTATAAAGTCTACTCACATAACATTTAAATCCACGTGCGAGTTGGAGTTGGACAACTCAACATCGCACCCGCAGTAAACCTTTATTATACCCGGTGGGAATCTATTAATGCGTGTGTTGATGTTTTTGGCGAATAAGATGTGCACCGTGTCGTGATTGTTTCAAATTTAATAATAATATAACGAATACTTGGGTTGACCCCAAGAACTAGTGGTTGCTTGCTGGTACATACATTTCTAGGATACCCTTACATTGGTGGCCTGCCACCTCTCAACCTAACAGAAATTATTACATCATCTTACAGAATCAACCTATCACTGTTTCGTAGCCAAGGCGGGGGTATAAGCAGTGATATACGACAATTTGAAGTCAACACCGACGGAAACTGCGTTAATCAGAAGTTCAACAAAAAAAACAAAATTTTGCCAAATATGTACTAAAAATTAAAATAAAATAAAAGCGAATTATCTTAAAGACCTTGCAATTTTAATTTTCCCTTAAATACAACCAATTAAAAAACATAATCTCGATTTCTGTGCTTAAAAAATATTTTCCAACTTCCTGAAACTTTCTAAGCATTTAAAAGTTAAATTTTCTCAAACTAAAAATCAAGAACAGATGGTGTCGTAAAAATGCGTAATAGAAGAAAATTACAACCCTCGTTCTTTCTCCCAAACGCTGTTGTTTATTATAAAGCGCTTACGAAGCACCGACTAATTTATCATGGTTTATCAGAATTCAGAACACACCTTTACTTGACTATAATTTCTTTTTAATAATGTTTTATGTTGATTAACTTACTAAAACATTCTTGCAACTGCTTTTGCCCAAATTAAAAACCTGAAATGGCATCGCCAAAACGAAGCGGAACAAAATTGGGAAGATGTTTATAATTTTGAACATAATCAGGAATAGAAATCGTAAATTATTTCCTTTCTGTTAAGAAAATTGAATTGAAATTAAAATTAAGTTCAAAAATATATTTCCGAAATATTTAAAATAAGTAAACAAAACAAAACAGCCTTTTGTTAGTTTTGTAAAGAATCTTGAAGACAAAACAACTTTTCTTTACAATTTTCCTTATTTAATTCAACACCATAACCACTAATTAGTGATCATTAACTACTCCAAAGAATTATTGGTTAAAGTAAACCAAAATGGGCTAGTCCTTAATTTGAATTACAAAACAAATCGCTTAAAAATTCAAAACATCTTAGCTATCGTCTTCCTGTTCAGGTCAATGCCCTCACCACCAATTAGTGCTATTAATTAATTAAAATTTGAAAAAAAATCCAAAGTTACATACATACGCTCAAAACCAAGATTGGAATAATCTTGCACTCACGCCATTTTTAAAATCGCCCTTCAATTTTTTTTATTTACATCAATCAATTATCGAAATGGTACGACGCGTTCGCGGAAAACTCGGAAAAGTTAACCCTCTCCTGGAAAGAGCAGCGCGACTCTGAGGTATCCTGGTGCAATCGGTAAGGATCGGAAACTCCGGGCAGCATCCGACAGGAGCCGATCGATAGAGGGTGCAGGATTTATGCAAAATGTTGACAATAAAAAAACGAAGAAGGAATCAAAATGAGGACACAATAGCACATAATCAAGTTGATCGACCTATATTTTTGAGGCAACATTTTGAAAGCGTATTTACGTTGCAATTTCAAGTGAAACTAAGATTTTTATAGATGAAAAATTTTTCAAAACGGAACAAAAAGGATTAGGAACTTAATTAAGATTTTAATCTACTAAATGTGGTGAGTAGTCCGATGACCAACAAAAAACTTTTAATCAATGTTAATTTTGCCAGAGATGGACTGGCCCCGTGGGAAGGTGAAATTTTTTTCCTATTGACCTCCGTTATTATTTCTTGCTTTAGCAAAGAATTTGTATTAAGCAGATAATTTTTGTGCAGACTTTAAAATTTTGAAACCCCCCAGCATGGGAACAGAAATTCCTTCATTTCGTAGATTTTTAATTTTCTTTAAAAACAGCCGTTATTAATTTGCAAGCTTTTCGGCTTTTTCCTTTGTCTGAATTGCGAAATTCCAACCTATTAACAGAGCTGGGTAGTATTTGAATACAATTAAATATTATTCAGGCTACATATTTTCAAAAAGTAGTTTTATTCGAATATTTTTATTGTTACTGTATTCGTATATTCAAATATTTTTCTGTTTTTGCCTGTATTCTATTTTCACGTTTATTTAGAATAAGATCTATTTGAAATCGAACCGTTTGAAATAATAAAAACGAATAAAATTATTCTTTATATTACACAAAACAAACATTTGTATTCATATTACAAGTTGCTGACTTGCCCAGACACGATTACTTTTAAATTTGTTAATACTTCTAGTATAGGGAAGTATTGAATTCTTAAAAATACGCGATTTTGACGCAAACACGTTTTTAAAAATTTGGGTGTGTGAGTTGGTAAGTAACGAGTAGGCAGATTGCTTATTAAATTTGATATTGTAATTGCTTAACGAGAACAGAATCTTACTACCTATGTACGAGAATTTTTTAAGTGCATGAAAACTGTAAAGTAAAAGGAATTCCAAAATTTGAGAAATTTTCAAAAAACATATTGTTCAAATGTTGTCTTTCAGCTATTTTGACTTTCCTATACTTTCAGTATAGAGAAGTATTGATTTCATGCAAAATTTCAAAGTTGAGATTTTAACGGAAATACCCGGGGGGGGGGGGTCCATGGACCCCAAAAAAGTAATTTTTAAAAAATGTCTGACTGTGGGTGGGTGGGTGTGTTACGCTCATTATCTCCGGAACGGCTGGACCGATTTTGATGTGCTTTGGAATGAGGGGGGTATATCAAAAATTCACCGACAAAATAAGCTTTTAAAAAAAAACGAAACCGGAAGCGGAAGTTAGACATGTATTTTTGGTAGCATTTTTTTCAGAAACTGATATTTGGAAATTTTAATAGTGGAGATTAAAGAAGGCCTTGGGACAAATCAAACGATGTTTTACCGAACTCTCTAGCTTTAAAATGGCGGCCTCTACGAATTTTTGAACATTTCGACTTTAACGCCCATTTACTCAAAAATCAGTTATCTGATTGGAATCAACTACATCTTGTTTGGTAGCCCGTCAAGGGTACTATACCATGAAATATAATTAATTTTGAAAATATAAAAACGATAGCAATGACATCACTCCAAAATTTTGGAATTTTTCAAAAAAAAATTTCTCAAAAACTGCCCACACGTTTTTGTTTAAACTTTTTAAGCTGATAGAGCTGGGAATCTTCTACAATTTGTTTTTTGCGCATTGCTATAATTTCACTGTGCGCCCTCTATGAATTTTTGAAAATTGAAAATTGGTACCCTTTTATTTATTTAACGGGGGGCAATAAAATATTTCTGTTAATGTGAAATAGCTCACCATTGATAGCAAAATCCGAATATAATGTTATTTTTTTGATAATTTGATATTTAGGGGGGCTACTGTTCCCCTCCCCCAAAATTTTCGCTACAAAATTAAAAAATTGATTTCTTCTTTTGTTTGCTCTGGGAGAATCTTTTTACAAAAAACCAAAAAATCGAATTTTTTGCCCCTTAATAATCTTTTTGCCCTTGGAAGAATTTCACATACTTTCACCAGCAGTTGTGTTCTTGTACTAGTCGTTTAATGTTCAGTGTAGGCTAACTTTTTTATTTTAATAGATAGACTCGCAAACCCCAGAGCAAAGTTGTAGGGCAAATTCTTCTCGATTGTATTTAAGAAAAAAACTTGAGTTTCCAATTTTAATATGGCGGCCACGGTAAAAAATAACTTTTTTTAAATGGAAACGTGACATTTTGGCTTTAAAATCAGAAAGGTTTTGAAATTCTAAATACAAATTAATAAGAGTAATTTCTTGCTAAAAATAATACTTCTCGAGTTATTAATAGATTTTCAAATATCAATTTCCGCGCTTCCGTTGATTCAGTCCGAATATTTTACCCAACCTTATGCTTGCAGCGCAGCGGTCGGTCTTTCTTCAACCGCTTCAAGATGTTACAACTTATAAGAACTAATTACTTTAACTCGTCGTGTCTAGACAGGTGTATATCGAAAGTGTTGGAAAATATAAAACAATGTATTTAAATGTATAGGAAAGTCCAGGCGAAGTGTTTCGCTCATTTTTTTTTCTTTATTTTTAAGCTTATAGAACTCGAAATGGGCTAGAATTTGGGGCGTGTCGTATATCATGATAATTTCCCCAATTTTTGACTATTTGTGTTTTAACGTCTATTTATTCGAAATCGAGTTATTAGATCGGGATGAAATTTAATATTGTTAATGCCCTAGTAGTACACGAACTATGACTATAATTCTACTAAAACCATTACGTGAAGAAAGTTTCAAAATGTTGACGTTTTGAAATCATAGTTCTGCACAATTGACAACCCGATTTTGAATCATGTCCCAGTTCGCTAATTTTTCTGTGGAGCATTTATCAATTTTTGAAAATCGAATACTCAAGCCCCTCTATTTAATAAACGGGGGGGACGATAAACAATTGCTAAATTGCTCATGAGTGATGCTAAACTTAATTGTTAGGTGCAGCAAAAATTGTAGGATTTAATTTTCCCGCTTTTTCTAAAAATTTAATTGTACATTTCTCTTTTTTTCGGGTATCTAAATACAATACGTCACGCCTATAGGCAGCTCGCCCTAACCGAGCGGGTGACTTTAAGTAATGCGAACCGAACCAACAACATTTTGCTGAAGCAGCCACCAGTCGTGGTTATCAGTGAGGTGGAGGGCTATGGTTTAGCTCGTTGTGACTGCACATCATATTATGTCTTTTTCGTTGCACGATCGGTATCTGTACCACGTGTTGCATTTGCCCTTTGCGGAGTAATATCATATGGGTTTGTTTTGTACCGCCACTGCTGTGGGGCTACAACGTAGTGCATAAATACTTTTAAAAATAAGAAAAGTAAAAGTTTCTCAAGTATAGGAAAGTTCAGGTGAAGTGCTTCGCTCACGGGCTTATAGAATATTGCGTTGTTAAATTAAATATTCGTTTCGGTATTCATATCAAATGAATCGTTCTATTCGAATAATTTGTATTCGAATACTAATTTGGTCTAGGTATTCGAATACTTGGTATTCGAATAGTTTTTTTTCCCACAATTCAGAATTCATATTCAGCCATATTTTTTCTGAATTCAACTCAGCTCGGCCCATTACCAACCAACAGTAATTCGTCTTTCCACCTCAATTTAAAAAATCCGTCAATTTATTTAGTATACAAAAATACGAACTTTCTTAAATTATTTATTTTTATAACTTAAGAACATAAAGTAGGATCTTCTATTATTAATAATAAAACTCAAGTTACAACTGCGGTACGAAAACGAGGTCGCTAGTGGAGGCACCAAGTTATGAGTTCTTTTGAAGATCTACTAATAAAATACGTACCCTTATCATAAAAAGCACGATTTACTTTCGGTGCAAACATAAAATGTCTCGTAAATTCACCTTCCCATTTTTATCGTTTTAACTTTGTTACGCGCCAAAATTACTTCTGGTTTAAGCTAAATTCGGCAGGTGCATAAAATTTACAACGGAACTATAAAAGAAAAAAGATGTAATTTATACCTCCTTCCTCAAATTTTGACATCCCTTCAACAGCACAAATCCGTAGAAAAAAACTTGCAATTATACCCTTTAAACATGGGGATTAAATTAAGGGTTGTGTAACTATAAATACTTAAACATTAGTAGAGTAATTACTTGTTTTTTCATATAAGCTTATTTTTTCAGTGTAATATTTTTAAAATCCGAATTTGTTTTTTCCTTCAAAAGCCAGCGAAAGTTATCATTAAGAAACATATCTGCCCTGGCTATCCACGAGTAAACTTTTTTTTTGTTTGAAAATAGTAAACAACCACTGCCTCATAAACCTAAATTCAGAATTTTTATCCCATACTGAATATAAATCAATGTTCGAATAAAACCGAAAAACTTTTTTTTATAACCCTATTTATTGTAACAAGCGGACTCGTATAAGAAAAAAAGTAACGTTTGCGTCTTTAGAAAGCGAACTCGAAAAGCCTGATGAAATATAAAAGAAAAGCACTGATAAAATATAAACGAGAAACTCGGTTGCCCTTCTTCCTGTTCCCCGCGTTCTATTTTTTCTATTTTGCAGTTCAGGTTCAATTTCATGAATAGAAGAAAACAGGATCCCCCACGGGCGCTGACCATCCCATAATTTTCGCGGCTTTCCAGAGAGCAAGTTGAGAAAATTTATAAACAAGCTAGGGATTGCCCGCAAAGGGGCCGTGACTGTCTCCGGGAAAATATGGTTTTCTGACACGTTTTCCTACATTTTTAAAGAAGAGAAATGGCTAAGGGACGCTTATTATACTTTATTTGTTGTCCCAAAGCCTTCCTGTTATTTATTGAGCTATTATTTAAGAGTTTCTGAATAAAAATTGTTCTTCTTCGTGCACTGTACTTAATTCGCTGAATATTAAAGTTGCTAGAAAAAGTTTAATATAAAATAAAAGCCTTTTATCATCAGCTTGTTTGCCGAGATGATTTTGTAGGGAAAAAAATTTCCGGCTGCTATCAATTACATTAAACATTAAATTTTCGTAATACCTTATAAAGGAAGGCGAAACGCACCGGCTGAAGTTTCCCACACTTATATTATTAAAAGTATTTTATCCCTTGAACTCTAGGCACCAAGACGTTTTTACAGCACTCGCTTAGACACGCAACGCCTATAAGAATACAAGTGTATTGTCCGCCTTTATCTGTGCGACACACTAATACACAGACAAACATTGCTCGCATCGTTTTATTGGGTGCAGTTCCCACACGGGTATTGCGGAGACGTATAGTCTATTAAAATTCCATTTTTTTTTAATTAAAAATTTTAATCTAACATTAGACAAGCAGAACAATTTTAGAAATTATTCGGTTGAAAAAAGTTTTATTTTTTGTTCAGTTTGGATTCATAAATTGTATATAAACAGATTAAGGAGGCTGCAGACACTTTGTTACAAAAAGGTAACGCTTTTGACAAATAACCAGAAACCTGAACCCGTAAGCTATGTCCCACGCTTTCTTAGATATATTTTTTAAACAAGTTGTTTGCAAATTTATTAAAAGAAATTATTACATTTATGTAGCAATAGTATAAGGCAATCTTTAACAATTATTCTACGCAAGCTTTTTAAATGAAATGCCCACGTTCCGGTCCACCCGCAGCGCGTCGTTGAAGTCAGCCTATGTGACTTTTACATAACCATTGAAAACGGAAAACATAAAATAATAACTATTCTGTATACTGTATCGAGATATAATAAGACATTATTGTATATTCTCAAATACGCAGATGAGAGCATAATGGATTTAGTTGTAAAATGTATTAGACTACTTACGCAACAATATTAGCGGTATATACAGCACAACTTAAAATATAACGTAAGTTCGTAACATAAACATCGCTGACTTAATCAAAATTATATAGTATCGTAATCAGCCTTTACGTCTCGCTGCTGGGTTGCAGCACTCTTCTCTGCCACGTACTCTCCTTAGCGGTGAGGTGAGGGACCTACAATTTAACGTCAAATCCGAACAACTAGATTCCAGACAAGGTTTCAGGCATTAAGACCCCAAGGCTGCCTACACCGAACACCGAATTGGGGAAAGTGAGTTGCGGGTTGCGGCGTAGATTTTTATTGTGGCATGGCTTCGCCGGGAAATTGAACCCCAGCTTGTAGCTGGGGACGGCTCACAATGTCGCAAGTATTTGAATGGTCTTACTGCTTAGAAAATGGTAGGGAGACTGTTCGTGAAAATCCACGAGGAGAAGGTTCAACAAGGATTCAACTGCAACAAGAGTCACTCCTGGTATCATTAAACGTGTGATTCGGCGTTTGACATTGCTTAAAGCTTCAACACGTTTAACGACAGCATGAATTGCTCTTGTTGCTGCTGAAACTCCTCGTCCTAGATTCTCAGGAAGTTTCACGACCATTTTGAAAACGGTTACCTCATTCAAATACTTGCGTACGTCTTGAAAGTGTAAGCTAAGTTTGCGTAAAATTTCAGCTCGCTTGACAACTTCATTAACGAGAATCTAAATTATACACTGTGTCCATAAAGTAACCCCCCCCCCCAACTAACTTTTGAACGACTTGATATTTTTCTACAAAATTTGGTGTGCTGTAATGGGAAATTAAATACTATTTTTCAGACCATATTAAAATTTTGTATCATCCAAAATGGCGACTGGACGTCATTTTGAATTTTTATTTAAATAGAAAGGGGGGTCGAGTGACACCTCATTGGAAAGGACTTTTAATTCTGCGTCTGATCATAAAGTTTCAAAGAAAAATATTCAGCCATAACAAAATGACAATGTTTGAAGATAAAGAAGTCTATTTAAAAAAACTAAGAATTAAAGCTTAAATTAATTAAATTAAGTGTTCGAAATGTTTACTATTCACTTCTTGGCACAGGCACATAAAATGTCGGTTAGAAAATTCCTGCCTTACATTTTCATACGTTTCTGGAGTGATATTTCTGCAAACTTCTGTAATGCGTTGCTCCAGTTCTTCAATTGTTTCTGGACGGGTTCTGTACATTTTCGATTTCAGATACTCCCATACAACAAATCTAAGAAAGTTAAATCTTGGGAGTGAGCCGGCTATTCTACAGGCCCCCGCCTAACAATCGATCTGCCAAAAAAATGTCCGTTGAGAAAGTAAGAACCAGGCCTATAATAATGAGGCGGCGCACCGTCTTGCTGGAACATAACGTTTTGAATATTATTTCAAACCACCTGAGATATTTCTGGGAAAATTTAGTCCTGCAAATGAATACGTGGACTACTGGATAAGAAAATCAAAACAATTTTGAACTGAGTGGTTTACAATCCGCCATTTTGTTATGGTTCAATATTTTTCTTTGAAATTCTAGGATCAAACGCAGAATTAAAAGACCTTTCAAATGAGGTGTCACTCGACCCCCATTTCTATTTAAAATTAAATTTCAAAATGGCGCCCAGTCGCCATTTTGGATGATACAAAATTTTAATATGGTCTGAAAAATAGTATTTAATTTCCCATTAGAGCACACCAAATTTTGTAGAAAAATATCAAGTCGTTCAAAAGTTAGTTGAGGGGGGGGGTTACTTTATGGACACAGTGTATATAATACGCTAATACCGGGAACAGTTGAGAATTAGATCAACCATGTTGAATAACAAGAAACTGGTTTGCATGACAACGGTTCTGTATTCATCCTGTTTAAAGTAGAGTACGTGGAGTAGTGTGCACAGTAAATGATTGCGCAACTCACTAAATTCACTCACTGCACAAATTTCTGTTTTGGCGTGAACTATCCTCGTAAATAAAGTTCGCTTTATCTGCAGTAGCGGTGCCTAGTGGCGGGGTTTGTAGCTGCATCGCGTACTTGATCAACACGAACAGTCGCCTGTTATGGGGATGCTGTGCTTGTGATATAGTTTAAATATGCGCTAATAAAGAAAACGGTAATAACCACGTCAAAACATTCCGCCCCTCGCCCCTGGGCTATTACAATACCACATTGAACCTCCATTTGTGTACTTGTGTTTGAGTAATAAGGCGATAAAAGTTAAAATTTTCCAAACAAAATCTTCGGAAAATAGCGTTGGATTTGTCCTGAGGTCTTCTATCAGATTCCGCTTTTAATTAAAAAAAAATTTCTGAAAACAATACCACCCCCACATTTTAAAGTGCGTCGAAAGCGAAATCGATCGGACCGACCACACATTTGGAAGTTATGAAGTGTCAGCTACACACCCACCAATCCACAGACAGACATTTTTTATAAACCACTTTTTTGGTCCCTGGAAGCCCAAAACGTGTATTTTCGTAAAAAATCGAATTTGAAAATAGTTATAAAACCAAAACTTTCCTATACTGAAAGTATATAAAAAAACATGAAAATGAGCAGTCTGTCTTTGCCTTTGAGGTTATAATAATAAGATTAGCCCAGAAAGCAGCAATACATACATAATCACTTAATTTCAGAAAGACAATTACTCCTAGAAAGTAATTTACGTGCAGAAATACATTGTTTTTCTTTGTGTTTACAAATTCACTAATATTTGGATTTTAGCTTTTAATAAATACAACATAAAAACGCGTTTTATACCTACGCCACTTCCACAAGTTTAGAAATACGCCACTCCATTCCGATCGTTTTATCCCGAGTAGATTTAATTTAACAAAAACAAAAGAAATTCAACTACCGAAATTTTTTTAATTTCCTTCTATACCTTCGCTTTCATGTACAATTTTCAGACATTCATTCGAAGATATACGTCTTACAATTTACAAAGAACTTCTTATATAAAGTACAAAACAATTTAATAAAAATCAAAGCAGGCAGAGACAACCGTCAGGAATGTTTTTCATCTCGAGTTATTTCCAAGACGATCGTTTTTTCAGTCGAAGAAAGGTCGCCTCGGTGCAAAACGAAACCATCTTTTCCCACAGCGCCGGATAATGAAGACATCAATCAGAAAAGGCGCAATAACGGAACAAGAACACCCGGAGTGACTTGTCAGGACATACGTCTTTCGTATCAGGAAATCTGAAGCCGGAAATGTAGCGCTTAGTTTTCCATGTAATACAGGCACATGAACACCGAGCCGGAAAGTTATCTTTTGGGGTTAAAAGCTTTTGGTTGTAAGCACGCTCTTTGATCTGCTGCAAAAGCGCACGAAACCTACCTTTAGTAAGACCTGAAGCGTCTAGACGCTCGGCGTCTTGTTTATCCAATTTATTTTACTATTACCATACAGAGCAGGAAAAAATAAAAATAAATTTCCTTTAGGAATGTGCAAAGTTCTGGGCCAAACCCGCTTCAATGCAATCGAACGATATTCGGTTTTTTTGAAAATGCTAAAGCAAGATCAAAATTCATGGAGCAATCTACAAACAACCACGTGGATTGCTCGTTTTGCCAATTCTGGTGCAAATTGCAAACGACTTAATTTAACTGTAAAATTAGTTCATTAATTCTGCACTAAGTTCGTTTCCCAAGACAAATTACTAAGTTTAATTAAACGGTTGCCGTGATTTTCCGATATGAACCATTTTCCCAGCAAAATTTTATTATGCAAGTCAGAAAACAACTCACCGTTAAGAATTATGTTCGGGATTTCGCTTCGTGCTGGAAAATCTGGAATAAAAACAAAAAAGGGTTAATATTTCACTCGACGTCTGGGAAATTTGCAAATATAATTAATAAATGTAGGTAATTGTGATTTATTTCAGTCGGGATAAACTTGGTAGAACGGAACACAGCAAGAAGCTTGAATGTTAAACACGGTAAATTTAATTTTCATAAAAACACCAATTTAATCAGAGTAACAGTCTTAGTAAAACCCGCTACAATTTATACAGCTAACCTTATTTTATAAATTCAACTTATTCGAAGAACTTTTTACAAATATCATAATTTTAATCTTATACATTACCATTAATTGCTGTTGAAAAATTTCTTAAATATTTGTTTACCGTTTTCCTGTTTGTGCTACTACGACTTATCACTGCCACCGACATCAAAGGGTAGTAGACCAGTACATCTAGATATTTTTTATTTTTATTTTTTATGTGTAAACATCTATTACGTAGCAAGTCACAGTTTTATATCTCTTCCGAACGAAGGTACATTGACAAACATGTCAAACTGTCATATTTGCAATTTTGATTAGTCGCAGGGCTTCCAGTGCACAATGCCAAAATAAAGTGAATAAGTAAACATCTATTTTCGATGAAATGAATTAAAACTGACTAATAGTAAAAATCAAATAAATCCTTTATTTATACGAGCATTATCCATGATACGTAAACCATTATACAGGTTCGTAATGTAAAACTTCAATTAAAAAAACGTACTATATGTGGGTTCATCATTTCCCATATAGCACGGGATATATTATAGACATCCGATTTAGATCCAAAAAACATCCGTTAAGTCCATGGACCTAAAATGGATGTAATATTTGAATATTTGGACGTCATTTTCGTTTTGATGTAATAACTTTTACAATAACAGAATTTTACTGTAAATTTTAAAATTACGGTAAGGGTGTAAGGGAATACGAATTTTTCTGAAAATCAAATATTTATTATTATATAATATTTATATTTATATTTATCAACGAAATTGTACTTTCATAATAAATGAATAACATTAGTTGAATTCGGTTAAAATGTTAAATGTATTCGTTGTATGTACATAATACAAATATTTATCTTTTTCGAGATTTTACCGCAATCATAACCAAATTAATGTCCGACGTAACCGTTACCATGATAACAACCAATAGAATTCCCAAAAACACTGCGAGACATAACAGTTACCACGGTAATACCAAATGCAAATCAATTAACCACCGTCCCTATCTTGATAACTAATGAAATAAAAATTTGTGCCTTTTACTCAAAAACGGTTCGTTGAAAAATACTATTACAAGTAAAATTATTTATTCAAGAAGTCCTAAAACTTCTAAAATAATCGATTATTGGCGTATGCCACAATTATACGATTAATAGGTACTTTCCGATAAAATGCAATAATTGTTGGGAAACATTTTAAGTTCGGCGCAATCTAGCGCCTATGTTATAGGTTTTGAACCTATAAACTATTAGGTTCCATTGCTCTATATTTTGGTCAAAAGTCGAGATGTAAATTAATACAATCATTACAGATACACCTGCATATTGTTATGGCTATTATAATCTCTCGCATAGCAGCTATAACAGATTGACCCCTAATCATTAGCGTTATAATCATCTACAGTAGCTTGTATAAATGTATACGTTGTTGCAATTTTAAACGCAACTAAAATTTGTTCAGCTTGACAACATTAAAACAATTTTAATAACTATGCCTATGATTGCTAAATATCAGTATACGTTAGTCATAAGTTTTCATAATGGTAACTATAATCTTGGTCAAAATTACATTACATGGATCTCAGTTTTATCCGCTACAATGAAGAATCTGATGATTTCTAAGTGATCTTAATCATTTGATTATTACAATCTTAGTCACAAAAGTCTGTAATCGCTACTTACTCATGCGCAAAATTTTAGATCTTCAATAGGGACTTACAACTGCAATGCCTCTAATGTGCAGCGAGAAAAGTTGAAAAGCAACACAGTTATGGAGTGATAGGACTTTGCTAAGCACATCTCTGCAATCACTACCGACATCTGTGCACAATTCACGGAAAAGCCCGTGCCGCAAAGTAGAAATCGGCGAAAAATAAGATTTTTGCAGAATTTTAGATATTAAATAAACTAGAAAACTAACTAACGCCATGCAAATACTGCCTACTTGTGTCTATGTAGTCCTTACCATAATGTGTCGTCAGTGTAAATTTATTCAGCCAATATTAACACAACTCACGGAAAAGCCCGTGCCGCAAAGTAAAAATCAGAGAACAATTTGATTTTTACAGAATTTTAGATATTAAATAAATTAGATAACTAACGAACACCAAATCAAATACTGTCTACTTGTGTCTATGTAATCCTTACCATAATCTCAGTCACCGGTGTAAATATAAACAACCAATATCGACACAACACACAGAAAAGCCGGTGCCGCAAAGTAATAATCAGAAAAATCCTTATTTTACAGAACGTTAAATATTAGATAAGTTAGATAACTAACCAAGACCAAATCAAATACTGCCTACTTGTATCTATGTAATCCTTACCATAATCTCAGTCATCGGTGTACATTTAATCAGACAATATTGACACAGCTCACGGAAACTCCCATACCGCAAAGTAAAAATCAGAGAACAATTTGATTTTTACAGAATTTTAGATATTAAATAAGTTAGATAACTAACGAAGACCAAATCAAATACTGCCTACTTGTGTCTATGTAATGCTTATCATAATCTAGTCATCGGTGTAAATTTAATCAGCCAATATTGACACAACTCACGGAAAAGCCCATGCCGCAAAGTAAAAATCAGAAAAAATTCTGATTTTGACAGAAGTTTAGATACTAAATAAGTTAAATGACTAACAAACACTAAATTAAATACTGGCTACTTGTATCTATGTAATCCTTACCATAATTTGTCATCGGTGTAAATTAATTCAGCCAATATTAACACAACTCACGGAAAAGCCCGTGCCGCAAAGTAAAAATCAGAGAGAAATCCGATTTTCACAGAATTTTAGATATTAAATAAATTAGATTACTAACGAACACCAAATCAAATACTGCCTACTTGTGTCTATGTAATTTTTACCATATTCTCGGTCATTAGTGTAGATTTAATAAGCCAATATTGACACAACTCATGGAAAAGCCCGTCCCGCAAAGTAAAAATCAGAAAAATCTTAATTTTACAGAATTCTAGATATTAAATAAGTTAGATAACTAACGAACACCAAATCAAATACTACCTAATTGTGTCTATGTAATCCTTACCATAATCTCAGTCACCGGTGTAAATATAAACAGCCAATATCGACACAACACACGGAAAAGCCGGTGCCGCAAAGTCAAAATCAGAGAACAATTCGATTTTTACAGAATTTTAGATATTAAATAAATTAGATAACTAACGAACACCAAATCAAATACTGCCTACTTGTGTCTATGTAATCCTTACCATGATTTCAGTCATCAGTGTAAATTTAATCAGCCAATATTGACACAGCTCACGGAAACTCTCATGCCGCAAAGTAAAAATCAGAGAACAATTTGATTTTTACAAAATTTTAGATATTAAATGAGTTAGATAACTAACGAAGACCAAATAAAATACTGCCTACTTGTATCTCTGTAATCCTTACCATAATCTCAGTCACCGGTGTAAATATTAACAGCCAATATCGGACACCACGCATGGAAAAGCCGGTGCCGCAAAATAAAAATCAGAGAAAAATTTTGATTTTTACCGAATTGTAGATATTAAATAAGTTAGATAACTGACGAAGACCAAACCAAATACTGCCTACTTGTATCTATGTAATCCTTACCATAATCTCAGTCATCGGTGTAAATTTAATCAGCCAATATTGACACAACTCACGGAAAAGCCCGTGCCGCAAAGTAAAAATTAGAGAACAATTCGATTTTCACAGAATTTTAGATATTGTGTCTATGTAATCCTTATCATAATCTCAGTCATCGGTGTAAATTTAATCAGCCAATATTGTCAACTCATGGAAGAGCCCATGCCGCAAAGTAAAAATCAGAGAAAAAATATGATTTTTAGAGAATTCTAGATATTAAGTAAATTAGAAAACTAAAGAACACCAAATCAAATACTGCCTACTTGTGGTGTCTATGTAATTTTTACCATAATCTCAGTCATCGGTGTAAATTTAATCAGCCAATATTGACACGACTTACGGAAAAGTCCATGCCGCAAAGTAAAAGTCAGAGAAAAATATGATTTTTACATAATTTTAGATATTAAGTAAATTAGAAAACTAAAGAACACCAAATCAAATACTGCCTAATTGTGCAATGTAATCCATGCCATAATCTCAGTCATCAGTGTAGATTTAATCAGCCAATATTGACACAACTCACGGAAAAGCCCGTGCCGCAAAGTAAAAATCAGAAATATCTTAATTTTACAGAATTTTAGATATTAAATAAGTTAGATAACTAACAAACACCAAATCAAATACTACCTAATTGTGTCTATGTAATCCTTACCATAATCTCAGTCACCGGTGTAAATATAAACAGCCAATATCGACACAACACACGGAAAAGCCGGTGCCGCAAAGTCAAAATCAGAGAACAATTCTATTGTTACAGAATTTTAGATATTAAATAAATTAGATGACTAACGAACACCAAATCAAATACTGCCTCCTTGTGTCTATGTAATCCTTACCATGATTTCAGTCATCAGTGTAAATTTAATCAGCCAATATTGACACAGCTCACGGAAACTCTCATGCCGCAAAGTAAAAATCAGAGAACAATTTGATTTTTACAAAATTTTAGATATTAAATGAGTTAGATAACTAACGAAGACCAAACCAAATACTGCCTACTTGTATCTCTGTAATCCTTACCATAAGCTCAGTCACCGGTGTAAATATTAACAGCCAATATCGGACACAACGCATGGAAAAGCCGGTGCCGCAAAATAAAAATCAGAGAAAAATTTTGATTTTTACCGAATTGTAGATATTAAATAAGTTAGATAACTGACGAAGACCAAACCAAATACTGCCTACTTGTATCTATGTAATCCTTACCATAATCTCAGTCGTCGGTGTAAAGTTAATCAGCCAATATCGGACACAACGCATGGAAAAGCCGGTGCGGTGCCGCAAAATAAAAATCAGAGAAAAATTTTGATTTTTACACCTTACCAACGGTAATGCCTCTGATTTGAGCTATTATGATTAATTGATTATGACTGTTTAAAGTCTCATATTGCCAATTTAATAATCAGGATTCTTATATTTAGTATTTCTTATCTCATAACTTACCAACAGTAAGTTTTCTGAATTAAAATATCACAATTCTAATTATGACTTATTAAAGTCGCAAATTTTACCAACAATAAGTCCTCCGAATCCAAATATCACAAATATAATTATGACATATTAATGTCTCAAATGGCCAATTTAATATCTGAGAACTCTGCTTTAGAATTTTGTAATCTCACAACGGTAATGCCTCTGATTTGAGCTATTATGATTATGACTGTTTATGATTTATTAGTCTCAAATCCCCGATTTAATATCTCAGAGCTACATGTATCAGAATTCCAACTGACAGTTTCAGAGTTCTTAGACTTAATATGCTACCAAATGGTTAAAAAAACCGTCTGTATATGGATGGGTGTGTGGGTGCGGCTTATAACTATAGAATGCATCGACCTATTTCGATGAGGTTTGGAATGTGGGGTATGTCAGATAGTCATCGATAAAATAACTTTTTTTTAGAAATTGAACTTTGGAAATCTGAATGGAATTTGATTTTTTTAAATTAAAAAATAAAGTAAAACATTGTTTGAGAACTGCTGAGATTCATAGAAATACATTTGAAATTCACAAGGTTATTACATAAATTGTAATTTAAAACCACTGTGGCAAATTAGGCGATGAGAAACTTTTTGCACCTTTTTTATTCTCTTTTTCAGTTTCGGTTTTTTCGATAACGTATGTTTGAACCCAAAGTTTTATTATTATCCTGCAGTACTCAAACAATTTTGGGATACATTTGCAATAATTATTGTTTCGCACCTTAAGGGTTTCTTTAACAAACAAATGTTTTTTTCTGGTTTGTAGGTTTAATATTTGGATCTTTTGTTGATACACCCTATATAGTAGAATAAGATGTTTAACTTAAATTAATTAATTTTTGGTCTCTGATATACTTTAACCTCAAGGCCCGCTCTCGTTACAGTTGGAGTGTTGTGATCTTATAGTCACTGTTGGTGCATACAGCGTTGATACAAGAATAGCATACATACTGTTAAAATATGATAAGTAACCATTTCTAAAGTACAGGAAAGTCCAGACAAAGTGCTTCTCTCATTTTAGACTTTGTACTATCAGAACGTTTCAAAACGTTATTAGTAGTTGTTTTTTTGCAGCTCCAACGCTTAAGAAATTGCGCAATTAATCTCAATGCTACTTAAAACTTTTTAAACAGACTTTTATCTGTAACCCACCAATTAGTCCTTGATTATCTCCCTTAGCTCAGTAGAAAAAGGCAAAAAAGTTGCTAACTGTAGTTTTCTCTCGTGGTGCATTTGAAGTTTATCGGTAAAGTTTTCTGTATGTAGACTTCCTTCCTTTCGGTTCTATTACGAAAGTTTTTTCAAGGTAGAATTACCTAGTAAAATTTTAAATTTATAGTTCCAAACGGAATTACGCTTGGTATTTCTTCGTTGCGACGTAAACTTAGACGGTGCATCTTGCATGGTTGAATTAGAAATGTAGACCACACTTTGCATGTCAAACTTTAAATTTTCTTCGCTTCAAATTTGTATTAGTTTAAATTTTTATTTCTTACTCGAATCCATCGTTCCGGAATTATTCAGAAATAAAGTTTTAGTTGCACTTCGTATATTCTTTTGATGCGCTAGTAATGAGAAAGTCAAACTAATTTGCATTTCCAACTTGTAAATTAGAAATTCCCAATAAAAGTTTCTTATATTCAAGCTGCTGAATACTTTAATGATCAAAGTTTGAAAGGAAGTCAGAGTGAATAGTGTCTGGTCGTTGATTTCTTCTTAGTTCCAATTCTGCATCGAGTTTTAAGTTCGTTGCACAATTTTATTACTAATTGATCTTAGATGCCTAGTTTTTGGTTTAGTGAAGATTGTTTGGAAAGTTTTTCTTGTATTTTCAACGGTGTTAAATAATTTATATTATTTTTATAAACAAATATTTAGTGGATTGATGTTAAAGTTTGATTTTAGTTAATTTTTAATTATACAGGGTATTAATGAATTGTAGGGACAAACTTCTAGGGCTTGCAAAACACAACAAAGCAAACAACTTTTGTTAATAAATGTGTGGTCAAAAGTGTTTCCTTTCAGGGATAGAGCTCCTCAAAGATTTTTTAAGAAGCGCCTAAATGGAGGCAACTCAATTTACTACCTACTACTTGTTTCCATAACGACGGAAATTAATACAGGATAAATAAAGCCCTCTTTCCCACTTTTCAACTTTAAATTTAATTTAAAATAAATTAATTAACAAAATGTTTCAAAACTAAGCAACAGAAAAAAAAACAAATTACAAAGCAAAAATCAACTATTTGAAAAATTTACAATAACTAATTCAAATATTAACAAAAAAATATCGAATTGTGTCAAAATTGACGTTATTTGAATGCATGTATGTCTAGATCGTTTTTTTTTAAATTCCGTGTGACCTGTGCAAAGTAATTGAAAATGGAATTTGGGTTGCCTATTTTCAGGTACTTCTTAAAGAATCTTTAAGAGGCTCTATTTTCTAAAGGAAACACTTTTGACCACACATTTATTAACAAAAGTTGTTTGCTTTGTTGTGTTTTGCAAGCCCTAGAAGTTTGTCCCTACAATTCATTACAAATTTGTTTAATCACTTTTAGCTATAAACTTGCTTTCGTGGTTTACTTCCGCGAAATATAGGCTTTTTTGTTCGAGAGTAAGGGGCTTTAATGTGAACTTGTAATTAAGTAAACAGTAAGTGATTCCTGGCGCAAATGAATGCCTTCTGAGCATGGAATCTTGTCGGACGTACAAGTCACTTGTTAACCGAGTAATAGTCAATTATCCTTTCCAACCGCGGCCAAAGCCTAGTCGCCTAATTACCTATCGCCAGCAATTAACTCCTTGCTCCGGTAATTTACTGAAGCAGCCCGTAGATTGCAACTAGTAAGTTACGTCTGCAGTTGAAACGTAATCAGCTCGTGCGTGTCGAAGAGTTTTTCTATACAAGAGTTTGGTAACTGATGGGGTGTTTTACGTTCCTGTCGATTAAAAATATAATAAAAAAATAATATAATTATTACCTAATTGTAGAAATAATTATTATTTCTGGGTAAATACAATTTACGTCGGTGTTTGTATTACATATTTCATATTATTGCTGTTTTTAGGGCAATAATTTAATATGTCTAGCAAACGGATATACACTATTATGACTCACAGTCAAAGATCGTTGGGCTAAATTTTTGATTACGTAATGCCTCTAGTGAAACGTTGGGAATGTAATCTTGTCATCTTATGATTAAAATTGATTGTTGGATTGTATACTAATTGTGATTGATTATTCCCAAAAGTTGGATTAATAACGCATAGAATTATCATATGTGTAATAAAAGTAATATACGATTTCAGAAAATAAAATTGGCGATTGTAGATGTAGGTATATTGGCTGATTAAATTTACACCGATGCATGACTGAGATTATGGTAAGGATTACATAGACCCAAGTAGGCAGTATTTGATGTGGTGTTTGTTAGTTTTCTAATTTATTTAATATCTAATATTTTGTAAATATCAGATTTTTCTCTGATTTTTACTTTGCGGCATGGGCTCTTCCGTGAGTTGTGTCAATATTGGCTGATTAAATTTACACCGATAACTGAGATTATGGTAAGGATTACATAGATACAAGTAGGCAGTATTTGGTTTGGTCTTCGTTAGTTATCTAACTTATTTAATATCTAAAATTCTGTGAGATAGAAAATACTAAATCAGAGTTCTCAGATATTAAATTGGCCATTTGAGACATTAATATGTCGTAATTATAATTGTGCTATTTGGATTCCGAGGATTTGGCTTGTTGGTAAGAGTTGAGACTTTAATAAGTCATAATTAGAATTGTGATATTTTAATTCAGAAGACTTACTGTTGGTAAGTTATGAGACAGGAGATACTAAGTAAAGAATTCTGCGTATTAAATTTGCAATTTGAGACTTTTAACAGTTATAATCATAATTGTAATATTTCAATTCAAAGGCTTTACTGTTAGTAAGCTGTAAAATAGCAGATACTAAGTCAGAATTCTGAGATATTAAATTAGCCATTGTGACATTAATATGTCATGACAATTTAACACTTTAGGCAGTTATAATTAGAATTGTAATATTTCAATTCAGAGGTTTTATTGTTGCTAAGTTGTGAGATAGGCGATACTAAATCAGAATTCGGCAAAATTAAATTGGCCATCTGAGCTTTTAAAAAATCAAAATCATAATTGATATATTTTAATATGGACAACTTACTGTTGGTAAGTTGTTAGATATGACATACTGAATCAAAATTCTGAGATATTAAATAGACCATTTGTGACTTCAGTAAGTCATAATGAGAATTGTAATATTTTAATATCGTTCAGTTATGAGACGGGATATACTAAGTCAGAATTTTGAGATATTGAATTAGTAGTTTATGACTTTCAAAGTTTAAACAGTCAGTCGCAATTAAAATTGTAATATGATTTAGAGGCCTTGCCGTTGAAAGGCTGTGAGATGGGAGATACTCAATCACAATTCTGAGATATTAAATGGCAATTTGAAACTAATAAGTCATAGGTAATCATAATTGTAATATTTCAATTCAGAGGCCGTACCGTTGCTAAATTGCGTGATAGAGACAGTTAATTCAGAACTCTGAGATATGAAATTGGCAATTTGAGACGGTAATAAGTCATAATCATAATTGTAATATTGTATCTCAAAGGTTGGTAAGTTGTGATACAGGAGACAAATATTAGGTCAACAAACTGAAATATTATATTGCAATTCCGTTTTGAACTAAACAACAATAAATATTAAATGAGACAAAAAACTTCTGTTATTTTAACGCCCAAAGCTACAACTTTACATACATTATTATAGACACTCAAACCATACGCTGGCATGCCAAACTTAGATCCATCAATGCTGTTCGTGACGTCAATTTCGTTTTCCTATTTAGTATCCGACAAGTTCACAAAAGGTTGAAAACCTTTAAATTTCATATTTAGACCGTTATTTAACATTGTGTCGTGTGCCAGAGGTTAAAAACCAAACAGCAACACATGTATTTTTAAATAAACAACCATTTAGCGATTTATCACAACACAGCTGTTACTACAACTATAAACATAATAATATTAATATCGCTAATTACAACTTTGAGAGTAAATTATGATAAGAATATTATTTGGCATTTTATTTTTGGAAGAAGCGATTTGTACAATAAATCAATGCTTTCATTCTTACTATTTCCAACCGAAGAAGTTATTTAAAACGGAATCATTAAATCAGTGATTGTGAAACTGTTAATTATGATTTTTTTGAGAAAATGCATTAATAAAAACTATTAAAACAAATTTTATCCGGACTATTACTAAGAGAACGGAAATTAAATATTAAGGAGCAATGAAATAATCAGTGGCGTACCTAAAAAAGAAAATTTAAATTATTAAATTCCATACGTAGCACAAAGTCTTAAATTCGAAGTAATTTAGTACGCCACTGACGGTGTCAGTTTAATAATTATCCAAGTAATTAGCTATTTAGCAAGTATGAAGCAAATAAATTTTCATGTCGAATTATTAGCACGCAAAGACATGCAATAAACAACGAATCCCAAAACACGGAAGTGCAAACACGTTCCATTTGCGCATTATTTTCAAGTCTAAAATTGCAACAGACTGACAGCAGCTGCAAATTAAGCCGTTAAGAAAGTTTTTAATAACTACCTAAGAATAAGTAAAAATCATGCCGCAATTCAACACCGTCAAACAATACTAAGGTCGTTTGCTTTTTACATTTTAAGAGTAAATAAGAACGGTATTTTATTACGTTTCACAGACAGTTCATATGGTAGCTCCGTTTTGGATTACCCGCCGCTGCCTTTTATGGGGAATGTTGCGTGAATTTGTGGGGGCTATAGAATACATGACAAAACCGTCGTAGGCGATGGTTACTTCAGATCTGTTTGCATAAACGCGAACTTTTTTTAAGGCATTTATTGCCTAATTCATTGGACAATAAGTTAGTTTATATTAATCCACAATGTATAATAACTGTTAAATTGACGCTGATTTTAAGTTGAAGATTCAGTTCCATCATTTTGTGGATTCATAATAACTTTTAAATCTCTCCCTTATTAATTTACTCTTACCACGACAGGGCTGATTATAAAAGTAGTACGAGAAAATTTCTACAGGCTTTATATCGTGATATCGGTCTTGTTAATCAGAACTCAGAGAGACATAACGCCCAAAATTCCCGCATCTAGGGTTTCTCACCGACCTTTATTTAAAAGGACAATCTTTACTTTACTACTTTTGTCGGTTGTCCTTCAGTAATTTTTGTCTTGTTTCCCACCGACCTTTAATTAAAAGAACAATCTTTACTTTACTAATTTTGTCGGTTGTCCTTCAGTAATTTGTGTCTTGTTTCCCACCGTCCTTTATTTAAAAGGACAATCTTTACTTTACTAATTTTGTCGGTTGTCCTTCAGTAAATTGTGTCTTGTTTCCCACCGACCTTTATTTAAAAGGACAATCTTTACTTTATTAATTTTGTCGGTTGTCCTTCAGTAATTTGTGTCTTGTTTCCCACCGTCCTTTATTTAAAAGAACAATCTTTACTTTACTACTTTTGTCGGTTGTCCTTCAGTAATTTTTGTCTTGTTTCCCACCGACCTTTAATTAAAAGAACAATCTTTACTTTACTAATTTTGTCGGTTGTCCTTCAGTAATTTGTGTCTTGTTTCCCACCGTCCTTTATTTAAAAGGACAATCTTTACTTTACTACTTTTGTCGGTTGTCCTTCAGTAATTTTTGTCTTGTTTCCCACCGACCTTTATTTAAAAGGACAGTCTTTACTTTACTACTTTTGTCGGTTGTCCTTCAGTAATTTGTGTCTTGTTTCCCACCGACCTTTATTTAAAAGAACAATCTTTACTTTACTAATTTTGTCGGTTGTCCTTCAGTAATTTGTGTCTTGTTTCCCACCGTCCTTTATTTAAAAGGACAATCTTTACTTTACTACTTTTGTCGGTTGTCCTTCAGTAATTTTTGTCTTGTTTCCCACCGACCTTTAATTAAAAGAACAATCTTTACTTTACTAATTTTGTCGGTTGTCCTTCAGTAATTTGTGTCTTGTTTCCCACCGTCCTTTATTTAAAAGGACAATCTTTACTTTACTACTTTTGTCGGTTGTCCTTCAGTAATTTTTGTCTTGTTTCCCACCGACCTTTAATTAAAAGAACAATCTTTACTTTACTAATTTTGTCGGTTGTCCTTCAGTAATTTGTGTCTTGTTTCCCACCGACCTTTATTTAAAAGGACAATCTTTACTTTACTACTTTTGTCGGTCGTCCTTCAGTAATTTGTGTCTTGTTTCCCACCGACCTTTAATTAAAAGAACAATCTTTACTTTACTAATTTTGTCGGTTGTCCTTCAGTAATTTGTGTCTTGTTTCCCACCGACCTTTATTTAAAAGGACAATCTTTACTTTACTACTTTTGTCGGTCGTCCTTCAGTAATTTGTGTCTTGTTTCCCACCGACCTTTATTTAAAAGAACAATCTTTACTAATTTCGTCGGTTGTCCTTCAGTAATTTGTGTCTTGTTTCCCACCGTCCTTTATTTAAAAGGACAATCTTTACTTTACTAATTTTGTCGGTTGTCCTTCAGTAAATTGTGTCTTGTTTCCCACCGACCTTTATTTAAAAGGACAATCTTTACTTTACTAATTTTGTCGGTTGTCCTTCAGTAATTTGTGTCTTGTTTCCCACCGTCCTTTATTTAAAAGGACAATCTTTACTTTACTAATTTTGTCGGTTGTCCTTCAGTAAATTGTGTCTTGTTTCCCACCGACCTTTATTTAAAAGGACAATCTTTACTTTATTAATTTTGTCGGTTGTCCTTCAGTCATTTGTGTCTTGCTTCCCACCGACCTTTATTTAAAAGAACAATCTTTACTTTACTAATTTTGTCGGTTGTCCTTCAGTAATTTGTGTCTTGTTTCCCACCGACCTTTATTTAAAAGGACAATCTTTACTTTACTAATTTTGTCGGTTGTCCTTCAGTAATTTGTGTCTTGTTTCCCACCGACCTTTATTTAAAAGGACAATCTTTACTTTATTAATTTTGTCGGTTGTCCTTCAGTAATTTGTGTCTTGTTTCCCACCGACCTTTATGTAAAAGGACAGTCTTTACTTTACTAATTTTGTCGGTTGTCCTTCAGTCATTTGTGTATTGTTTCCCACCGACCTTTATGTAAAAGGGCAATCAATCTTTACTTTACTAATTTTGTCTGTTATCCTTCAGTAATTTGTGCCTTGTTTTCCACCGACCTTTATTTAAAAGGACAGTCTTTACTTTACTAATTTTGTCGGTTGTCCTTCAGTAATTTGTGTCTTGTTTCCCACTTTTTATTATTTTTATGTATTAAAAGGCGAATGGTTAAAGACTACAACAAAAAAATGCTTAAAGTTGTATGAGCAATGTAATCGTAATCGGCGTGATAGCATCCCTCAACGATTTACTGAATGGCAACCGACAAAATTAGTAAAGAAAAGATTGTCTTTTTAAATAAGAGACGGTGGGAAACCCTAGATGCTGAAATTTTAGGCGTTGTATCGGTTGTGTCCCTCCGAGTTCTGATTAACAAAACCGATATTACACGAGCGCATTTGAGAATTAAGGGCCATTTGTTGAGCGTTGTGGTCCTATAAACCAATTGGGCGTTGTGAACGCTTTAGGCTTTATGGACCTGTAGCAGTTTGGGCATTATGGCCCTCCTGAACAACAGGGCGTTATGGGCACATTGGGCATTGTGTCTCTAGCTATTTTTAGGCTTTGCGGCCGTCAGCGTCGTGGGCGATGTGGTCCTGTCCAGCGTTTGGCGTTGTAGTCTACTTATAGCGTTAGCCGTTATAGTCCTTGGGCGAAGTGTCCATGCCCCGTTCGTAATTGAAAATGATATTACCCTAAATATTTTGTATAGTAAAATATAATATTTGTCACAGATAATCCTCTAAAACTGTTCTATTTTACATTGAGATGGTACTGCAAATATTTTGTTTTCGTGTACTTCCACGTACTTTTTTATATTTCCTTTTACTTCTTAAAAACTTTAAAGTTTGAGACTATGTTTATTTTTAGATGCAGCTATAATTAGCAGCAACCTGCCCAAAACGGAAGCTTTTTAAAGTATCTGAAATTGTTTTTTAAACCTTACCACTTACTAAAAGAATGAAGCACTTCTCACTTCGCACACGCAAATCTAGTCCACAGATTTATACAAACTTTGTGTTAAATTTTGTTATTGCTAAATTGATTAATTTGTAAGTTACGACGACAGCACAACAACAGTGTCTATAAGATGCACCCGTCTACCATTTTAGCGGGAGGGGGGAAGCAATAAACGACGGGACACCATGGCCGACCGATTTATCAATTTCGTTTTCAAAGAAAAAACTATTTTTTTTGTGTTTTTGGGAAAAAATTCCTCGGAATAAGTGGGTATATTCCCGTATCAAAATTTAACCTTAGAAAAATCTACTGTCGCTTAGGAGCAGTTTAGTATAAACATAAATGTTTTATCGTTCCACAATTAATAAAGGTGATTGAATTAACAATTTTCAAAAATTCATACAAGACGTCACAGAGAAATTAGCAGCTTGGAACACCAACCTATAATTGTAGCTCTATGAACCCGCCCATAAAATTAAAAGAATATTCGTGTTTGTGCAATATTGTTCCGAAATTTTGAAAACATAATAGCATCGTGTTCCCCTAAGGCTATTCTGGCCGAATTTTGCATTTACATTGCAGGGTGAGAAGACTCACGAACAGTTAGACCATGGAAAGTGACCTTAGACCTTTTACTTACTATACAGCAACCTGCTACCTTCACAGCAGCTCCATAACCAGACAATCACCCAAACCACCCAATTCTCCAAATGAACAGGGCTATTAGGGCTATTATAATGACTAAAGTTTAGGACGATCTCGCAATTCGTTTCTGAGTGACAAACGTTAAAGTAAAAATTTTTAAAAATCGTGGCGGTCGCCAGTTTAAAGCTAGATAGTTCGGATTTGCCCTAGTTTTTTAAAACCCACTTTTGTGATTTCTTGGAGGATCAAACATAATTTTCGTTAAAATCTTGAAATCGACTATTTTCATTAGATCAATACTTCCCGTACTGAAAGGAAAAGAACGCTACAACGGTACTTGCGCGCGTCTAAAATGCAACTGCTACCTACCAATCGGGAACAGGAACGTTTGTTTATACAATAGCACAGACTTCCTTTCGGTTACGGTTTCAATTTTGTGAAAATTTCAGTTACGGTTTACAGCTTTTAAAAATTTCGGTTTCGTTTACGGTTACCGGTATTTTTTGGTTCATCTTTATGAAAAGCAAAAAAACTCTCGACAAGATTATAAGTAAAAATTACGCCACGCAATTAAAAAAAAAGGAAGTTTCCACGGAAAAACGGTAGCACTAAAAAAAATTTGTTTGTTAAACTGTTAAACACCTGCTGACTAAACTAATCTTAATTAGTAATATGCAATCATATGTTAAATGTAGGATTTTATTGTGGCTGTATTACTGTAACTGAGCTACATTGCATTTTAACTTGACATTTTGTCCTCCTACAAAATGGCCGCCTGACGTCACTCAGTTGATTGTTCAGAAGCTGAAGTCGTGTATTTAGTAAAGCTATAAAGAAATCTGTGAGTCTATGTGACTGAGACCATGCCAGAACTTCATGAAATGCTCAATTAACTCCCTGCGATATATCGCAGTGATTAGCTGGCCGGTGCCGGCCGTCTGGAAATATTACGGCGGTATACAGTATACTGTCATCGGATAACATGCAGCGTAGTTTGGTGGCAATTTAAATTTGGCCGGCGGATGACGTTGATGTTCCATATTTTAACGTTTGCTATCAACAGACGCCGTGGCTCAGTGCTAGAATGCGTGTACAGCGTTGTCAAGCATAGATTGGTCGAGAGTTCGAATCCAGTGCGGATTACATTTAAAAAAATTTTAAATTTCACTCTTTTTTGAAAATTGGGTTACGTATTTTACCATTATTGTTTGTTGTTGACTGTTTATGTTCCCTGAAATCTTTAGCGATAGTGGCAGCACCGGAAGCGCAGCAATGTGCACACTGTCAGCTTACTGACTGCCAATAACACAAAAATTAAGTATTTTGTAATAAAAAGAAAATATGTATCCTTCTGGTAAAGTATTCATATCATGTTATATACCGGCAAAAACATTAATACCTCTAATCATTGTTTTGGCTAACGCCCTAAGGGTGAACCACAGGAGCTGAACGCCTGAACATGCGGAATGCAAAAATAAAATTGTAAATCGGTCTTACATTTGTCGGTACGAAAAAAAAACGGGTATATTCTTAAAATAATTACGGTTACGGTTTTCGGTTACGGTTCGGAAAATTTTGCGGTTTAAACTGCTTTTATATTTTACCTGAGCACTATTTACTTACAAATTTTGTAGCGATTCAGTAAGTTAAACAGGCCCAAAATCAAATTTTCTAATAGTCGCAGAGGTCGCTATTTCAACGTTAGAAAGTTCGGTAAAAGTTCATCAAAATTGATTGTTTTCGTTTAAAAATCTTAAAATCAAAAATTTTCACGTAATCAAATGAAAATTTACCACTGCATAACTTCATAGGCAACGATGACAAAACAAAGAAGGTTCATCTCGACTTCTTGAGATTTTCAAGTGGTTTTGTGTTCTGAGAGTCATAAAGGGTCAGAGTAAGCACTACACAATGAAAACGACCACATTATAGCCGCGCAAATAGCTGTTTTCGGCTGTTTTATTGTTTACAACCCCCTTTGTTTGCTAGAAAACTTCATAAATTTTATATGAACGCCAAATTTCGAACTTCTGAATAATTTGCCCTTGCTCCAACTCTTGTCCTTTTCCTCTTTACTCTGCAATTTTTTACAGAAAATCTAAAAACCCTTTTCTGATATTCCGAGCCCGAATAAACAATTTTTTCGCACAAACAAATCCATTTCCATCAAACTTCCTTTAAAAAAAGTTTAGGAAAATAAAACCGCCTACGCGAGAGATAACAAAATATTGCTCATGTGTGTTTGTAGAGTAAAATGGGAGATAAGACGTTTCCCTATTTCATTTCGTATTCCGAAGTATCGTGTTTTCGATTTGGATAGGCGGTCGTTCATAAATCGTACAGAAGTTGCCAATAATTTTGTTTTGAAAGCGGCGGCATCATTTGAAATTATTTATGTATTTGAGTGCATGCGAATAAACTGTGAAAATTCTATTTAATGGAAACGACTGCGGAATTACGGAACGGTGAAGTTCTTCCTGCTCGTCAATATTGTATGGAGGTGAAACAATAACACTCTGTGGGTCATTGTTTGTGTTTCGATGTAATTTTTGTTTTATTGTGTTAAAGGTGTTCGCACCAAAAATTTAGAACAAAGAACTTTAAAACATGTTTGTAGCATCGTATAGGGTGACTGTTTTAATGCCAAAATAATGTTAAGGGCAAAACTGTTTAGGATTGCCAAAAAAATTTAATTCCAAGACTCAAATCAATAACGTTTTTCCGAACAAATTGCAACTTTAATTGCAGAGAAAATACCATTATTTTACAAATAATAATCCGGTGGTTTATGGTAATTACTAAATGATTGTTTAATTTGTGAAAAAACTTTTATGTGGATGACGATAAATAAACTTCACTAGTAGTAGTAGGCAATATAGGTACTTAATTTTACAATTATACGCCAAATTAAAATTCTAATTTCAGTAGATTCTAATAATTTAAATGAAAATAATTCATAATTATTTCCAACAAATTTAAAGTAATTCTAGCAAATAAGTAACTGCACTAGGGCAAATTTCCCATTCCTTTAATTTCGTGGTAATTTCACCAAATTTAATCAATTTGCATTAATTTTAAAATAATTCTAACAGGTAACTATTTTCACTAAACTAAAAGTAATTCCAGTGGCTACAAAGTAATTCCATCAATTTAGCAATTACAAGGACATAATTCCAGCAGCACATATTTGCAATTACTCTAATTTCGCTCATTCTCAACACTTTCCACTAATTTCAAAATGACTCTATTAAGTAACCATTTGTACTAAAGTGAAGTAATTCTAGTGGTTACGATGTAATTCCAGTAATTTAGCAACTAACAGTACACAATTCCACGAGTAGAAATTTGCAATGCCGTTGGTTTAACATTAATTTCATTAGTTACAAACGATTTCTTATAATTTCAAAATATTTACTATTTCCACTAAATTGTGAGTAATTCTAGTAGTTGCAAAGTAATTCAATTAGTTTGGCAATAACAAGTACATGAATTCCACAAGCAGAAATTCGTCATTTTTTTTCTTTAATTCATGCGTACTCCAAACAATCTCCAAAATTCTAAATAATTCTAATAACTAACTACTGTTTCCCGTATTAGCAAGTAATTCTAGTATTTGCAAAGTAATTCCATTAATTTAGCACAGACATAATTCCACGATAACAATTTTGTAATTATTTAATTTCAAACAAGTTTGCAATTCCTTTTATTTCATGCTATTTTCACCAATTTCTATCGTCTACTAATTTCCCAACATAATTGTTTCCGCTAAATTAAAAGTAATTGTAGGAGTTACAAAGTAATTCCATTAATTTAGCAACTAATCGTATATATTTCCAGGAGAACAAATTTGCAATGCAATTTGACTTTATTTTTACTTATTCCAAACAACTTCCTCTAATTTCCAAATATCGACATTATCCACAACATTGTAAGTAATTTTAGTAGTTGCAAAGTAATTCCATTAATTTAGCACGTACATATAATTGAGCTTACAAATTTGCAATTCCTTTAATTTCATGCTATTTTCACCAATTTCTACCGTCTACTAATTTCAAAGTAACTGTAATAAGAAACTGCTTCCACTAATTTGTAAGTAATTCTAGTAATTACGAAGCAATTCCATTAATTTAGCAACTACCAACACAATTTTAGGAGCATTATTTAATTGACAATAATTTCACTAATTCCAAACAACTTGCACTAATTTCTGAATATTGACATTTCCACAACATTGCAAGTAATTCTAGTAGTTGCAAAGTAGTTCCATTAATTTAAGACATTAATAATTGAGTTTAAAAATTCGCAATTCATTATCAAACGAATTTGCAATTCCTTTAATTTCCTGCTATTTTCGTCAATTTCTACAGTCTACTAATTTCAAAGTAACTGTAATAAGAAACTGCTTCCACTAATTTGTAAGTAATTCTAGTAATTACGAAGCAATTCCATTAATTTAGCAACTACCAACACACAATTTTAGAAGCATTATTTAATCGACAATAATTTCACTAATTCCAAACAACTTACCAATTTCTGAATATCGACATTTCCACTACATTGTAGTAATTCTAGTAGTTGCAAGTAGCTCCATTAATTTAAGACATTCATAATTGAGTTTACAAATTGGCTATTAATTATCAAACGAATTTGCAATTCCTTTAATTTCATGCTATTTTCACCAAATTCTACCGTCTACTAATTTCAAAGTAACTGTAATAAGAAACTGCTTCCACTAATTTGTAAGTAATTCTAGTAGTTATGAAGCAATTCCATTAATTTAGCAACTACCAACACACAATTTTAGGAGCATTATTTAATTGACAATAATTTCACTAATTCCAAACAACTTGCACTAATTTCTGAATATTGACATTTCCACAACATTGCAAGTAATTCTAGTAGTTGCAAAGTAGTTCCATTAATTTAAGACATTAATAATTGAGTTTAAAAATTCGCAATTCATTATCAAACGAATTTGCAATTCCTTTAATTTCCTGCTATTTTCGTCAATTTCTACAGTCTACTAATTTCAAAGTAACTGTAATAAGAAACTGCTTCCACTAATTTGTAAGTAATTCTAGTAATTACGAAGCAATTCCATTAATTTAGCAACTACCAACACACAATTTTAGGAGCATTATTTAATCGACAATAATTTCACTAATTCCAAACAACTTACCAATTTCTGAATATCGACATTTCCACTACATTGTAGTAATTCTAGTAGTTGCAAGTAGCTCCATTAATTTAAGACATTCATAATTGAGTTTACAAATTGGCTATTAATTATCAAACGAATTTGCAATTCCTTTAATTTCATGCTATTTTCACCAAATTCTACCGTCTACTAATTTCAAAGTAACTGTAATAAGAAACTGCTTCCACTAATTTGTAAGTAATTCTAGTAGTTATGAAGCAATTCCATTAATTTAGCAACTACCAACACACAATTTTAGGAGAATTATTTAATTGACAATAATTTCACTAATTCCAAACAACTTGCAGTAATTTCTGAATATTGACATTTCCACAACATTGCAAGTAATTCTAGTAGTTGCAAAGTAGTTCCATTAATTTAAGACATTCATAATTGAGTTTACAAATTGGCTATTAATTATCAAACGAATTTGCAATTCCTTTAATTTCATGCTATTTTCACCAAATTCTACCGTCTACTAATTTCAAAGTAACTGTAATAAGAAACTGCTTCCACTAATTTGTAAGTAATTCTAGTAGTTATGAAGCAATTCCATTAATTTAGCAACTACCAACACACAATTTTAGGAGCATTATTTAATTGACAATAATTTCACTAATTCCAAACAACTTGCACTAATTTCTGAATATTGACATTTCCACAACATTGCAAGTAATTCTAGTAGTTGCAAGTAGTTCCATTAATTTAAGACATTCATAATTGAGTTTACAAATTGGCTATTAATTATCAAACGAATTTGCAATTCCTTTAATTTCATGCTATTTTCACCAAATTCTACCGTCTACTAATTTCAAAGTAACTGTAATAAGAAACTGCTTCCACTAATTTGTAAGTAATTCTAGTAGTTATGAAGCAATTCCATTAATTTAGCAACTACCAACACACCATTTTAGGAGCATTATTTAATTGACAATAATTTCACTAATTCCAAACAACTTGCTCTAATTTCTGAATATTGACATTTCCACAACATTGCAAGTAATTCTAGTAGTTGCAAAGTAGTTCCATTAATTTAAGACATTCATAATTGAGTTTACAAATTGGCTATTAATTATCAAACGAATTTGCAATTCCTTTAATTTCATGCTATTTTCACCAAATTCTACCGTCTACTAATTTCAAAGTAACTGTAATAAGAAACTGCTTCCACTAATTTGTAAGTAATTCTAGTAGTTATGAAGCAATTCCATTAATTTAGCAACTACCAACACACCATTTTAGGAGCATTATTTAATTGACAATAATTTCACTAATTCCAAACAACTTGCACTAATTTCTGAATATTGACATTTCCACAACATTGCAAGTAATTCTAGTAGTTGCAAAGTAGTTCCATTAATTTAAGACATTCATAATTGAGTTTACAAATTGGCTATTAATTATCAAACGAATTTGCAATTCCTTTAATTTCATGCTATTTTCACCAAATTCTACCGTCTACTAATTTCAAAGTAACTGTAATAAGAAACTGCTTCCACTAATTTGTAAGTAATTCTAGTAGTTATGAAGCAATTCCATTAATTTAGCAACTACCAACACACAATTTTAGGAGCATTATTTAATTGACAATAATTTCACTAATTCCAAACAACTTGCTCTAATTTCTGAATATTGACATTTTCCACAACATTGCAAGTAATTCTTGTAGTTGCAAAGTAGTTCCATTAATTTAAGACATTCATAATTGAGTTTAAAAATTCGCAATTCATTATCAAACGAATTTGCAATTCCTTTAATTTCCTACTATTTTCGTCAATTTCTACAGTCTACTAATTTCAAAGTAACTGTAATAAGAAACTGCTTCCACTAATTTGTAAGTAATTCTAGTAATTACGAAGCAATTCCATTAATTTAGCAACTACCAACACACAATTTTAGGAGCATTATTTAATCGACAATAATTTCACTAATTCCAAACAACTTACCAATTTCTGAATATCGACATTTCCACTACATTGTAGTAATTCTAGTAGTTGCAAGTAGCTCCATTAATTTAAGACATTCATAATTGAGTTTACAAATTGGCTATTAATTATCAAACGAATTTGCAATTCCTTTAATTTCATGCTATTTTCACCAAATTCTACCGTCTACTAATTTCAAAGTAACTGTAATAAGAAACTGCTTCCACTAATTTGTAAGTAATTCTAGTAGTTATGAAGCAATTCCATTAATTTAGCAACTACCAACACACAATTTTAGGAGCATTATTTAATTGACAATAATTTCACTAATTCCAAACAACTTGCACTAATTTCTGAATATTGACATTTCCACAACATTGCAAGTAATTCTAGTAGTTGCAAAGTAGTTCCATTAATTTAAGACATTAATAATTGAGTTTAAAAATTCGCAATTCATTATCAAACGAATTTGCAATTCCTTTAATTTCCTGCTATTTTCGTCAATTTCTACAGTCTACTAATTTCAAAGTAACTGTAATAAGAAACTGCTTCCACTAATTTGTAAGTAATTCTAGTAATTACGAAGCAATTCCATTAATTTAGCAACTACCAACACACAATTTTAGGAGCATTATTTAATCGACAATAATTTCACTAATTCCAAACAACTTACCAATTTCTGAATATCGACATTTCCACTACATTGTAGTAATTCTAGTAGTTGCAAGTAGCTCCATTAATTTAAGACATTCATAATTGAGTTTACAAATTGGCTATTAATTATCAAACGAATTTGCAATTCCTTTAATTTCATGCTATTTTCACCAAATTCTACCGTCTACTAATTTCAAAGTAACTGTAATAAGAAACTGCTTCCACTAATTTGTAAGTAATTCTAGTAGTTATGAAGCAATTCCATTAATTTAGCAACTACCAACACACAATTTTAGGAGAATTATTTAATTGACAATAATTTCACTAATTCCAAACAACTTGCAGTAATTTCTGAATATTGACATTTCCACAACATTGCAAGTAATTCTAGTAGTTGCAAAGTAGTTCCATTAATTTAAGACATTCATAATTGAGTTTACAAATTGGCTATTAATTATCAAACGAATTTGCAATTCCTTTAATTTCATGCTATTTTCACCAAATTCTACCGTCTACTAATTTCAAAGTAACTGTAATAAGAAACTGCTTCCACTAATTTGTAAGTAATTCTAGTAGTTATGAAGCAATTCCATTAATTTAGCAACTACCAACACACAATTTTAGGAGCATTATTTAATTGACAATAATTTCACTAATTCCAAACAACTTGCACTAATTTCTGAATATTGACATTTCCACAACATTGCAAGTAATTCTAGTAGTTGCAAGTAGTTCCATTAATTTAAGACATTCATAATTGAGTTTACAAATTGGCTATTAATTATCAAACGAATTTGCAATTCCTTTAATTTCATGCTATTTTCACCAAATTCTACCGTCTACTAATTTCAAAGTAACTGTAATAAGAAACTGCTTCCACTAATTTGTAAGTAATTCTAGTAGTTATGAAGCAATTCCATTAATTTAGCAACTACCAACACACCATTTTAGGAGCATTATTTAATTGACAATAATTTCACTAATTCCAAACAACTTGCTCTAATTTCTGAATATTGACATTTCCACAACATTGCAAGTAATTCTAGTAGTTGCAAAGTAGTTCCATTAATTTAAGACATTCATAATTGAGTTTACAAATTGGCTATTAATTATCAAACGAATTTGCAATTCCTTTAATTTCATGCTATTTTCACCAAATTCTACCGTCTACTAATTTCAAAGTAACTGTAATAAGAAACTGCTTCCACTAATTTGTAAGTAATTCTAGTAGTTATGAAGCAATTCCATTAATTTAGCAACTACCAACACACCATTTTAGGAGCATTATTTAATTGACAATAATTTCACTAATTCCAAACAACTTGCACTAATTTCTGAATATTGACATTTCCACAACATTGCAAGTAATTCTAGTAGTTGCAAAGTAGTTCCATTAATTTAAGACATTCATAATTGAGTTTACAAATTGGCTATTAATTATCAAACGAATTTGCAATTCCTTTAATTTCATGCTATTTTCACCAAATTCTACCGTCTACTAATTTCAAAGTAACTGTAATAAGAAACTGCTTCCACTAATTTGTAAGTAATTCTAGTAGTTATGAAGCAATTCCATTAATTTAGCAACTACCAACACACAATTTTAGGAGCATTATTTAATTGACAATAATTTCACTAATTCCAAACAACTTGCTCTAATTTCTGAATATTGACATTTTCCACAACATTGCAAGTAATTCTTGTAGTTGCAAAGTAGTTCCATTAATTTAAGACATTCATAATTGAGTTTACAAATTGGCTATTAATTATCAAACGAATTTGCAATTCCTTTAATTTCATGCTATTTTCACCAAATTCTACCGTCTACTAATTTCAAAGTAACTGTAATAAGAAACTGCTTCCACTAATTTGTAAGTAATTCTAGTAGTTATGAAGCAATTCCATTAATTTAGCAACTACCAACACACCATTTTAGGAGCATTATTTAATTGACAATAATTTCACTAATTCCAAACAACTTGCTCTAATTTCTGAATATTGACATTTCCACAACATTGCAAGTAATTCTAGTAGTTGCAAAGTAGTTCCATTAATTTAAGACATTCATAATTGAGTTTACAAATTGGCTATTAATTATCAAACGAATTTGCAATTCCTTTAATTTCATGCTATTTTCACCAAATTCTACCGTCTACTAATTTCAAAGTAACTGTAATAAGAAACTGCTTCCACTAATTTGTAAGTAATTCTAGTAGTTATGAAGCAATTCCATTAATTTAGCAACTACCAACACACCATTTTAGGAGCATTATTTAATTGACAATAATTTCACTAATTCCAAACAACTTGCACTAATTTCTGAATATTGACATTTCCACAACATTGCAAGTAATTCTAGTAGTTGCAAAGTAGTTCCATTAATTTAAGACATTCATAATCGAGTTTACAAATTGGCTATTAATTATCAAACGAATTTGCAATTCCTTTAATTTCATGCTATTTTCACCAAATTCTACCGTCTACTAATTTCAAAGTAACTGTAATAAGAAACTGCTTCCACTAATTTGTAAGTAATTCTAGTAGTTATGAAGCAATTCCATTAATTTAGCAACTACCAACACACAATTTTAGGAGCATTATTTAATTGACAATAATTTCACTAATTCCAAACAACTTGCTCTAATTTCTGAATATTGACATTTTCCACAACATTGCAAGTAATTCTTGTAGTTGCAAAGTAGTTCCATTAATTTAAGACATTCATAATTGAGTTTACAAATTGGCTATTAATTATCAAACGAATTTGCAATTCCTTTAATTTCATGCTATTTTCACCAAATTCTACCGTCTACTAATTTCAAAGTAACTGTAATAAGAAACTGCTTCCACTAATTTGTAAGTAATTCTAGTAGTTATGAAGCAATTCCATTAATTTAGCAACTACCAACACACCATTTTAGGAGCATTATTTAATTGACAATAATTTCACTAATTCCAAACAACTTGCTCTAATTTCTGAATATTGACATTTCCACAACATTGCAAGTAATTCTAGTAGTTGCAAAGTAGTTCCATTAATTTAAGACATTCATAATTGAGTTTACAAATTGGCTATTAATTATCAAACGAATTTGCAATTCCTTTAATTTCATGCTATTTTCACCAAATTCTACCGTCTACTAATTTCAAAGTAACTGTAATAAGAAACTGCTTCCACTAATTTGTAAGTAATTCTAGTAGTTATGAAGCAATTCCATTAATTTAGCAACTACCAACACACAATTTTAGGAGAATTATTTAATTGACAATAATTTCACTAATTCCAAACAACTTGCACTAATTTCTGAATATTGACATTTCCACAACATTGCAAGTAATTCTAGTAGTTGCAAAGTAGTTCCATTAAATTAAGACAGTCATAATTGAGTTTACAAATTGGCTATTAATTATCAAACGAATTTGCAATTCCTTTAATTTCATGCTATTTTCACCAAATTCTACCGTCTACTAATTTCAAAGTAACTGTAATAAGAAACTGCTTCCACTAATTTGTAAGTAATTCTAGTAGTTATGAAGCAATTCCATTAATTTAGCAACTACCAACACACAATTTTAGGAGCATTATTTAATTGACAATAATTTCACTAATTCCAAACAACTTGCTCTAATTTCTGAATATTGACATTTTCCACAACATTGCAAGTAATTCTTGTAGTTGCAAAGTAGTTCCATTAATTTAAGACATTCATAATTGAATTTACAAATTCGCAATTAATTATCAAACGAATTTGCAATTCCTCTAATTTCATGCTATTTTCACCAAAATCTATCATCTACTATAATTTCACAATAATTGTAATAAGAAACTGTTTCCACTAAATGATAAGTAATTCTAGTAGTTACAAAGTAATTCCATTAATTTAGGAACTATACTAGTACATAATTTAAGGAGTACAACTTTGCATTGCCCTTAATTTGAAATTAATTTTATTAATTCCAAACAATGTTCTCTAATTTCAAAATATTTAAATTTTCCGCCACCTTCCAAGTAATTCTAGTAATTGCAAGTAATTCAATTAATTTTAACACGTACATAACTGAGCTTACAAATTCGCAATCCCTTAGTATCAAAGCAATTTGCAATACCTTTAATTTCATGCTATTTTCATCAATTTCTACCGTCTACTAATTTCAAAGTAATTGTAATAAAAAACTGCTTTCACTAATTTGTAAGTAATTTTAGTAGTTACGACGTAATTCTATTACTTTAGCAACTACTACTACACAATTTCAGGAGTATGACTTTGCAATGCCCTTAATTTGACATGAATTTCACTAATTCCAAACAATTTCCTCTACATTCAAAATATTTAGATTTTCCACAACATTGCCAGTAATTCAAGTTATTATTGTATTACGATTGTTGTAATTACAAGTATGACAATTGCAATTAGTAGCTATTTCCACTAATTTCAAAGTAGTTCGAGTGGTTATGAAGTACACAATTCCACGCCAAGTACAACTTTACAATTCCTTTAATTTCACGCTAATTTCACTAATTCCAAAAAAATTTCTCTAATTTCAACATTTTGCCATTTTCACTAGACTTGGAAGTAATTCCGTTTATTTAGCAATTACAGGTACATAATTCCATGATAATAAATTTGCAATTCCTTTACTTTCATGCTAATTTCATCAATTTCAAACAATTTTCACTGATATAAAAGTAGTTCTAAAAGTAACTATTTCCATAAATTGCAAGTAATTCTAGTATACCTAGTTGCAAATTAATTCCGTTAATTTCACTCTAATTTAAATAATTTCTTATTTACCTAACTGTTTAGAGTGATTTGACGAACATGATATTAATATCTGATAGTGATAGCTTTTATGCAATGAGGTGTGGTGTGATAACACCTACCCACGCTGCTTTAATTTTTACTTTCCTATACTTTCAGTATAGGGAAGTATTGATTTCATGCAAATTTTCAAAATCGAGATTTTGACGGAAATACATGTTTTGGGCTTCCAGGATCCTAAAAAAGTGGTTTTAAAAAAATGTCTGTCTGTGGGTGTGTGTGTCTGTGGGTAACGCTCATATCTCCGGAACGGCTGGACCAATTTCGATGTGGTTTGGAATGAGGAGGTATATAAATTCATCGACAAAATAAGCTTTTAAAAAGAATCCGAAGCCGGAAGCGGAAGTTAGACATGTTTTTTTGGCAGCATTTTTTTCAGAAACGGAATTTTGGAAATTTTAATAGTGGAGATTAAAGAAGGCCTTAGGACAAATCAAACGATTTCTTACCGAACTCTCTAGCTTTAAAATGGCGGCCGCTACGAATTTTTGAACATTTCGACTTTAACGCCCATTTACTCAAAAACCAGTTGTTTGATTGGGATCAACTACATCTTGTTTGGTAGCCCCTTAAGGGTACTATACCATGAAATATCATTAATTTTGAAAATCGAAAAACGATCTCAATGGCACCACTCCAAAATTTTTGAAATTTTCAAAAAAAAATCTCAAAAACTGCCCACACGTTTTTATTTAAACTTTTTAAGCTAATAGAGATAGGCATCTGCTACAATTTTGTTTTTTGCTCATTGCTATAATTTCACTGTGATGTTTTGAAAATTGAAAATTGGTACCCTTTCATTTATTTAACGGGGGGCAATAAAATATTTCTGTTAAAGCAAAATAGCTCATCATTGATAGCAAAATCCGAATATCATAATATTTTTTCGATAATTTCATATTTAGGGGGGCTACTGTTTCCCCTCCCCCCAAATTCTTTTGATAAAAAATTAAAAATCTGGTTTTTTGTTTTGTTTGCTCTAGGAGAATCTTTTTACAAAAAATCAAAAAATCGAATTTTTTGCCCCTTAATAATCTTTTTGTCCTTAGAAGAATTTCACATACTTTCTACAGCAGTTGTATTCTTGTACTAGTCTTTTAATGTTCAGTGTAGGCTAACTTTTTTATTTTAATAGATAGACTCGCAAACCCAAGAGTAAAGTTGTAGGGCAAATTCTTCTCGATTGTATTTAAGAAAAAAACTTTAGTTTCCAATTTTAATATGGCGGCCACGGTAAAAAATAACTTTTTTTTAAATGGAAACGTGGCATTTTGGCTTTAAAATCAGAAAGGTTTTAAAATTCTAAATACAAATTAATAAGAGTAATTTCTTGCTAAAAATACTACTTCTCGAGTTATTAATACATTTTCAAACATCAACACGCTTCCTTACTCGTGGCTCCGGTTCATTTCAGTTCGGCTGTTTTACATGTACTCAGTTGCAGGCGGAGCCAGCGTGGTAATGGTACGTTTAAGTTACGCTCTTCACGCTTGAAGTTTTTATAAACGCTGTTTACTTTTACTAGCCGGGTCTAGCCAGGTGTACATCAAAAGTGTTGGAATATATAAAACAATGTTAATTTATAAGTATAGGAAAGTCCAGGCGAAGTGTTTCGCTCATTTTTTGTTTCACTTATCGTAGATGACGTAGGTAAACGATGGATGCATCTATTATGCGTCACAATACTTAAATGAGCCACTTCTAACTAAATAAATATTTCAGTTATTTGACGAAATTTCTATTGTTACAAAACATGGCAGGATACCTGTAACTAAAGCCTAAAAAACGATGAAACCAACAATATTGATAACAACTACGCTTAAAACAATTACCGTATGTGTATAAAGTAACTCCCCCCCCCCCCCGCCCCAACTAACTTTTGAACGACTTGATATTTTACCACAAGATTTGGTGTGCGTTAATGGGAAATGAAATACCATTTTTTAGCCAAAAATTAAATTTTGTATCATTCTAAATGGCGACTCGGCGCCATTTTGAAATTTTTTTTTAATAGAAAGGGGGTTCGAGTGATACCTCATTTGAAAGGTCTTTTAGTTCTGCGTCTGATCCTAGAGTTTCAAAGAAAAATATTTAGCCATACTTTATAGACAGTGTATATCATTCGGCTTTCGTTTAAGTAGAGGATCATTTAAATCATACAAAGTTTAAGGTTGGACTAAGAAGATTGCGTTAGGTTACGTATTAGTGGAACAGTCCATACATATTTAGTTATGAGCCTAATTACGGTAAAAATCTATAAATAAATAATTATAAAAAATAGTTCAGCCACCAAAAAATAATTTACTTCAAATTACTGCAATTAATGTATAAAAATATTCAATTATACATCAATAAAAACGCTACTAAAAATTAAAAAATCGTAAATAGTCGTAATGATACTCAAAAATAATGACTTTCACAGAAATTTAAGCAATAGAAAGTCGCACCATTTTCGCATCTGAAAATCAATCATCGCGCAATCACAATTGTTAATTGTGGAATTGTTTAATATCACCTTTAAAATAAGTATCGGTTACTTAATAATTCAACTCCACGCAATAACGGAGAATTAAAAATACGTTTACAGTCCTGTTATTTTTTTTATTAAATCCTTAAAATTGTTTACACAAACGCTATAAATCTGTTTATAAATTTTTCAGTCGTGCGGTCAAAGCCACAACACTCTTTAGCTAAAAGCGATTTTTACTTTTACTACTGATTAAATTAGACTAAAATACATCCCTCTTAAAAATCTTGATTAAAATAGTGTCCTTGAAATTCAAACAATGGCAATGCCGGATAAAAGTTTTTTGGACATTAGGCCATACCATATTTTAACAATCTGCAAAACTTTAGCTTTTAGTTGCACTACTCTTCGATTACTCACACCAAATGTATTACTTCATGTCAGGGTGCAACAAAATTACGATTTTTATAAAAAAATCATAAAAATCGATTTTTGTGATTTAAATCAAGATTTTTTTTGATTTAAATCATATTTTCTGGTGTCTTGAAACCTGTGTTTATCTTTATAAAACAATACATGTTTTTAAGTATTCCGTCCACATCTGTGCATTTGTAATACGTGTAAGACTAATATATGTTTAAATATACCTAAATAAAGAACGGGAATTTATTTTGCACATCTGTACGTTACAGAAATTAGTTTTAGACTGAAGACTTCTGCCTTGTGTTTTTATTTCATTATTTAAACAATAAGTGTAATGTTGTATTTGACGACTAATTTTATGCTATGAGCATGAGCCATGTAATCCTTAGAATGGACCATTTATTTTATGTTTAATTTGTTTTATTTTTAATAAAAAAGCATACATTTGCGTTTGATACTAAACTTGTAATTGCCTTTTCCCTTTTTTTGTTTTTCTACAATAAACATTCGAAAAATTGACGTTTTTGATTTAAATTATTGATTAAAATAAAAAAAATCGCAACGATTTAAATCGCGATTTAAATCTTGATTTAAATCAAGTTGATTTAAATCTTCGCACCCTGCCTCATATACAGAGCGTTGCATGAACACACTGAAGAAGCACATTTCATAGGCCATTTTAAGTAGAATATGTTCAAGGATGATTCAAGATGAGATCTAATATACGCAAGAAGCTGTAACTCTGTAAGAAAGCGTTTCCCAACCCACGTTTAAACGACATTTTTTACTTAGAATTGACTCAGCAATGCGCTCCTTAAAGTTTTCCATAAAGTCATGCAACGCTCTGTAGTGTACAAGCGCGCACGCACTCTGGTAATTATTTTACTTACTTCCAGCGTGTTGAATCGTTTTATGGGACATAGAAACTGTCATGCAAAAAACAACATATACTATACTCCTCGGTGGAGCAAAAGAGATGGACGATACAAAAGCTGGCTCAGTGCATGTTCTTCCGTTTTGCTACCAACAGCTTCGGGTGTGATCGACGTTGTTCGTCAAAACGTCCACGCTTTCGGTATTAGCCATCTTTTTTGCTCTAACGCTGAACTGTCGTGTATTGCTTTCTTTCACATAACAACCTAACAGTTGCGTGTGTGCAGCCTCCCTTAACCACCAATCTGGGGTTCTTAAAATCTGACGCCAACAAAAATGCAAACATAATATAGCCTCGCAGACGCAACAAACAATAAAGTATTCAAAACAACAACTACCTTACAGAAAGAACTCATTATACACGTATACAGTATGTTCTATAAAAAAAACCAAGGCCGTAGTGTATTTTTGATTAAACCCCCGGCAAACCATATATACACTGTGTCTATAAAGTAACCCCCCCCCCCCAACTAACTTTTGAACGACTTGATATTTTACCACAAAATTTGGTGTACTGTAATGGGAAATTAAATACTATTTTTTAGCCTATAATTAAATTTTGTAACATTCAAAATGGCAGCTGGGCGCCATTTTAATTTTTTTTTTTTGGAAAGGGGGTCGAGTGACATCTCATTTAAAAAGTTTTTTAGTTCTGCGTCTGATCCTAGAGTCTCAAAGAAAAATATTCAGCCATAACAAAATGAAAATGTTTGAAGATAAAGAAGTATATTAAAAAAAAACTAAGAAGTAAAGCAAAAAGAAACTAAATTAAGTGTTTGAAATGTTCACCATTCACTTCTTGGCACATAAAAAGTCGGTTATGAAATTCCTGCCTTACATTTTCATAAGTTTCTGGAGTGATATTTCTGCAAACTTCTGTAATGCGTTGCTCCAGTTCTTTAATTGTTTCTGGACGGGTTCTGTACACTTTCGATTTCAGATATCCCCATAGCATAAAATGCAAGGGAGTTAAATCTGGGGAGCGAGCCGGCTATTCTACAACAAAATGTTTGTGAAAAAGTCAGAAACGGGCGGGCCTATAATAATGAGGCGGCCCACCGTCTTGTTGGAACATAAAGTTTTCAATTTATATCCAGCCACCAGAGATATTTTTGTCCTGCAAATGAAAAAGTGGACTACTGAATAAAAAATCAAAATAATTTTGAATTGAGTGAATCCATTTGTTTAAAATCCGCCATTTTGTTATGACTGAATATTTTTCTTTGAAACTCTAGGATCAAACGCAGAACTCAAAGACCTTCCAAATGAGGTGTCACTCGACCCCCCTTTCCATTAAAATAATTCAAAATAGCGCCCAGCCGCCAATTTGAATAATACAAAATTTAATTATTGGTAGTATTTCATTTCTCATTAAAGCACCCAAAATATTGTAGTAAAATATCAAGTCGTTCAAAAGTTAGTTGGGGGGGGGGGGTACTTTATTTACAGATGGTATTATTAAATGAGGCAGTTTTTTTTACTATTTGACGAAAAACATTTTTTTTTAATACAGCCAATTCTTTTGTGATGACGTCATCGACATTTTTTTAATAGCATGGAATATCTTTATAATGCTTCTTCTTCTTCCTCTTGATATAGGCCATCGGCCTGTTTATTCCAACATAATGATCTTGCGACGTTGATGTCCCGCAGTCTTGCCATCGTTTGTGCGGTCTTCCCGGTGGTTGTCGTGTTCTTGGTTTTCCGTCTTTATAATGCAACCCTATTAAATGTTTTAAATGACGAAAAGCAAAGAAAATAAACTAAGTGAAAAATTATGCTGTTATCACGAACAATTAGCGATACTAAAAAATTTTCGTTTTCGTCTAATTATAAAAAAACTGTCCCATTGGATAACATATATGATTTGCCAGGGGTTAAATCAAAAATAAAGTTGCTATAGCTTTGGACCCATTTTATACAGAGCCTTCAATAATTACTGATACCAACGTGACCACAAAATATAGGCAACCCAACTTACACTGTTGGTAAGCCTTTTATCCAAAAATTCCCAAGCCGTTTGTTAACTTGTCAAGGCTTGCTTGTTTAACATACATAACCTCACTTTGAGTGTTGACAGTGACACAGGGAATTTTTAGTTACCACGAGTACCAATCCTGAACTGACATCGACATCTAAATCTAAAACTCCCTAAGTCACTGCACAGCAAAGGTCACGTGGGTGTGAGTAATTAACGAAGGCTCTGTAGAACAGACTGTACATTACCACCATTTTAATTTTTTTCTAAATGTTGGTAATGCGGTCGGTATACGTTGGGGGGATTTTAGTACAAAGAAAACGAATATAACAATTATAGAAAAAACATACACCCAACCAACCTAGAGCCCCTGTCCCCGGACCGCTTTGATCGACCACGGTTAATCCGGCCCTGAACATTCGTATAAGTACTCAAAATTGAATTAGTGGGCGTTGATGTAAATCGATACCATAACAGAGACACGCCTGCTATTTTAAGCCTCTAAGCTTTACTTTCCCAACTAGTAATCAGAACTTGTAGCTAATCTTTGTTTGATTTAAATGCCTAAAATCTAGATATTTATGAAGCCCCCTTGTTCATGTTTCTTTTCCATTAAGATAGGTAAATTCGCGATAACAAAACAAACATATTTTACAAGCTATCAAAGAAAATATATATATTAATATTTTTATTATAATATCTGTTTAACGTCGCGTCAATCTGTTCCAGATAATATTATCAGTAGTTACACCTTTATGTATGTATACAAACATTTAAATTGGTTGGTACGGTTTCGGCAGTTTTTTTTTAAATTTTAAACGTAATTATCAATTAGCTAACTTGTACCTAACCTATTTCGGTGTTTGCTAATGATATCACTAACGAACGAATTTTTAGAACGTACCACTAAAGTGTACAAGTATACAGGTTGTTTCAAATTGCGTGTTAACTATGGGGATCTCGCTTATTTGAATAGATACGACGATGGTTAAATTAGAGAAAAGTTGTGGAATTTTATGCCCACTAATAATCTGAAGAGAAATTGGAGCTATCTTGCTTAGTTTTTGAATAAACTAAAGAAAACTGAGATTTTGAATTTTTTATTTTCGGCTATAACTCATTTGTCATTTATATTACATATTTCTAGTTAACGCATTATTATGACATTTTTTTATGCTTAAAATAAATTTTTGATCAGATTTGGTATAACTGTTACCATTGCTCATTATCGACTGTCAACTTTTTTTTTCGGCATGTTAAATTTTTTCATATTTGAATAGAGTTTTTAATTCTGATTTCAACGGTGTGTCACATTGTTTCAGCTTTCAGCATTTTATTACAGGAAATAAAAATTTCATAAGAGTGCCATGGAAAGACCATGTGATTTAATTTATTTTTAAAAGAATTCTAGTACGCCATAAACTGATGGAAGTAAAACAAAACACTAATTTTATTTACTTTGACCTTTAGATACGTTAGGTATGCGAAAATTTCAGGAAACTTTGTTTTGGGCGTAAGCAGCAGGTTAAGTTATTTTTGATGACACAGTTACTAACACACAGATTAGAGAGTTTAATTTAGACAAGCTTCTAAGCATGTTTTACAAAAGTGTCATTGAAAATTTATTTAATATTTGTATTAGTGCAGTTCTAGTGTTATACGTTGTATTTATTTTACCTATTATTCAAATTTGTTATGTCAGTTGTAAACATAAAAACTGCAAGTAGAATTTTCAGTAAATTGTGTATGTAAGAAACTTTGTCATTCATTTGTTTTTGTAAAAAATAATTTAACCTGCTGCCTACGCTCATAACAAAGTTTTCTGAAATTTTTGCGTACCTAATGTATTTAAAGGTTAAAGTAAATAAAAGAAGTGTTTTTTTTTGACTTCCATCAGTTCATGGCCTACTACATATTTCTCAAAATAAATTAAATTACGTGGTTTTTTCATGGCACTCTCTTGAAATTTTTATTTTCTGTAATAAAATGCTCAATACTTAAACAAAATGCAAAGTGTGACACATCGCTGAAATCAAAATTAAAAACTCTATTCAAATATGGAAAAATATAAAATGCCGACCATAAGAAAAAAAAATTGACAGTCGAAAATGAGCAATGGTAGCAGTTATACTAAATCTCATCATAAATTTAGATTCAGCATGAAAAAGTGTCCTAATAATGCGTTAACTAGAAATATGTAACATAAATAATAAATGAGTTATAGCCGAAAATAAAAAATTCAAAATCTCAGTTTTCTTTAGTTTATTCAAAAACTAAGCAAGATAGCTCCAATTTGTTTTCAGATTATTAGTGGGCATAAAATTCCACAACTTTTCTCTAATTTAACCATCGTCGTATCTATTCAAATAAGCGAGATCCCCATAGTTAACACGCAATTTAAAACAACCTGTATAATACCAGATATTTATATTGGAAAGCAATTGAAGTTCTTTTGAATGTTGAATAATATGAATTTGAATAAAATGGCGTTTAAGAAAAGGAACAAAATTAAATCGGTATAATTACACAAAACGATAATATCTGGACTTTTTCACGTTTCAAAAAAAATCAAAATATTCAATTTTTATATTTATATCCCGGTAGCAGCTTATTGCTCCCAACGCTACGACAAGGAGTGAGAGTAACTCATCATTTGTATAACATTTATCAAATATTTTAGAGAATTGGGACTAAATAATTAATAAAAAAGAAGTGAAGTTTACCGGGATATAAACAATACGTTTCAATTTATACCAGCAAAACCCGTGGGTTACGCCCCCCCCCCGGCTTTTTTTTCGCGTTTGCCGCTCCCAATGTTTCATCCGCCAAGTCGGTCTCAGGAATGAGAGCTGCCCCAAGGAACAAAATCTCCTGAAAATAACCGAAAAATCAGAAACAATTTTCAACAAGAAAAATCCTCGTAAAATCTCCAAGAAAAAACAATTCCTCGAAACAAAGAGGGAGATTAGTTAAACCGTTAACCTTATCACTTGTCCTGATTTTCAGGGGAGTGGCGATACTTGTCGGCGGGTGTTCTATCCATGAATGTTTTTCCCAGCGAATTTGTTCTCAGGCATTTTTCAGGGACGTTTACACCGTGAAACCATAAATGACTCCCCTAAAGCACAAGCTTTTTTTTCGGTCACGTGTTATTAGTGTGACCGCATTTCGGAGAAGATAATGCTTGGTCTAACTTGTCCTATTAAAGATTTTTAAAATAATATCTTTTAAATGTTCCCGCTCTTTTGAGGAGGAGAGGGGGTACTAACATTTATTTTTGTCCTCATGTGGTTCATCGTTGGAAAGCTAATCTTATCTACTTTAACGATCAGTACCAAGTTTCTTCATACAATAGTTCATGTGCGGTTGGGAAAGCTTCGTGTAATGGCCGCTTGTTTAATATGATTGGTCGCCATTGTGAAATGGTTTGAGCTATCAATATTTTCTTTTTGTAAGTTGTTGGGTTTAAAAATACCTTTTAATGGGGTACGACTTAACCTACCTTCGTATTTGAAAATTTCGAAAAACACCCTCTTCCAGCCCCCTCCCCACAAACAATCTTCCCTTACCGGAGCCCAAAATTTATATAAAAAACTTTTTATCCTATCCATGTACAGAGTGGCTAGGAAACACCGGCCACTTTTCTTGCGGCGGTCAAGAGATGGCGCTTAAGTAAAGAAAAATTAAATTAAAATACTGGCAACAACGCAGAATTCAAGACGTTTTAGTTATTAAATACGCCCCATATTAAATCAAAACAACTAAAACATCTTGGATTCTGCGTTGTTGCCAGTATTTTAATTTAATTTTTCTTTACTAAAGCGCCATCTCTTGACCGCCGCAAGAAAAGTCGCCGGGGTTTTCCTAGCCACTCTGTAGGTTTAATGGTTTAGCCGTAAAAGTGTGTGGAAGATCTGTTACACACTGTATTACTATGTATAGAAACGTTTTTTTATGCGGTATGATTTAATTTATTTTTTAGTTTATTTATTTTATAAATTTGTAATAAAAGTTTTATTATAGTACGCAACTGTAATTACTTACGTAAATTTAGAGGTTTTGCACTCAAGATCTACTACTTACCCCCTCTATGATTCGTACCATGCACAATGTGCAAGAACAGTTTAATTGCAACGCAACACTTGCTATGACCTAAACAATATCGCTTAAAACTCACTGTAATTAGTAATTACACTACATGCACTTTAAACATACTCGTGCAGGATGATTACAATAAATTTTCTAACTGAACATGTTGACCTTAAGACAATGAGTAAAGAGCGACGTTTACAATGCTCTCATAATTTCAGCCAGTGTCTCCGGATAGTGTAATTAGTAGATACCAACAACTACCTCTACATCGTGGGAAGATCCTTGTCTTAAAGACAAACAATGAATTTGCATTGAAAAGGAAAAACATTTACTTGTAACCATGGTTAGGAGTATTTTTGTAAAACTAATGTTCAGTTTTAAATATGAAGAAACGTTTTACACTTTCATTTCTTAAACCAGTGTTTCTTTTTCATAATAGAAGAGTAACAAACCAGGCCCGGCTTAAGTAAAAATTTTAAACATAATTATATGTAACTGGAAATTCATTAACATTTTATTATTTGAAAAAGTAAGCCCATATGTTATAAAATATAGTTTTGAAAATATGCAAACACATAAGTTAGTGGGTCATATTAAAGAGGTAGATAGTATCAGTGAAGTCTAACAGGCAGCAACAATTAAAGCGATAAGTGGGCCGCAAAAATGTGAAAGCATTTACTTATGGCTATCAAATGTAGTTCTGCTAGCTAAACATGTACAGCAAACAATCGAATAAAATATTAAAGTTGACCTTAAACATTCGTATTTATTTCTTGTTCAAATTTACAGTATAGTTGTTCTTGAACTACAAATTATTGTCGACAAAAATCGACCCCAACATTAAGATATTTTAATATATGCTACTGACTAAAGGTTGCCGATGAAGTTCACTTTTTAAAATTTCCGTCTTATTTAAAATAAATGTAATTATTTTATTCCCTAACTGTTCGTTCTTACCCCAATATGAAATTTCAAGGTCAGGGGGAACACTGACCTTGAAATTTCATTTTAACCTAATATAACATGTATTTAATTAAATACAATTATCACAATTAATAAATAAAAAGCTGCATTAAATAAATTATGTTATCCACCCAGGGGAAATTTACGACGCCCTAAGCTCAAAATTAATTACTCCAGAAAATAATAATTTAATTTACTAATTCTAGGTGAAATGTGCAGATAATTAAGCCAATTTCTACATAATTGGCTCGATTACTGCATTACACAATTAAATATATTCGCCAGCAATAATCCAGCCATGATCTCAGATAATTTAATTTTCAGTGCGGTTTAGTCGAGTCATTAGATGAAATTTCCGAGAGTTTATAGTAATAATGATTATACAAAACTGCATACTCTATGATATTAGATTTAATGGTCATTTTGAAGACATGGGTAGAGAAATGTGTTCAGACACATACGAATAGGACAAATTTCATTTAAGAAAGACGAATAAACTAGGAAGAACAAAAAACCTAAAAAACGGACGAATCCAAAATATGAGCATTTACATATAGAGTGGAAAGAAACTAAATAAGGGGAGAAGGGGATAACAGAAGAAAGCAATCTTAGAAGAAGGCAGTACCAACAGTAGAGCCCATCTGAAGAAAAACGTGCTAATAAGTAAATATAGAGAATGACGAAAAATAACGATTCTCTAGGCGGAAATAAATTTTTAGGAGAAGGACAACCACCAGGCGAAAAGAAACAAAATATGATAATAAGAAACATAAAGAAAATAAGACATAAATATGTCAACAGTGAAGTGGTGGTAGCTCAGAAGTTAGGCGCTTAGCCTCTAACGCTAAAGGTCTAGGGTTCGATTCCCCGCCGAAGCCATGCAGCAATAAAAATCTATGCCGCAACCCGCCACTGACATTACCCAATCCGGTGTAGGCAGCCGTGTGGTCTTAATGCCTGAAACCTTCTCTGGTATCTAGTCGTTCGGATTCGACGTTAAACTGTAGGTTCCCCGTACTCCACCTTAGCGCTAAGGAGAGTACGTGGCAGAGAAGTGTGCCGGTGCCCAGTAGTGGGACGCAAAGGCGATTGTCATGTCAACACGGCTTAACAAGTATTATCGAATAGTTGTATAGGTCAAATAAATGCTAGTCAGATATGGAAATATTCCGTTCATCCTACCCCCTCCAATAAATTTTGTCTGCCAATTATGTACCTATATTCTGTTGTCTTCCCCCGCCAAAGAATCAAAACAAAAACAAGTATAGCAAAAATTATACAAAACGTGGAAGGAAGTGGCGAGATAAATTTATGGTATAGAAAACGATTGTGGGAAAAGACGGGCAAGATAAATAAAATATGAAATAAGGCGAAAGTCAGAAATCTTCCAAATAATTTTAACAGGGTTCAAACCTATTATCACACTTAGCGAAGTGAAAAAGAGCTGCTGTAAATAATTGATTGGGAAGACAAATAAATAGGATGAGGAAATATCTTCTTCCAAAAATGTATCCTCCCAACACCTTATTTCCCTAGTTATTCCCTTTTTGGTGAACTAATTAATTTGTCTTTGTCTTTTTTGTCTCCCGCCATTAATGCTCAAATATCCAAAAAAGGTGCAATCAAAATTATGGTGGAAGTTGAGGGGCGAAGTTATCTTACTAATGGAAATACGCGTACAAATTTTCGGCAATAACGAAAATTCCGACGTCATGTAAACAATGGGCATCCATGCTGCAGATTAATATAATAATTTAACAAAATTATCTAAACAGAATCTGAAAAGAATTCGGAAAACGATCGCGTCTGAGCAACGAGCAGAATGTGTTCGGAAGAGAATTGCAATGAACAGAACTAAATTAAATTTAATTGTCATTATTAGAATAACAAACACTAGGCATGTAGATTTTAAACCTTTATGCAAATTTCAACTTCATAACACCTACCCACCGTCTTTTATTTTCTATACTTTCAGTATAGTAAAGTTTGAAGTATTGATTTTATGAAAATTCCCCATTTCGAAATTTTTACCGAAAGGCATGTTTTCAATTTCCGGGAACTCGTCAAACTGTTGGATGGGTGAGTGGGTATGAATAAGGTGACCAGACGTCCCGATTTTCGCGGGACAGTTTCGCTTTTCAAGCCCATGTCCCGTTTTCGTGGGAAAAACTGATGAAACGCCAAAATGTCCCGTTTTCAAGAAAGACATGGGTATGCACATGCCTATACTCATACCATAACACTACTCACATATGCTTCTGCAGTTATACAGAGTGTTTCATATTATTTCGGTAGTATTGCTAACTTTCTTATTATTTAAGCTACAGCGTAATTTAGGTAAGAAGAGTACATATACACAAAAATAATTGAAAGGGTGCCTTTTCGAGTTAATATATAAATAGCTTCTTTTTTAGTAAAATGGTATATTTTTAAGCATTCTGAGAGAAAATTTACTTTTGAATATAAACCTCTGGATGCAATGATAACCTAACCAAACTTATTCAAGTCGTTTAACAACAAAATTTGTCTAACTATAAAGCAATTTGATGTTAGCTATAAAAATAGTTCGTCAATAACTTTTTAGGTGAAACTTCTTTGCCGGCGGATGCCCCATGCGATCGCGGGATCACGTACCATAACGGAAATGCTGTGCTGCAACGTAATGTAACGGATACCAGCCGGCCGCAATCAGCCCCAGGAACCAAGTGAAAGTGCGCAGATTATCGCGTTTAAGTAGGCCGAAAAGGGGAATAAAAGATACTTTGTCGGTAGCACTCTCAAAGCCCTAGGTTGATAATTTAAAGACCTGCTGACTTACATTTTCTTTAAACATGTAGCCCATTAATTGCCCTTCATTTTGGTATATAATTTATACCTAAGTAGTAAATAAATACATGTATATTAAAAAATTTTGTCGTACACTTTTACGAACTCTAAACTAATTCTGTTCATTTTACATACCGACTTCTTTTTTTCACGATATAAATTTTGTATTTTGTTACATAAGTAAAAAAACTTCGTTGCAATCTAAGAAACATTGTGTCTCATAAAATGCAATAAACATTCAGCTGTAAAAAATACTAAAATTGCTACAGAATAAAATTATGTTAAATTGAGAACTACAAACGGACAAGATCCTGTCGACGAAATCAAAATTCAAACGTTTCTTCCAATTTATCATTCTCGTCTACTTCCGCGTTTTTACAATTTTTACATCTACATTCCCTGCAACATTTTACACCTTTTTCAACACAAATGCAATTTTTGCTAGTGCAGGTGACGTCTTTGCAGCAGAGAGCTAATAAATGTCTTAAGGTTTAAAGGGAAAAACACTTTTGGTGAGAAAGAAGAAAATTACATCCCTTGGGGGGGGGGGGGTATATACCGAAAACTGAACTTTTTAAATTTAGAAACGGGAACTTTAGGGCAAATGGACCGCTGTTTTCCTAAACTTTCTAGCTTCAAAATGACGACCGCTACTATTTTTTGAAAAATTTTATTTTAACGCCTAATTACTCAAAAACATGTTGCTATATCGGCATAAACTTTAAGTATTATAATAGCCCTGGAGGAACACAATGTTATAATCAGAGAAAATTGTTGAAAGAATGAAAAATGCGAAGTAAAAAATTTTGCTTAAAAACTAGCGACACGTTTTTGTTTAGTCTTTGTAGGTTCATACAGCTCGAGATGAATTGCAATTTTGTTGGCATCCCAAACCTTGATTTTCTCTGACGCCTTCTGTAAATGTTTCAATATCGAAAATTCATTGCTCTTTATTTAATAAAGGAAGACGATAAAACATTTGCAATTATGCTTAATTTCTCGTGAGTGATAGTAGAATAAGATTCAAAACTTAATTTGTGCAGAAATATTTCGAGAGGGAGGGGGGGTAGTTTTGCTCCTTTCTCCCAATTTCTGACTGACGAATGTTTTCTTTAGTCCCGATATTTAAAAAGAATAAGAAATTTACATGACTGTCACACAAAGCCCAAACCAGAATAATAGTCAACAACGAAACTCTCTTCTTGTTGTTGATCGACAAAGCAAAAGTTTAAAATTAAATAAAGTAATAATACTAACATTGTCAGCTAATCTAGCATAATACCGGCCCAAAACTACCGTTGAAAATGCATTGAAATTCGCGACTGTCATACGCAACGCGTCGGCAATCGTGGCAATCAGTCGGAAATCATGGAAACAACTCCGCAATCATCAACAATCACGTAGGCAATCAAGGCAATAATGCCAATGCGGCAATAGATGTACAAAATTGTACCTAGTGCGACACCGATGGAAGGGAATTACAAGAAATGGCAGACAAGTGAGTAGACAATGTACCTAGATATGTGAATTCCCGGTGTGAATAAAAGGAAGGTCAGTTAAATTTAGAGAGATAGTCAAAAGTCAGAACTAATATTCAAATTTACAGAAATTAAAAGCAGGTAAACACAGATTAGGTAAGAAAATAAATAAGATACGTAGAAAGATTATTCCTCCAAATGTGTTACTCTTCCACTCTTTTGTTTTTCAATATCTATTTTTTTAAATTATCTCTTCCCACCAAATATTCAAAATATCAAGAGTGAGATGGGGAGGATCAGAAAAAGTCAGACATCAGAGACAAATAATACTAGAAAAATAAAAATATAAATGAAAAGCAATTAGTAATAAAGATAATACATTGCAAACTGTAACACCACAAACGAGAAACGAATAAAATAACCTCGTATGGCTATCAAGGGTTCCAAGAAATCAAATTTAAAATGCACATCTGTAGGTTGGTACAACAGCGTTCATTGATAAACTGTAAGCAAATAATCAGAACAGAGGAAACAATTAATCTCAAATATAACAAAGCAGTGGCGTAAATTTAGATTGAAATGAACCTATGTATTTTTTTTTCTTACAACGATACAATTTTGCCGGCCGGCGGTTTTATTTTGAAGGAATTAGAGTTTAAATTCTAAATAATTTGTATAGGGAACAAAAGACAAATCACAATCAAGACAATTATTTAACTGTTATCTACAGATGGGTAAAAAATTGGTGCAAATATTTTATTGGCAGATTGGCAGTGGATCAAAATATTTTTAAAAATTTTCCTATAAACATGAGTTCGGAAACTTTCTTACAGAGTTACAGCCTCCTGAAGATGGAACAGTCGAATCACCGTTTTTCGGGGTATGAAAAAAATCCATTTATATAAAATAAATCAAAAGATAAGCACCTATTTTAGGACCACCGTTATTTTTTAGCGTTCGGTTGCCAAGGAATTAAAGAAACTACCTTTTATTTGCAATTTTGCTTTAATGTATGCATAATATTCGGGTTTAAGAGGTGATAGATTATGATGATGATAATGAACATTCAAAGGATAGGCGCTTTTTTTCACTGAAACGGCTTGCCTCTCTAAATGATCTAAGGTACGCCACTGTAATAAGGTGGACAATCCATTCTAAATAATAAATCATAACACTAACAATTATATTGGCTGACGTAAGCAAGCAACCATACGAACTGTGTTGTGTGACTCACACCAAAAACAGGTACAACGTAATATTGGAGGTTACATCCAGGTAACCAACAGGTGTGTGAATGTAAATTCTATGACTAAAACATAAACATTCACTGAAAAAAAAAGGTGAACATTCCTTAACAGTTTTATCATTTTTACTCGGTCACGATTTCTACCAAATTTCACAAAAACCTTTTAACTACAATTTGAAATCTCGTCTAGCAAGTGACCCACTTGCTTTTTATTTGTAAACGTGGAAATATATTATCTAAAATTAACGTAAAACTTACATCTCGTTATCAATTCCACAAAACACTGGAGGACTGTTCGTCAAGAAGTCGAGAACACACACCCCCGCACTAGCAAAACAACCACTAGCTGATGTATTCACAGATCGAAAAGCATATTTCTGGATATTTATGCGACATTTAGGTTAACTATCACTTATATTCGAAAATTGGTTATTTGTTGTAGCAGGCTGAACCAAATTCCGAGTAAAAAGAATGCATTTAACCAAATCAACTGACGTTTCTTCGGTTAACTGCTCAAAATGACAGCTACCTACTCTGATCACAATACAACTGGCGTCGCACCCACAGCTGACTGCATTATCCTTTCGTAGATAATTTCACGATTATTGCGAAAGTCGACATGTAATGAAATTTTTAGCGAATGTGTTCGATCAGTACCGAAGCGAGCTGATTTGTGGTTGGGTTAGTTGCTTGAGTATAGAATGTGCAACGAACAGAAGATTATCGATTAGAGTATCGCTAAAGTCTATGCAAAACTTGAATCTGACAGAAAATTTATTACTTAATACAATGTCATTTAAAAAAGCTTTTGCTGTTTTAATATATTTTTTTTTATTGGTGCCCCATTTTACCTATTTAAAGCACGCCTCAGCGTGTTTAAATCTAACTTTCAAAAACGCGCGTTTTTTAAAGTTACCATGGCAACATCAACAACTCGAGAAACGTGAAGTCTAAATGACAATTTTTTGATTATTGATCTGACAGGAGTACCTTGTAACGTCAAATAAAATATTGCTAACAAATTTCTGAAGGTAAGCAAGCACATCTCGTTCATTTATATCTGTTACCTTTTGCTCTTCCATCCATTTGATGAACTTGTCATATTCTTTTTTATACGCATCATTAGATTTTTGCGGTATTAACCGCGATTCTGCTTTACTACCTATTTAAAAAATCGATATTAGAATTCATTTTTAAGCAGTGGGGTGACAACAATTAATCTTTGATGACAAATTGCAAATTAATTTCTGTTTTTCTCATTTCCATGACAACGAAAGGTATACTGATGTCACATCACGAATTCAACCATTTTACATTATTAGTTCTTATTTCCATTTTTTGTAGTAATAATACCAGTATTTATGATTTCAAAGTGCACCAATAAAAAAAATAGCGTAAAGTATTCGTGGATAACTGGTCTTTAAAACACTTGCTCTATTTCGAGCACTCCGGCTGCGCCGTCGTGCTCGAAAAATCGCGCGTGTTTTAAAGACCTTTTTATCCACTTATACTTTAATATACTATTAAATAATTATTTTTATTATTTTAAATAATTACTAGTGTTACCCCAGCACACAATGCACTGACAGACAGAACCGACGAAATGTCAAGTCACTTGATGCATTAGTTCAAATAATGACATGCGACGTTATTGTAGGTGGCGCCCCAAGTGACGCGCGTCTAGCAGACCTTCATATATATTATTAATTAAAATACTTATTATTAAAAAATCGACGTAGAATAAAAATATAAAAATGTTTCATGTTCCATCTGTGGATAGAGACCTTTCATTAAAAAAAAATGGTCCAAATTGGTGAAGCGGTAGCCGCTGGAGGAAGGGGAGAAAAAAACCCTTTGTGCTTTTATATATGTATGGATTATTAATAGATATTGGCGTTAATAACAAAAAAAAATTACGCCTACGTAAACATTTTTAGGAATATTCCACGCACATTGTAACAGCCAATGGCAGCTCTTAACCAATCACAGCCTGACTAATCGCGATAATATTTTTTTAGGAAGCTTTGGTATTATCGCTGTTGTAGCTAAAGCAAGCACATCAACATTTTTTATTTTTGCCTTTAATAATTAAAGAACGCGTTTGTACGTCAGTAAGTAAAAAAATTCCACTCTTGAATAACAAATTTTCTATAATTCTCTTTCATTGACCAACTTAATTGTGTTGATGCACAGCAACATCGCTTGTCATTCGGACTTGCAATATTTCCTCATAACAACACAATTTTGTTGTCAATGAAGCAAGAAAATATCGATAATTTTTAATTAACTTATGATGTTGCTGTTGAATTGATATTGGTAGAAAATTTGAGAGATATACCTATGCATGAAGGGTGGCATAAGCATCAGGAGCGTAGCAGTCTAAAGGCCAAAGGCCCCACTACCTGAAATTACACAAGCAAATAGCCTACCCGGAGTGAAAGACCTCAACACCTTCGGGTATAAGATGTGAAAGATTATACATATACGTACATATTTAAGATGTAAAATCTAGAACAACTAAATTTCTCTTATCATTGCACATTTTTGAACTCGTGGGCGTGACGCCAACGCCCCCACTCTGCCTAGGTCCAAATCTTGCACTTTTGATAGCAAGTTTAGGCAGAGCTTAACAATTTCTAATACTGTATTGCTTTTGAGGCGGAAGATTATAAATTTTTCACACACAAAGCTCAATAATATAGGTTAATACGCCACTGAATATTATATGAAACAATCTTCATAATAGATATGCTTTGCAAGCGTTTAAGGGGAGGGGTTGCATGCTGAGGGCACTGCACAGATTTCGCAGTATATTTAATGTTCAGTGTTAATGTTGTTTTAAATTATCCATATAAAACGATTTTAGGTTTAATGTTTTCAAAATTAAATTTTTCCAGCAAATTTATTACTTAACTTCGATTGTAGCGCCATCTGCTGCCGAACGTAGGTAACAACATAAAATGTCCAAAATGCCTGTCAAAACATTGAGTGTGAAACGTCAATTTATTTTTTTCAGTAATAGATAATTTATGAAGCAACTATTACCTTCTCCCCAGTTTTAGGTTGACAAATATTGTGGTTTTGGTATTGGTGTTCTTTGATCACACAGTACCTATCTTTTTATCTGAAAATTAAACAAAAAATAATTTTTTGTCTTCCTTTGAGTCTTAAGAATATTTCTTAGTTTGTCTTTGTTTAAGCTTTTTAAAAGAAATTAGCATTTCATTATTTTAATACAAGGCTATTCATTGATGATCATTCCGTAACCTGCATACTCTAAGCTTCCGAAGATAGTCGATTAACTCCGAACTAAGCGTTTCAAATGTTGTTACATAAGACGTCACTTTAGTATTTGCTAGCGCGAAGTTAGCTGCGAAGGTGTTGATAATTTTGATAACCTCAAAATGGCGGATGATGAGCAACTCCCTCCAGGCTGGAAAAAACGTCTAAGCCGGTCCACTGGTTAGTTAATATAAAAAAATCCCAGAATATGACGGAAAAATGCATAATTGACAACTTTAATTTAGTACACAAGTTAGCAAAAAACCTAACCTATTTTTTTTTTTATTTTCCCTACTCATTATTATTTTCCCCTCGCATGTTTTTAAATTTTACAATTAATAAACCAGCTCATCATACTACTAGGTTTCTCTTAAACACAAAAATTATGAATGCATTTTATACATGTAGGCACAAAATTACAGGCCAACATTATTATCTTAACGTATACACAAAAGAGTCTCAATGGGACGTCCCAGACAAACCAGCAGAGCCTGTACCTTCAACTGGTCCCGATCAAGTACAATGTTCTCATTTACTCGTGAAGCACAAAGATTCCCGTAGGCCCTCTTCATGGCGAGAAGAAAATATTACAAGAACCAAAGATGAGGCCCTTGATTTGGTGAAATGTATGTATAAATTTGTATAACTTTGTGAAAATTATTATAAAAGTGTGTATATTGTAGCATATCGAGAACAAATCGTACAAGGCAAGGCATCGTTTGCTGATTTAGCACAAAAATATTCCGATTGTTCATCAGCACGACGTGGGGGTGATCTTGGCCCCTTCGGCAAAGGAGCTATGCAAAAACCTTTCGAAGAAGCCGCTTTTGCACTGAAAGTTGGAGAATTGAGTGAACCTGTTTTTACAGATTCGGGTGTGCATATTATTTTACGTACAGTCTAAGTGTTTTTACTGGTCTTGTCATGTTGAATTTTTTAATGTTATTTGTATTTTTGGTTTTAATGAAATAGGTACTTAGCAGATAGTATTCGATCAGATAATAACTCGCTATTTTTTTCCAGTTTGATAATTACGATAGTTGTACATTTATATTATAGTGCCAACCATGTTCAATATATATTTTTTTCAATATTAATATTGTGTGCATTTAATACATGCAGCAGCACACTTTCTAGCTCAATCGCGCTGCATAAGAAACTGCTGGCATGTTACTCAAAAAGTTTGGCGTTATTATACTGGGTTATTGCAGTAAAAGTTACAGCAATATTTACTTATGTTACATAACTTTGACAGCTGCCACCAGGACAAATGAATGCAGCACATCGTTCAGTAAAATTTATTTCCGGTTTACTGCCAGGAACTGCATGCACTAAATGCAACTATTGATTTATATTACGCTACAAGTCTTGAACTGACTAGATTAATATTAAGCTAATTTTTTGTATTACGCTTTAATTTCGCACAATAAAACTGTTTAAGCACTTACCTGTTGTAAGCTTTTCATTGCATACTAAAATCGGTAGATAAGGTAGAGAGATTTACATGTTCAAGATGGTAAGCATATTGATAGCTTCACTGCCAAGGGGTGACTTAAAATTACCACTCTTTAATTACAGAGCTGCTAAGTTCTTAGGGGGGCTAGGTACCCTTTTTCCAAAGTGGTCCTCAAAAATCAGCAGTGGTTCATGAAGGTCCCCAAAATCAATAATAGTCTTACATAAATCTGAGCGCAATTTCAAATTAAATTTTAAGTTTTTATTAAATGTAAATTCCGCATCCATGTATCTGTAAATTGGCCCTTTTAATGAAAAGAAGTGGCATATGTGATAACTGATTTATATCAGTGGAAGTATGCAACCTGCCGAAAATAATCAAAGCTATAACGCACACCAAGTGATGTGCTTTAAGTTAAACTTGAAAGTGAAGTGTATATAGGATGCACTTTAATAGTTAATATAGAGAAAAGCATATAGAGCGTGTTAAAAGTATGGAGACTGTGATTTTTTGTCGTTAATATAAATTTAAAAAAAAAATGCTTCGAATAAAAGTTGTTTATGAAATTCTACATACTGAGATGAAAAAAAATTTTTTTTTGTTTAATTGTTTTTGAGTTACGACATCACGCGATATTTTTCTGACCTTTTACAATTCTTGTAATTTGTGCAAGAATATACGTAGGTAGGTAAGTTGTGAAATATTTTTCATTGATTATTGTCGTATTGCAATTTTATACTCTGTGGAAATTGAAAAACAAATTTTTTACTTAGTCTTACCGAAATTTTATCGTAATTTCTTTCTAGCAGCAACATATCGAGATCGCTGGATTGGTCGAGGTAGACCTCACATATGGCCTGCTCGATCCCCGGACTTAAACTCCCTGGATTTTTTCCTATGGGGCTATCTGAATTCATTAGTTTACACTACTCCAGTGAAAAATGTGGAAGATTTGAGAAATCGGATAATTGATGGGTGTAATTCAATAAGAAACATCCTGGTGTTTTTGAAAAAGTTCGGCAATCAATGAGGGGAAGATTGAATTCATGCATCCTAGCTGGTGGTAGTCATTTTCAACGGTTCTTGTAGATTAAATAGCTTTACATGTAATACTTAGGTACTAAAATATTGTTATTGTCGAAAAACCTTTAACGCCCTGTATCTTCGAAACAAAGCGGCTCTCCGAAAATCATCAAAAGACAAATAATTTTTTTAAATCACCCCTTGAATTTTTGCTGTTTGTTTACTAAATACCCTGTATACCATCATAATGAGAAAAAAAATTCTATCAAATAGTAGAAAAAAATTAATAGCTTTCTTTTTACAAAAATATCGCGCGACATTGTAACTCGGAAACAATTGAACAAAAAAATTTTTTTTTGTCAATATGGAGATAAAAATTTCATGAACAACTTTTATTCGAAACATTTTTTTCTAAGATATCGGTATTCGGTATTTCAATCCACTTGAAAATTAATTGGGAGCGCCCATGAACATAAATCATAAAAGCTTTCTAACCTAACTTTTAACAGTGAGTTTGATGAGTGATGCTTATCGAATAGCAACAAAACATGTTTGAATTCTTCTATTAGCACCATTATTAAGTTTAATTCTTTAAACTGCTAAATTTCTAATAATAATATACGTAAGTATCTTGTTAGTTATAAATAACAAATGTTTTTCCTAATGTGAGGTTAATTTCTTTCAAGAGAATGTTGAAATTATGGACCTCAGAGTTGTTATTGCGAAGACTACCTTCGTCAGTCACATCTATAGTACGTTTACAACCATTATCTGCACAACCCGAACTGCAAGAACGTTTACAAAGTTTTCGAACCACCGAAAATAATCCCTCAAATCACACTGACGATCATATTGGTCAGTTTTACAGAATATCACCTGATGCTAAGAAACAAATGTTTCTGTATGGAGGATTTCCAAAATCTTACGAAGTTCAAGTTAAAACGTTTACCGAATCGTGTCTTATGATTCGACAACCATCAGTTGATATCATTAATTGTTTAAAAGCAATTGACTACGCAAAACCAGCTGTGAGGTTTGTTATCTATGGTAAAAAAGGTAGTGGAAAGACGTTATCCTTAGCTCATGTGCTACACTATGGATTAGAAAATGGTTTTTTGTTGGTGCACGTACCATGGGTTGGAAATTGGGTGCGAAGACGTAAAGAATCGAGCAATTCTGAAAGCAAAGAGGGATTTATTGACTTAAATTTGGATGCAGCTGCATGGCTTATTCATTTCAAAAATCAGAACATACATTTATTGAATAATCCAGAATTGAAAACCTCTCAGGATCATGTTTGGAGTAAACGTGAAACAACACCAAAAGGTGCAGCGCTTCTAGAATTAGTGGATCATGGTACTAATCGTATTAAATATGCATCCAATTGTGTTGTCGCTTTAGCAGAAGAAATTAAAATATTATCAAAAGCAGGACAATGTCGAACGTTAGTTGCTGTTGATGGATTTAATGCATTTTTCTATCCGACAACAAGAATATTTACTGAAAAGAAACAAGTTGTGCACCCATCAAAAATAACTTTAACCGAAGCTTTCTTGAATTTAACTAAATTTGATTGGAATAATGGTGTTGTAGTAGTTACAGTGGATGAATTAGCTATTGCAGATAATGATCAAATTTCTCATTTACCTAGGTATAAACGAACTACCCAAGCACTATCTTTTCCGGCTAAACTATTGAACCTACGTGGATGGGATAAAAACATATTTGTAATGTTTGGGGTTTCCAAAAGGATAGTTTTGGAGGAGCAATGGGGAGGGGGGGGGTGAGATTTTCTAATATAAAGGTGGGTCAAGTTATAAGAGAAAATATCAACAGCTCAAACCATTTTAAAAATTTAAAACGGTGTGACATCAATATTTTCCTTTTTGAAGTTGTTGGGTTTAAAAAGACCTTTTAAATGAGGTACGACTTGACTCACCTTCGTATTTCAAAATCTCGAGAAACTCCCATAGCCCCTCCATCCAAAACTACCCTTTTCCCAAAAGATTAATAAATATTTTTACTAAATACCTTGTGTACGATTCATGTAACAAAATTTTTTATCTCATCCATCTATGTTTAATAGTTTAGCTGTAAAAGGTAGTGCATCAGTAGTCTTTTACACACTGTATAGCCCAGTTTATTTATTTACATTACGTTAATTTATTTTATCATTTTAGATATCTGTTGGGAAAAACAGGTTTTGAGCACATGGATCCGTTTGTTCCAATATTAGTGCCCACCTACACATCTAAAGAATTTAAAAGTTGCATGGATTATTATCGAGAAAGGAAGTGGGTGCATCCTTTACCAGGTCAAGATGATGAACTCGCTTTTTTAAGTGCAGTAAATCCATATAGACTAATGCAATTATGTAATTCTTTGTAAATTATATAACTATTTGTAATTATTAAACTCTTTAATTTTTATGCTTTGTACACAGGGTGATTTATAACATGTGAGACACCTTCAGAATAGCTTCAGAATCTAAAAATAATGAAAAGAGATCTGATAAATATGACTCCGAAAATTTGTGATTGGAAAACACCTAGAATTTATTTTTTTGGAGGAAAACCTGTTTTTTTTTCTTGAATGTTCCCAGGAAAACTCCCTGTGCCCTGTTTTCTTATTTTCAGTTATATTGCACAAAAACATTGATTTTGATGCCAAATAAACCTATTTTTCATTTCTCAACTCGTAGTGTAAAGGTACATTTTCATGCAAGCATTTCTTCCCCATTATTTCATGAAAATTATAGTATTTAATAATTTTACAAATATTGTATAGGTTTTTTATTTTTAAAATTTGTGAAAATGCAAAGGGAAGGAAGAAAAAAAATAAAACTATACAGGGTGAGTTACAAGTAACTTGTAATGAATTGTAATTTCGTATTCCCTAGTCTCTTTGTTTTAGCTTTAATTACGCAATTTTTTTTATTTTTCAGGGAATTTTTATTGTAACAAATTTAATTGTTCGTAAAAAATAAAAAAATTATTAAAATACGGTTTAAGGTATTTTCAGAAAATTGAAAATTTTGCTTGTAATTTGACTGGAAACAGAAATATACAATAATTTATATTAGATTTCATTTTTGCAGTAAAATATATGAGCTTTCTTTTTTTGCTTGTATTAAAATTGCAATGAAAAATTAACAATAAGATAATTTACTTGAAACCAAAAAGTAAAGAAACTAATATTTATACTCCCTTTATAAATTACTTAAAAATTATTTGTTAATTAGTTTTTGGTACACAGGGGACCTTTTTATGGAGTATACCTTTTTTTCCTAATATTTAGTTTAAAAAACAACGATAAACAAAGTCCGTCATTGGTTTAATTTTGTATTCATAAAATAATCTTGTCGAATACCACTCAAGCTTTTGAATTTTTCTCGGTTAATTAACTCAAATGTCTTGCAGATCGACTTCAATGGTGCAAGTCTTATTGCTTGCCAAATTTGCACTCTTTTTATCGATCTGCAACAAATTATTTGTAATTCACCATTAAATTCAAAACTTATGTAGTCTTACTGTTAAATACTCCACTCACATTGTAACAGCCATTTTATTTTTAGGCTCTTAACCAATCGCACCATGACCGGCTGTGATAATACTTTTTTTTTAGGAAACTCTCCTGTTGTCGCTGTTGTAAGCAAAGCAATCACATCAAAACAACATTTTTTTATTTTTGCATTTAATGATTAAATAACCCTCTTGTAGGTCAGTAAGTAACAAGTGTTTTAATATTTATTTTGTGGAATATTCTAAAAAATTCCACTCGTTAATTAAAAATTTTCTCTAATTTTGTCTTTCATTGACGAACTTAGCAGCAACATAATTTTGTTGTCAATGAAGCGACAGAATTATCGATAATTTTTAATTCTCTTGTGGTATTTCTGTCGACAGTTACCTTAGTACGGTCATTGTCAATGTAATCAGCCTTACTATAGCTTATTAACCATTACTACCATAGCAACCATAGTTGATTACTTGATTTTTGCTTGATCACACGCTTGCATGCTATTTTAAGTAAATTGGCAATTGTGTTACACTAACGCAGAAACAAGCAGTTGTGATCTCCCAAGCAAAGATTGCTGGAAAAATCAATGTCGCTCATGGTTTTATATATGATAATTCCGGTGTCGAATTACTGCTGCTTGCCTGCCTATGTTTGCATGTTTACAATTGATTATGTTCCCTGGGATGTTTTAAACTGAATGGCCGTGCTAACAAAAAAATGAGATTCACGTATCAATGGATACTTTTACACGTATCTATTTTAAGTGTATCAATAGATACATGATTTTGCACTTGGCCCACTTATAATTTCCCTTCTGTGTCGCACTCATTAGTTTCCCTTGTTTCTAAACAATATTGAAAATCTGTATTTGCAAAATTGTCTTACGTCCGCAAAGCCTGACGAATTTGATACAGCCTCAAAAACAGCAAAGTAATTTTGCACTTGGCAAGTTTCGTTATTATTCTTTATTAGTTTTGAGGTAAGGCTCGGCTCACATACTCTTTTCTACTTACTCTAGTTGTGTGCCTAAGAAAACACAGCTTTATGGCAATTCGATTTTACAAAGACATTGAATAATCTCAAAAACTCAAACCTGATAATTTTGAACAGCTTGTACAGTGTGTGTGAAGTAATCCCTTTACGCTTAATTTAAGATAAGACCTTGTACTTGTCCTTTACGTCCCACTACTGGGCTCCAGCATTCCTATCTGCCACGTACTCTACCTTAGGGCTAAAGTGGGAGACTTGCAGTTTAATGTTAAATCTGAATCATCTAGTACCAGAGACTTTAATTACGTCAAAAATACTATTTCCCGAGCACACAAAACAATCGACACAAACTAATAATGATAAAAACTAATTTGAAATGCTCTTTTTTAATTCACATTTATATTTTGTAATCCCAGCTACAAATGAAATAAAAATCGGTAATTATAAAAAAAATTTTATTATTCAACAAACAGTATTACAGTTATGTTTTCTATAATATTAACAGCTAATAATAATACTGGTAACATTTAACGTTTTTTCACTGAAAATAATGAGCAACATAAAATATAGGTATGTACAAAACTAATCAGTCTTCAACATTTGATTAACAAAAATGTAAGGATTAATCCACTTCCTCGATTGTTGGCCCCGGGTTGTTGAATCCACCAGCTTGCCGTCCACAACCTCCAGGCATGCCTTGTTCTGGTTGTCCACCACCAGGATTTGGTTTATACAATTTGGACATGATAGGACCACAAATGGAAGTTATTTGGTTTTGGCGATGCTCATACTCCTCCTTTTCTGCTAGTAAATTGCTGTCCAACCATTTCAGGCATTCATTACAAGCTCCTTCTACTGTATTTTTGTCCTCGGTGCTCAGTTTGTCCCCAACTTCATTTAAAGATTGTTTAAGATTAAAGACGTAACTCTCCAGTTGGTTTCGAGCTGCAATTCGCTGCCTTTGCTTTTCATCTTCTTCGCTGTACTTTTCTGCATCAGCCACCATCTTGTCAATTTCCTTCTGCGACAAGCGTCCTTTGTCATTTTTAATAGTTATGTTCCTCGAGTTTCCAGAACTATTTTCTTTTGCTGAGACATTCAGGATACCATTGGCATCTAAATCGAATGTAACATCTATTTGGGGAACTCCTCGAGGTGCTGGTGGAATTCCTGTCAAGTCAAAGTTACCAAGCAAATTGTTGTCCTTGGTCAATGCTCTTTCACCTTCAAAAACTTGAACTGTTACTGCGGGTTGGTTATCTGAATATGTGGTAAATGTTTGGGATTGCTTGCATGGAATGCGCGCGTTACGTTCAATGATCTTGGTCATAACTCCTCCAGCAGTTTCAATACCAAGCGATAATGGGGTGACGTCAACAAGTAGAACATCTTGAATTTTTTCACTTTTGTCCCCACTAAGTACAGCTGCCTGTACTGCAGCACCATAAGCTACAGCTTCATCGGGGTTGATGGACAAATTTAATGGTTTACCACAAAAATAATTTTGCAGCAACGATTGGATCTTTGGAATACGGGTTGATCCTCCTACCAGCACTACATCTTGGATCGATCCTTTGTCCATTTTAGCGTCTGCGAGGGCTTTGTCCACTGGTTGAAGTGTTCCTCGGAACAAATCAAAGCACAATTCTTCAAACCGTGCTCTGGATAGTTTCGTATAAAAATCCACTCCATCAAACAACGCATCGACCTCGATGGTGGCTTCAGTACCAGAAGATAAAGTTCGTTTTGCGCGTTCTGCAGCCGTTCTTAATCGGCGAAGAGCTCTTGGGTTACTACAAATGTCTTTCTTGTATTTGCGTTTGAATTCATCAGCTAGGTGATTTACAAGTCTGTTGTCAAAATCTTCTCCTCCAAGGTGAGTATCACCTGCAGTGGCTTTTACTTCAAATAGCGAACCTTCATCGATGGTGAGGATGGAGACGTCGAACGTACCACCTCCCAAGTCAAAAATAAGAACATTCCGTTCCCCTTTGAGATTTTTGTCAAGACCATATGCAAGGGCAGCTGCCGTTGGTTCGTTAATGATCCGCAAGACATTAAGTCCTGCGATGGTTCCAGCATCTTTTGTAGCTTGACGTTGTGAATCGTTGAAGTATGCCGGAACCGTGACTACGGCATTTTTCACTGTGCTACCCAAATAAGCTTCTGCGGTTTCTTTCATTTTAACGAGAACCATGGAGCTGATTTCTTCAGGAGAGAAATTTCTATTTTCTCCTTTGTATTCTACTTGAATTTTGGGTTTTCCTCCATCACTGATCACTTTGAATGGCCAATATTTTATATCATCTTGTATTTTGGGGTCATCGAATTTGCGACCAATAAGACGTTTGGCATCGAAAATTGTGTTGTTAGGATTCATTGCCACCTGGTTTTTGGCAGCGTCTCCAACGAGGCGTTCGGAATCCGTAAAAGCCACATAACTGGGGGTGGTGCGATTTCCTTGATCATTGGCGATAATTTCTGCTTTTCCTTCTTGCCACACAGCTACACAAGAGTAGGTGGTGCCCAAGTCAATCCCAATTGCTGGCACTTTCACCATTTTTCACTGTTGTTGTACGAAGAACTATATTCACTTATCAAATTTTAGCACTTTTCTTTACGTATTGTTTTGGTTCGTGTGTTACTTGCCACTATAACTTTCAAAATATACTGAACTCCCGCCAGCGCGATTTGCTTTTATAGTCCACGACGTTGTTCTCGAATGCTCGCGAAGGCCATCGATTGAGCGCGGCACGAATTGCGCTCAAATATGAATGACCTTTCTGGAACGTTCGGGAAATGGAATCATTTTATTGTTTATTTCATGTTTTTGCTTCGTTTGTTTTCAATTTTTTACAATGAAATTGTCGCAATAGTTTTTCTATCCAAAACTTTGTGCAAAAATATTCCTATACAAATAGAAATAATACATTCTTGTACGACGCATTTTAATGCGTTTTAGGAACCATAAGTACTAAACATTTTTAAATAAATAATATAAATTCAACAGTAATTACCAAAGAAAACCTGAGAAATTCGTTTAATAATAATCAGACTATTAAGTCGGTCAAACCTCATTTTTAGGTATCATAAAAATTGATGGGACAAATTCAAGTTTTATCCTTTTTTCATCGAAAACATACCATTTATCTAAATATCAATTTGTCCAGATTTTAAGAATCTTTAAAATTACCTTGGAAAACGGGTCAAAAACCATTGAAATATTAACTTTTAATGATTAAAAAAATTAATAATTATAAATTTTAATAATTATAAAATTTATTGATTTTGTGTGCCTAAAAATCAAATTGTCTTGAACAGACCTTCTTAGTAGTAATCAGTTATAATAGTTTGATTAAATTATAGCAAAAATAAATAGTTTGTATTCCTTGGATGGAAGAATGACAAGTTAGGTATGTTTATTATTAGTCATTTAAATCATATCACTGATTTTTTGCTTAGCAAAACAGAGAAACATTTAAAACTTGAATCATAAGAAAACATTTTTGTTGGTTATTTATATTTTTGATTGATTTTCCTAAATATTACAAAAGGTACAATTGTTGAATAAATTGAAGTTTTTAATTAGCTACTTTAAATTAGCAATTTTTAACGGATTTCTGTAATTTACGAAATACGCCGTAAAAGTATTTAGTTCGTATCTATAAATTTTTGGGCCAACAACTTCCTTTCAATAAAACTGTTTTTGCCAAAAACGAACAATCTTGATTTGAATAATTTTTACAACCTGAAAATCGCGACGCATCGCGTATTTCAGAAAATACGCTCCAGAAATTCTCTGGAACATTCCTAAGTAAAAACGCAATAGGGTTAATACGTAGGTAGTAAATTTTAATCAAGCTCTAGAAACTCTCTGGAAGATTCCATAAGCAAAGCGTAGTAACGTCCTAGATTTTATTCGAGTTTGAGACAGAAATTTTCTGGAACCTTCCATAAATGAAAACGCAATTGGGTTAATACTTAGTAAATTTTAATCATAAGATCCGGAATATTATACATACATACACAAACTGCAGTAACTTCGCAAATTTTAATCACTTACCAGAAACTATATGTATCTGGAATCTTCCTTAAATGAAAACAAAATGGGGTTTCTTAGTGAATTTTAATCAAGTTCCAGCAACTTTCTGGAAGATTCCACAGGTGAAAACTAAATTGAATTTCTTATTACATGTTAATGAAATTTAAAAAAAATTAAATGTGTAAGAGAAAGCAGTAACCGACAGGTTAATTAGCGAAAAAATAATTTGCTAGGGTAAAAAAGTTTCTTTATAAATGTAGGTAATTTATTTGGACTTTTTAAATAAATTTCGGCGATATTATTTAAAACAGTAATAGTTTCAAAAAAAAAATAAGGGGCTGCCGCTATGTACGTACAGCATGTGCCACCTAACCTTGCAAATTTTAGTGGGCTTTGATTCGACTACTTACGCTTTGTTTCGTCGGTAGTCGTCACTTAAACTAGCTCTAATTGGCTGTGGGACAGTGTGGTACACTCTACTAAAAAGTGAAGGTCAATTTATTTATGGTTTACGAAAAATTGTGGATTTTTTGACAAATTAAAAGGCCGTGCGCCATAAGATTAGAAACAGTTTGCTTTGAGGAGGGATTAACGATAATTTAGGTTACGTATAAAAAATACAGCAAAGAAACTAGAAATGTAATAAAAAACCTTTGCTTTTGCTTGAGAGTGTAACGGTTTCTCGCCTTTTAAACTTATCGTCATTTTTTTTGCAAGGTTAAATGGCACTTGCTGTATTCCATTAGTGATTAGTCATTTTCTGAAATTTATTTAACGTTTTTTTATTGTACTGGAAATACAGAAAAGTATAGTCGTCCTGAAAGTCTGGGTACTTTCGAAGTCTTACAAATAAGATCTTCGGGTTACTAATTACTGCGTTTGAAAATCAGATAATTAGAAATTATTACTTTTCACCAATTATCATCAGTTAAACGTACTGCCGACAGAATGTTGTGGACAAAAAAATTAAATTAAAATTTTTTTTTAATGGAAACAAATGATGGAAATGATTTTTCCTGCAAAAACATGACAAAAAGTTTATATCAACAACTTTATCTTTATTTACATTTTTTTGGTTCAAGGTTCAAGTTGATGCAATTTTCAGGGAGAATATTACTCAAAAGTGGCGAAAATTTCACAAAACATTGAATGTAAGTAAGATAATTCAGTGATGTAAAAACTCACTAACGTGCTTCTTTTTTCAGAAATATTTGATACACCCCTGACGTTTTCAAAAAATTAAAATATTTAAATTCTCATTTAATTAAAAAAATATAGGAATTTTGTAAAATTTTGAATGATCTGATGGTTTTCCAATAATTTAAAATTTAAAGGGTGCACTTGCAAAATACTTCCAATTAATTAAGGAGGCTGTAATCAAAATAAAGCAATTTAAACCTACAACAAAATATTAAAAATTAAAATATAAAAAAGGGGGTGTATCAAATATTTCAGTATATAGCGGAGCTTGTTATTAAGTTTTGGCGCCACTGGATATGCCTATTTTTTGTTTTGTTATATTTACCCTGAAAATTGCATCAACTTTTTCCCAACTGTTTCTGGAAAATCAAAATATTGCAAATGAAAAATAAAATTTCAACAACCTGCACCTTGGTTATCGTTAGGTTAAGTACATATACACCGTTTCGCACAGTAGTTCAACGCAAAATGCACCAGAAATTATTTTTTTTATACATTTTATGTCATCGGGATACTCTGGCCGATAATTTAAACTGTATTGTTGTTATTAGCTGTTATGTGTGGCGTTTAGTTAAAAAATAATAATTTTTACGGTTAAAATTGAGCAAACATCTAAATAATATCAATAAATTCGAAAAGTGTCCTTTAAGTCACAGATTAACAACAACATATTCTAATGTCATTGTAGCTACGCGCTTCAGGAAGATGTCTTCTATGCAGAAGTACCGTGTACCAACCCTGGGTGGGACAAACTTTTCTTTTCTAGTTATTTATTTAATTGTTTCACAATTTTTATCTTTCCATAACTGAAGTTTGTTTTAATGTTCAGTTATGTTATAATAATAAAAAATGGAAACAATTTTTTATTTCATTACCTGAAGTATTAAATTAGCGTTGCTACAAAATAATTAGAGTTATGCCGTTGTTAATCTAGGATTGCGAGAATACGTCTTGAATTTATTAATATTTATTTAGATATTTGCTTAATATTAAATGTTAAAATTATTTTTTTTACTAAACGACACTAATTAATAACAGCTAATAACAATAGTAAACCTGGGTACATAATTCTGGAAAAATATAATTTCCCATGCATTTTGCATACACTTTTGTCTTGTTTTCGCATGATGAATCTATCCTGTCGTCTATCATTTGTATCCACACTTTGTATTTAAAATAATCAAATAAAGTAATTTTTATTTGTGAACCAATTTGAGACCAAACTACAAAAATAGAAAACAATCTACGGTTGTCTTCAAGGCTCGTGTTTAGTTTTAAGCTAATTCTGGACCATTTTTTATAACTTCTTTTTATATCTTCTCAAGTAAGGGCACTTTACCACTCGTGCAATAATCAACATAAATTTTTTCTAACTACTTTCTAGAAATGAAACACCACACAACATAAAAGTAATATTTATTTAATACCTACAAAAATTATCACAAGTGACTAGGAATATAAATATTATACCACTAGCTGTACATAATTCTTAAATAACAAAAATAAATTAAAGTGTAAAATTATTTAATCTACTTCGTCTATTGTGGGACCTTGACTGTGATTTCCACCAGCTTGCTGTCCACAACTTCCAGGCATTCCTTGTCCTGGATGGTCTGCACCACCTGCATTTGAAGTATATAATTTGGTCATGATAGGACTGCATATCGACGTCAGTTGTTTCTGGCGATCTTCATACTCCTCTTTCTCTGCCAGCAAATTACTGTCCAACCACGTCAGGCAATCGTCACAAGCCCTTTCCACAGTAGTTTTGTCTTCTACACTCAGTTTGTGTCCATCACTCAACGCTTGTTTAAGATTAAAGACATAACCCTCTAGTTGATTTCGAGCTGCAATTCGTTGCCTTTGTTTTTCATCCTCTTCACGATATTTTTCTGCCTCGTCCACCATTTTATCTATGTCTTTCTGGGATAGGCGTCCCTTGTCATTCTTGATGGTGATATTTCTCGAGTTCCCAGAACTAGTGTCTTTGGCTGAAACGTTCAAGATGCCATTGGCGTCCAAGTCGAATGTTACTTCTATTTTGGGAACTCCTCGAGGTGATGGTGGAATTCCCGTCAAGTCAAAGGTGCCAAGCAAATTGTTGTCTTTGGTCATTGCTCTTTCGCCTTCGAATACTTGAATGGTCACTGCGGGCTGGTTGTCTGAATATGTGGTGAATGTTTGGGTTTGCTTGCATGGAATGCGAGCATTGCGTTCAATAATCTTAGTCATCACCCCTCCAGCAGTTTCGATACCAAGAGATAATGGGGTTACATCCACAAGAAGGACATCTTGAATTTTTTCGCTAGTGTCTCCACTAAGTACAGCTGCTTGTACTGCTGCACCATAAGCTACAGCTTCATCTGGATTGATGGACAAATTTAATGATTTACCACAGAAATAATTCTGCAGCAACGACTGAATTTTTGGAATGCGAGTTGATCCTCCTACTAATACTACATCATGGATTGACCCCTTGTCCATTTTAGCGTCGGCGAGAGCTTTTTCTACTGGTTGAAGGGTGCCTCGGAATAAATCTGAGCACAGCTCTTCAAATCGTGCTCTAGAAATCTTGGTATAGAAATCGATTCCATCAAACAATGCATCGATTTCAATGGAAGCTTCAGTACCAGAAGACAATGTGCGTTTTGCTCGTTCTGCTGCTGTTCTTAGTCGCCGAAGAGCTCTTGGGTTATCACGAATGTCTTTCTTAAATTTCCGTTTGAATTCATCGGCCAAGTGACTTACAAGCCTGTTATCGAAGTCTTCTCCTCCAAGGTGAGTATCACCAGCAGTGGCTTTTACTTCAAATAGCGAACCTTCATCGATGGTGAGGATTGAGACATCGAAAGTGCCGCCACCCAAGTCGAAAATAAGAACATTTCGTTCTCCTTTGAGCTGTTTATCAAGACCGTATGCAAGAGCAGCAGCTGTTGGCTCGTTAACGATCCTCAAAACGTTAAGTCCTGCAATGACTCCAGCATCCTTTGTAGCTTGGCGTTGTGAATCGTTGAAGTATGCTGGAACTGTGATAACGGCATCTTTCACTGTGCCACCCAAATAAGCTTCTGCGGTTTCTTTCATTTTGGTAAGAACCATCGAGCTAATTTCTTCCGGAGAAAATTTCTTGTTTTCCCCTTTGTATTCAACTTGGATCTTTGGTTTTCCTCCATCGCTGATTACTTTGAATGGCCAGTGTTTTATGTCTTCCTGTATTTTCGGGTCATCGAATTTGCGGCCGATAAGACGTTTAGCATCAAAGATGGTGTTGTTGGGATTCATTGCCACCTGGTTCTTGGCAGCATCTCCAATAAGACGTTCTGTATCCGTGAATGCCACATAGCTGGGGGTGGTACGATTTCCTTGGTCGTTGGCGATGATTTCCACTTTTCCTTGCTGCCACACGCCTACACAAGAGTAGGTGGTGCCCAAGTCAATACCAATTGCTGGAACTTTACCCATTTTGCACTAATGTTGTATAGAATACGTCAAATTTAAACAATTCAGTTATTTTCACTTATCACTGTTTGCAATTAACAATTTTTAGCACTTTAAACTGCTTTGCGTATAGTTCTGATTGGCGTCTTGTTTGTTTGTCTGTAATTCAAAATGAACTAAACTCCCGCCAGCGCGATTTGCTTTTATACTTGTCGCTCGGATTCTCGAAAGTTCGCGAACTCTCTAGGTCAATTCTCTCGTTATCATTGGCAAAGGCCAATGTATATGATGGAAAATTCTTGATTTTTCTAGAAATATTGGAAATATGTATGAGTTGTTTAATTATAAACAACTTCAATATAGTAAAAATGTTCAACTGTTTTCGTTTATATCTAATAATTTAATTATATGAGATATTTGGATTAACTGGCTAAATTACTACAACTTCGTTTTGTTAACAAGAAAAAATTATTTCAGTGTTTAAGAAATACTGAAAGGGGACTAAAGTTGAACGTTTTCAAAGTTGTGGATATTTTGTTTGTGATTTTATTAATGTAACTATTTGCAAGAGTTTTTCTGCTATTATAACTGTATTTGTTTTATGACCAGATATAGGTCTAAATTATTTTTAGTGTTGGTTAGATATGAAGCGTGTTGTTATTTCTATTCCCTTTCAATATTGTATATTTATTGTAAACATTACAAATATAAATTATGCAGAATAAAGAGGAAATTAATTTGTTTTTTAAATTATACCCAGGTTAATTAATTATATGTTATACCTAATCAGAAAATAAATTGAATATTTTAAATATTAACAATAAAGTGGTTTGAACTGCATTAAATTTATTTTCTTAGATCTAATTATGTATAAACAAATACATCTTTTTGTAAAATATTCACATTCTAGAAACTAGTAAATTTAATTTTGGCTGTTGTATAATTTATGCAACTCTGCGTAGACGTAGATACATTTTGGCGTCGATAGTTTTCATTGAGAAAAACTATTTTTATCAAAAATGAGTAGTTAAAAGCTGAGAATGTTCGTTGAAAGTTCGCATTCTTTTTAGCGAAGAAATCGATACCTATCGAAAGTTCCAGAACACAGTGGCGTTCTCGAAAATTCTGGGACGCGTTCTCTTGGATTATTGATTAAAAAATTTCAACATAATATCTTTATTGTAGGGTAATCTCAGACAAAACTGCAAATTATGAAAGTAATAATCATAAATTATAAATTTAATTTTATTTAACCACGAAAAATTAGGGAAAAAACCGGGCGAGCACTTTACTCAGACTTCCCTATAATTGAAATATGTTTACTGGTTATATTTTCAAAGGTATTTTATGTCGTAAGGTTTTGTCCCCAACTGTTACTATACGATTAGAATACTCCAAACAAAAGTTCTAAATATTTAAACGAAATGCCTGTATTGGGGTATATTTTATAGCTTTTAGTGGGTTATATTTAAACAGTTGTAGTTTAGAATATTGTATTAAGAATACTGAAAACGCATTACTATGCAGACTTTAAAAACGAGAAACGTGAACTAATGTAATGTGAAATAATTTAAATCTTGATTAAAATAAAAAATCACTTGATTTAAACCGTGATTTAAATCAAAAGATTGGAATCGCGCCAACCCTGTTTGCGAATTAGAGAAATTATAGAATGAAGAAAAATTAAATCATGGCCCATCTGTAGCACAATTAACACAGAAAATGAATAAAAAAAACCGTTTGGCTAGATATTGTATATATTTTCTAACAGCCATGATTTTTTCAATTTTTAAAGATTCGAAGGCGAGGCGTCGATGTTAAAATTTAAAAGTTAAAGAAAAACGTTACAGTCGTCATTTTAAAACTAAAGAGTTCGGCAAAATGCATTCGATTGTTATAACGGCTTTATCAAATACTGTTTTAAAATTTCGAAAATTTCGTCATTGGAGAAATGATATAAACAAGTTCGTTCCTGTTTCAGATTTTGAAAAGCTTATTTATACTTATTATTCAAAAATGTTCTTTGGTCCATCAGGCTTCAAAACTCATAATGTCTGATATCATGTTTAAATCCAAAATTTTAATGAAATCAAAAAAAAGACTAACGCAGAAAATTAAACTTGAGGAAGAATGCAAGACGTTTTCATGATGATTTGTTTACCTAAAGACTTTCTTTTTAATGTTAAAAATAAAAAGGAGTCTCAAGTAAAGAAAGTCAAGAAAAATTTCACCGAATTGTCTATAAAAAATAAATCAAAAAAGAAAAATACAAATTATATTTCTATCCACGACCTGCTTTTAATTATGATTTTTTATTATAATTTATTTTTTTATAAATTACTTGGCAAATTTTCCGAGTGTGTTGAACATTGATGTTTCGCATTTGTAGCAGAAACAAGACGATAAAAAATAAACCTAAAAGCAATAATCCGAATAACAATAACCATTTGTGTGTTAGCAAAAAAGCTAAATTACCGAAACCGATTTTCAGTTTTTAAAAAGGTAGATCATAATGCTTTTAATAATTAAATTACACGTTTTCTTTAATTTTATACCTCAACTTTTCTTTTTTATCTGAAGTTAAAAATGTTTTAATGAACATTTTATTCAAAGGCCCCTTCTTCGTCCGATGTCTTTCCTAGGTTTAGTTTTAATAATTTAATGTTTATACGTTCTAAACACTAAACTGTACACGATTATAAAGCTTAACGTATTAAAATACATAAATTGTGTGGTTAAATCGCGAAAGAAATTTCCAGAAAATGCTACAAAGTTCAGGAACTTTCTACGTCAACGCCGATCTTAACAATGGGATTGCCATAGAACGTTCGCGAACTTTCGAGAATCCGAGCGACAAGTATAAAAGCATATCGCGCTGGCGGGAGTGCAGTTCATTTTGAATTACAGACTAGCGAGCAACACGAGAATCAGAGCAATACGCAAAGCAATTTAAAGTGATAAAAATTGTTCATTGCAAACAGTGATAAGTGAATAATAACTGAAGTGTTTAAATTTGACGTATTCTATACAATATTAGTGCAAAATGGGTAAAGTTCCAGCAATTGGTATTGACTTGGGCACCACCTACTCTTGTGTAGGCGTGTGGCAGCAAGGAAAAGTGGAAATCATCGCTAACGACCAAGGAAATCGCACCACTCCCAGCTATGTGGCATTCACGGATACAGAACGCCTCATCGGAGATGCCGCCAAAAACCAGGTGGCAATGAATCCTAATAACACCGTCTTCGACGCTAAGCGTCTTATCGGTCGCAAATTTGACGATCCCAAAATACAAGAAGATATAAAACATTGGCCATTCAAAGTCATCAGCGATGGAGGAAAACCCAAAATTCAAGTTACGTACAAAGGAGAAAACAAGAAATTTAACCCTGAAGAAATCAGTTCGATGGTCCTGACCAAAATGAAAGAAACCGCAGAAGCCTATTTGGGTGGCACAGTGAAAGATGCCGTTATCACAGTTCCAGCATACTTCAACGATTCACAACGCCAAGCTACAAAGGATGCCGGAGTCATCGCAGGACTTAACGTTTTGAGGATCGTTAACGAACCAACAGCTGCTGCTCTTGCATATGGTCTTGATAAACAGCTCAAAGGAGAACGCAATGTTCTTATTTTCGACTTGGGTGGCGGCACTTTCGATGTCTCAATCCTCACCATCGATGAAGGTTCGCTATTTGAAGTAAGAGCCACTGCTGGTGATACTCACCTTGGAGGAGAAGACTTCGATAACAGGCTTGTAAGTCACTTGGCCGATGAATTTAAACGGAAATTTAGGAAAGACATTCGTGGTAACCCAAGAGCTCTTCGCCGATTAAGAACAGCGGCAGAACGAGCAAAACGCACATTGTCTTCTGGTACCGAAGCTTCCATTGAAATCGACGCATTGTTTGATGGACTCGATTTCTATACGAAGATTTCTAGAGCACGATTTGAAGAGCTGTGCTCAGATTTATTCCGAGGCACCCTTCAACCAGTAGAAAAAGCTCTCGCCGACGCTAAAATGGACAAGGGGTCAATCCATGATGTAGTATTAGTAGGAGGATCAACTCGCATTCCAAAAATTCAGTCGTTGCTGCAGAATTATTTCTGTGGTAAATCATTAAATTTGTCCATCAATCCAGATGAGGCTGTAGCTTATGGCGCAGCAGTACAAGCAGCTGTACTTAGTGGAGACACTAGCGAGAAAATTCAAGATGTCCTTCTTGTGGATGTAACCCCATTATCTCTTGGTATCGAAACTGCTGGAGGAGTGATGGCTAAGATTATTGAACGCAATGCTCGTATTCCATGCAAGCAAAGCCAAACATTCACCACATATTCAGACAACCAGCCCGCAGTGACCATTCAAGTATTCGAAGGCGAAAGAGCAATGACCAAAGATAACAATTTGCTTGGTACCTTTGACTTGACAGGAATTCCACCAGCACCTCGAGGAGTTCCCAAAATAGAAGTGACATTCGACTTGGACGCCAATGGCATCCTGAACGTTTCAGCCAAAGACACTAGTTCTGGAAACTCAAAGAATATCACCATCAAGAATGACAAGGGACGCCTATCCCAGAAAGACATAGATAAAATGGTGGACGAGGCAGAAAAATATCGTGAAGAGGATGAAAAACAAAGACAACGAATTGTAGCTCGAAATCAACTAGAGGGTTATGTCTTTAATCTTAAACAAGCACTGAGTGACGTTGGAGACAAACTTAGTACAGAAGACAAGAATATTGTGGAAAGGGCTTGTGACGATTGCCTAAAGTGGTTGGACAGTAATTTACTGGCAGAGAAGGAGGAGTATGAAGATCGCCAGAAACAACTGACGTCGATATGCAGTCCTGTCATGACCAAATTGTATGCAGAAGGTGCTGGTCATCCAGGACAAGGAATGCCCGGAAGTTGTGGACAGCAAGCTGGTGGATTCAACAAAGCAGGTCCCACGATAGAAGAAGTAGATTAATAGCTATAAAAGAATTTTGTTTTGTATTGTTAAGTTTACGATGACTGTGTATATATAATAACTTTGTTACTTAAAGATTATTTATTTCCATTGATACAACTAGTGGTATTTATAGTTCTAATCGCTGTGATTATTTTTCTATTTGAATAAATACAATTTTTATAGTAAATGGTGTCTTTTTGTTGTTTTATTACATGATTTAAATGAATAAAATAAAAAATCTATTTCAAAATAGTTGTTTACCTAACAGGCAAGTGAAAATAAAACATAATAAATACAAATTATCAGTAAATTACAGGAATGACGTTTGCTAATAAATAATTGGGTACATGCTGTTAAAATGAAATGTTCAGAAGAACTAATAGTTGTAGCTATACTTACTTTATTTTTCTTGCAGAAGGAACTTTTAAAATGCGTTACTTAAAAATCATGCATGTTAATTGATTTACTTGAATGCATATCTAACCTCCATACAAATTCGAGTGTCTTTCTTTCATTATAAAATGTTTCAATTCTTATTTTCAATTTTTTTTTATTATATAAAGAATGTCTTGTTCATTTATACAATAAAATTTTTAAGTTAATTAATTGATGCAGTTTCTAAATACTTAAATGCATGAAAGTATGTTTTTGTAAAATTCTAAATTTTGTGTGCCCCCATACCCCCCATGTAAAGTGGGATGTCATTGCACGTGTAAGATCAATACCGAGTGAAGGGAGAGGTTGATGTTAGGCTTACTCCCCAACCTCGGTGTTAGCTTTGCCAACCTGAAGAAATTGGCATTAACGATTAAATAATAACATAGTTACGTAATACAACTATATATATTTCATACATTTAAATTCAAAATTTTATTGATTTTAAAGGGCCATTCATTCATTTATATCCCTTAATTTTTTTTACAAAGACCTTGGAGGCGAATCTCCATCGGAAATTGCAGTCTTAGACAGAAGAGGAAGTTATTAAGAAGTAATTCAGAAGGTACTAACATATTCATTAATAACAAATTAAAATTGAGAGTTGAAAGCATGTTTAAGAAAAAGTATTTTATACATGCAAATACAAACGCTCTCACGCGCACACGCCTAAAATATCACACACATTTGCCAACTTTACAATTTATTCTAAATTTCCAACAAACAACATAAACGAATACGTGCAATCATGAACTTTCGCAGTACGTGCAGTACAATTTTGAAGTTTTACATCTAATTATTACGCATTTAGCTTAGTATTTCTACTAACTTTTGTTTGTATAAGTGCACGAGAGGTGTCTCATATGGGGATCACTCTAATATTTTTTTCTGAATATTTTCAATTTTTTCTTTCTTTCTCTCTTTAGCCATCCCTTTTGCCCTTAGGACGTCGGGTTATATTTATCATATGGGGATCACTCTAATATTTTTTTCTAAATATTTTCAATTTTTATCATTTTAAAGTTTTGACTATAAAATATTATTCTTTATACAAGAATACAAAAAAAGGTACTCTTGTTGAAAGTCGCTAAATCTAACAGTTTTCGAAACAATTCGTTTTTGTAAAATCGAGTTGCCATGAAGGTCTAAGCGTTTTTTTTAATAAGAAGCCCTAATAGTATTCAGAAATTGTAAGGTTAAGTCATCAAAACAATTTAAAAAGTTCTGATAAACGTAGGTACGGAAACGCTCTTTACAGTCTTTACACTTTTCTAATAGCCATTTTTTATTTATATATCAAAGCATACACAGGCGTTTTCAATCCAAGGTAAGATTATAAACATGACTAGGGTAGTTGTGCCTGAGGTACATACAAAATTTTATGCACGACCGCATAATTTTAATGTCCAAAAGATAAAATCTGTCAAAATGATACAATAATTCAAAAAAATCACTACAGTAAATTTAAACTTAATTTATTAAACAGCAATAATTTTGCAAACAAAAATCTCTAGGGCATTAAAATCCATTTTAGCGCCCTAGGGCCGTAAAGTACTAATTTACGTTCGTTTTTCAAGGCGCTAAACTATAGATTATTATTGTTGAAATTATAAACTATTTTATTTAATATCATAAGTTACAGACCGGTCGTGCATAAAAAGTTTAATGAAACACAAAAATAGGCTGTAACTCCGTAGCGAAGCGTTTCCGGGTTTTTGTTTATATGGACTTTTTTCATTGTTAAGATGCATAAAACTTAAACTCAATGTTTGTGGAAACTATTGATATATCGTACGAACACGTTTAGCTTATGGCAACTCGATTTTACAAAAACATTTAAATATCTCGAAAACTGTTAGCTTTTAGAACTTTCAACAAGAGTATATTTTTTATGTATATTTGCATGAAGAATAATATTTTATCGACAAAACTTCAAAAATAGTGAAGATCTAAAATATTTAGAAGAAAATATTAGGTGAGACACCTCTTTTGCACTTATTCAAACAAAAATTAGTAGAAATACAAAGTGATGTGAGTAATGTTGATGAGATATAAAATTTCAAAATTTTAGTGCAACTACTGCGAAAGTTACCAACAATAAAATTTTTGACTGTTCTATTTTTAGAAGGCTGTAGCTCCGTAACAAAGCGTTTTCCAACTTAAGTTTATAGAAACTTTTTTTAAAGTTATTTTCGTGTCTATAATGTATCATATAAATGTTGCACCATAATTCTGAATCGTCCTGTATTAAAAAAAACATTCTGTTGGCAGTATAAAAATCAACTTTATAGGTAGGTATTAAAATATTCGTTTAAAAATTACTTCAAGAATTCCAGGCCTAACTTTTGAAGAATGGTTAGTGGCGTAGACAGTTTCTTAAAAATTCCGCTTTTAAATATGGTTTATTTTACAAAGTTTTATGGAAAACATCGTTCACTTTGCTTTAATTAGAGTCAGAACTTACAAAAAGTGCTAAACCCATTCTGTATGTTTTACACCGTTAAAACAATGTAAATACACGTGCACCTGCTTTTTAAAGTAATTTTACACAATTTTAAAATACCTTCCAATTTAATTCTGTTTTCGATTGCTGCTTTCTTCTGATGGTTTTGTTTTAAATTTTTAACTTCTAATAAACTGATTTTCATTATTTTCGATTTAATTAAGCTTCACTAAGAAGCTTTGTTTTTTTTATTTAAAGAGTATTCCAGCATTCATGTACTGCAAGGTGTAACAGTAATGTCGCAAACAGTAGTCATATACAGGCAACACACTTTTCAGGAAGACATCAGCAACCAAAAAAACGTTGTTACAAAGTAAGAGTAACAGTAAAAAAGACAAAAATGCTTGTAACAACATTCATCGTTGCTTACCTTTTCCTGAAAAGTGTATTACACTACTACTATTTGCGACATTACTTTTTCACCTGACTGTACACCTGTACTGGAACATTCGTTGAGTATTGATTTTCTCAGTACGAAGAGGATGCGACGTAATTTCTCCATTCGAGATTGTTCTTTAAAAAAATAGTTTTTCTGACTGAAATTTGTTGGCTAAAAAACGTAGTAACATTTATGTATGTACCTATACGCCATATGTAAATTACAAAATCTGCTAGAAATTTAATGTTTTTTTGTCTTAGAATATCAAAGTAGACAAAAACATTTGTTTGATATTATTATATATTATGTTTTGTAATATTTGAGGATATCATGAAAAAACGTAAACAAACATCATAAAACATATACTTTTTAAATTTTTTAGATGTTTAACTGTTTACTTAAGTGTTTGGCGTATAGAATCACAATTTGTAAATTAACTAAAACGCTGAGTTGTAAAAATTGTAAAAATAAAAGGCATTGAATATCGACGAAATTTCTTATTCTCACTACTTTAATCAGCAAGAATTAAGAAAATTAGTTACCTATTCAGACATCATATTGTTACTGAATCAATGTATCATTTGTTGTTTTTCTCCAAATATTATTGCATTAATTTATTTAAAAATTTTGATTCCTATTTTAAAAACTTCTTAACAAAATTATCGCACACCAACATTAATGTGCAATATTTTTTATATAAATAAAAAAAACATTGCTATAATTACGACTTAATTTTGAACTAGTTTAATACGCAGAATAGTTAATTTTCCGAATTCTCTAGAAAGGTCAACTATATTCCCGCGCAATTCTGTGCGTTATTGGATCAATAACTTTAGCAAACATTCGAGAATAAGAGCGCCGTCTATAAAAGCAAAAAGGGCTGGCGGGAGTTCAGTTCATTTTGAAACACAGACACACGACGTTATTTAAAGTGTAAAAATTTGATAAATAAAGTGAATACAATTCAAGTATTTTAGTGCAAACTACAAAATGGGTAAAGTACCAGCAATTGGTATTGACTTGGGCACCACCTACTCTTGCGTAGCTGTGTGGCGTCAAGGAAAAGTGGAAATAATCGCCAACGACCAAGGAAATCGCACAACCCCCAGTTATGTGGCATTCACAGATACAGAACGTCTTATTGGAGATGCTGCCAAGAACCAGGTGGCAATGAATCCCAGCAACACCGTCTTCGATGCTAAACGCCTTATTGGCCGCAAATTTGATGATCCCAAAATACAAGAAGATATGAAACACTGGCCGTTCAAAGTCATCAGCGATAATGGAAAACCCAAAATTCAAGTAGAATACAAAGGAGAAAACAAGACATTTGCTCCTGAACAAATCAGTTCAATGGTTCTCACGAAAATGAAAGAAACCGCAGAATTTTATTTAGGCGGCATTGTGGACGATGCTGTAATAACAGTTCCAGCATACTTCAATGATTCACAACGGCAAGCTACAAAGGATGCTGGAATCATCGCAGGACTTACCGTCTTGAGAATCATTAACGAACCAACAGCTGCTGCTCTTGCATATGGCCTTGACAAAAATCTCAAAGGAGAACGCAATGTTCTTATTTTCGACTTGGGTGGAGGTACTTTTGATGTTTCCATCCTCACCATTAATGAAGGTTCCCTATTTGAAGTAAAGGCCACTGCTGGTGATACCCACCTTGGAGGAGAAGACTTCGATAACAGACTTGTAAGTTATTTGGCCGATGAATTTAAACGAAAATTTAGGAAAAACATACGTGGTAACCCAAGAGCGCTCCGCCGATTAAGAACGGCGGCAGAACGAGCAAAACGCACTTTGTCGTCAAGTACTGTAGCTTCCATTGAAATCGATGCTTTGTGCGATGGACGTGATTTCTACACCAAGATCTCAAGAGCACGATTTGAAGAGCTGTGCGCAGATTTATTCCAAGGCACCCTCCAACCAGTAGAAAAAGCTCTTACTGACGCTAAAATGGGCAATGGATTAATCAACGATGTTGTACTAGTAGGAGGATCAACTCGCATTCCAAAAATTCAATCATTGCTACAGAATTATTTCTGTGGTAAATCATTAAATTTGTCCATCAATCCAGATGAAGCTGTAGCTTATGGTGCAGCAGTACAAGCAGCTGTACTTAGTGGCGACACTAGCGAGAAAATTCAAGATGTTCTTCTTGTGGATATTACTCCATTGTCACTTGGTATTGAAACTGCTGGAGGAGTCATGACCAAGATCGTTGAACGTAATGGACGAATTCCAGGCAAGCAAACTCAAATATTTACCACTTATTCAGACAACCAACCTGCAGTCAAAGTTCAAGTTTTTGAAGGTGAAAGGGCAATGACCAAAGACAACAATTTACTTGGTACCTTTGATCTGACGGGAATACCACCAGCACAACGTGGAGTTCCGAAAATAGAAGTCACGTTCGACTTGGACGCCAATGGTATCCTAAACGTCTCAGCAAAAGACATTAATTCCGGAAACTCGAGGAATATCATCATCAAAAATGACAAAGGACGATTGTCCCAGAAGGACATTGATAAAATGGTGGCAGACGCAGAGAAATATAGTGAAGAGGATGAAAAACAAAGACAGCGAATTGCAGCTCGAAATTTACTAGAGAGTTACATCTTTAATCTTAAACAAGCACTGAGTGACGTTGGAGACAAACTGAGTACAACAGATAAACATATTGTGGAAAGAGCTTGTGGCGGTTGCCTAAAGTGGTTGGACAGCAATCTACTGGCAGAAAAAGGGGAGTATGATGATCGCCAGAAACAACTGACTTCCATATGCAGCCCCATTATGGCCAAATTGTATGCAGATGGTGCTGGCCAACAAGGACAAGGAATGCCCAGAAGTTGTGCACAACAAGCTGGCGGATTCAACACAGAGGGTCCCAAGGTAGAAGAAGTAGATTAAAGTGTTATAGAATTTAGGAGCTATTTAGCATTTAAAGTTTGTCAGTCTACTATACTTAGTTATTTATTTTTAATCTTAAAATAACGTGTAATTATATATAATGCTTAATCACTATGTGATTTTATTCTTATTACATAAATGTTATCTACAGAAGTGGTTTTTTATTTGTCATTTTGCAAATTATTGTTATTTTACATCTAAAAATATAAATCCTACAAGATTATGCTCATGAATTAGCAAGTAACTACTCAAAAAGAAATTGGGACAAAATTTGATTGAAAAAGTGCAGCTACAAGAATCGTGGCAGGTAGGTAGGTCTTATTTTGGATGTTTTGCACGATGATAGATCAATTACTTTGTCAATTACTTCCCTTTTTTAGAACGATTTCATATAGTCAGTGTTCAAATTAATAACATACTAGGATAACAATAACTTAAAAAAATATTTCATTTTCATCAGGATTTGAAACATAAAACGAAATATATTAAAGTAACTCGAAAGTTGCATAAATATCTACAAATCGGTACCTAGGTAAGCACTGAAAATTGAAGTGCAGTTTACTTATTTCTGGTAGTCATGTTTACTAGTTATTACAATTTAAAATATTTTAGCTTTCGTGAATAATATTTTGATAATTGCAAAATTAAATTACTGATAAATGCCTTAAAACATTGTAGAAATTTAGTAGGAATGTTGTTTTCACATAAAATATTTTCTGTATGTTGGGTTGCCTGCAGTTCAGGCAGCTTTTGGAAGTAAACCGAGATTTTGTTGAAAATACATAGATCTAAATGATGAAATTTCAGATGTTTACATTTTCTTGTGTTATTTTTATATTTCCTAATTTCGTTTAAAAAAAAAAGATTTTTCTACTTGCTACACTATTTTGTTTATAGTTCTTATACGTTATTCCATTTGAACACCGCATAAATCAAGCATTGTAAATTATATGTATGTATTAAAATTATATACACGAAATCGTACTACAATTACAAAGTTTTTAGGTATGTTTGCAAATTATTCCCTTTAAAAAGCATTCTTTAAAATTTGTTTGTAATAATTATTTTTTCCTTTTATCAATTGTGACTAGTATATAATATTTACAGCTGTGGGTATTGTTTTGCATGGTGAATATGCAACCATTGCTTATTCTCATTTGTAACAAAATTGAAAAAATAAATTTAAATATTTCGAAGAATTAATATATGTCATTGTATCTCTTCAAGTTTATTTGTCAAAAGGGTTTTGGGTTATTACACAATTTTGAGTTTTATTATGCGTTGTACACTACTCTTATATCTATATTTCTACTAAACGTGCTTTCATACTAATGCGACCATAATAACATAATACGTAAAACAATTTCCCAGTTTTTATATTTATATTTCATTATTTAATTCTGTCTTCGTGTTTTACACTCATGGAGTCATAGTCACACTATCGCCAGCACGTAGGCATACACATGGATATAATGAATATATATTGATTTTTGCGGACGGACAGAGGATTCGAACCTACTGCCGTTGGGAGTCTAGTTCTAGAGGTTGGGACTCTAACCACTAGACCACCAGCTGGCCCACTTGCTTGTTTTGAAAAGCAGCTGAATCGAAAAAGTTTTAAATTTTCTCATACTAGTTATAATATTTAGTTTTTTTAATTAACACCAACAAACTACCTTATTTCAATAAATGTACAAAAACAAGTTATTCGAAAAAGTTGTTAAAAATTGCATTTTATGCGTAAATTGTAAATTTGGTAAAAATCGGCCATTATTATAATTTTAGGGACATGAACATTTTTGCTTAATTTAACTGGGTCACTCGGTTACGCAACGTTAGATCGAGAATCCGTATAAGTTTAATAAGATGTTTATCATAGACAAATAAATATTTGGAAAAGTTTGTTGCGCGTTTGAGACCATTTGGCCGAAATAATTTGTTGCAGATCGACGAAAAGACTGCAAATTTGCACGATTTAGGATGATCTGCGGGAAATTTTAGTTAATTAACCGAGAAAAATTCAAACGCTTAGGTGGTATTCGACAAGATTATTTTATGAATACAAAATTAAACCAATGGTGGACGTTGTTTACCGTTGTTTGTTAGCGTAACCATAAAGTAAATAGGGCGTAACTAGGCGTTGTCAAGGTAAGCAACTGTAGATAACATACACGAAAAATTAACGAAATTATCGATCTAATTTTCATTTAGGTAGGTTATAGTGCTGCATTTTGATTGGCTGTAATGTGCATGAATAAAATAATCGTCGTAACTGGTACTCGTGAATAATTAAACCTATGTTTATCGGAAAATCAACATCACTAGTTATATTACTTGTGAGAGACATTACTTTAAAGCAGTGACGGAACAAAATGTGACAGGCCCTGCCCGCAAGAAACTTGCATGGGCCCCCTTATATCAAAAGCATTATACTTATTTTAAGTTACTTTTGTCAACGTCATTTGTATTTGGATATTAGTAGCTTAGCAGGTATTTATAAACTAACCAACATAAAATGAATTAATCTTAGTTGAATTAGAACTTACCATATAGTTGTTAACTGCAACTTTCTCTTCGGATTTTTACACATACTTATAAAAGAATGTAAATGTTATTTTGCTTATTACACATAATTAATGTACACATATTTATAAATTATAAACAACGAAAATAAAAATATTAAAAAAAAGCGCTGTTCTTCGAGAGATTTTCGTGGCAATGTTTATGTTTCATTTCCATTTTTTAGAATTTGTTTAATAGAAATACCAAGATTAGCACTTGGACTCACACTCAGTCACTAACTATCGTTTATATTCAGTAAATTACTGATGGTATAATTAATATATCGTTTTGATCCAAGTTTAATATGCAATACAGTAGATACCTAATAAACATTCAAATTTTGTTCGCCTGCAGTGCAGTGTTATAAGCATTAAAGCGCTCGAATTAAACTAAAGTGTAAAGTCGTATAAAATAATCAGAAGTGATGTCGTGAATGAGCCTCTGAGAAATGTGAAACCTATTCTTGCTTTTTACTTTCCTATACTTTCAGTATAGGGAAGTATTGATTTCATGCAACATTTCAAAGTTGAGATTTTAACGGAAATAGTCCATGGACCCCAAAACAGTAATTTTTAAAAAATGTCTGTCTGTGGGTGGGTGGGTCCGTTACGCTCCAGATCTCCAGAACGGCTAGACCGATTTTGATGTGTTTTGGAATGAGGGGTTATATCAAAAATACACCGACAAAGTAAGCTTTTAAAAAAAAACCAAAACCGGAAGCGGAAGTTAGACATGTTTTTTTGGTAGCATTTATTTCAGAAACGGAATTTTGGACATTTTAATAGTGGAGATTAAAGAAGGCCTTAGGACAAATCAAACGATTTTTTACCGAACTCTCTAGCTTTAAAATGGCGGCCGCTACGAATTTTTGAAGATTTCGACTTTAACGCCCATTTACTCATAAACCAGTTATCTGATTGGAATCAACTACATCTTGTTTGGTAGCCCTTCAAGGGTACTATACCATGAAATATAATTAATTTTGAAAATATAAAAACGATCGCAATGACATCACTCCAAAATTTTGGAATTTTTCAAAAAAATATTTCTCAAAAACTGCCCACACGTTTTTGTTTAAACTTTTTAAGCCGATAGAGCTGGGAATCTTCTACAATTTGTTTTTTGCGCATTGCTATAATATCACTGTGACGCCCTCTATGAATTTTTGAAAATTGAAAATTGGCACCCTTTTATTTATTTAACGGGGGGCAATGAAATATTTCTGTTAATGTGAAATAGCTCACCATTGATAGCAAAATATAATAATATTTTTTCGATAATTTCATATTTAGGGGGGCTACTGTTCCTCCTCCCCCCAAATTTTTTCGATAAAAAATTAAAAATTTGGTTTTTTGTTTTGTATGCTCTAGGAGAATCTTTTTACAAAAAATCAAAAAATCGAATTTTTTGCCCCTTAATAATCTTTTTGTCCTTAGAAGAATTTCACCATAAACTAAATATTATTTAGTTTATGATTTCACATACTTTCTACAGCAGTTGTATTCTTGTACTAGTCGTTTAATGTTCAGTGTAGGCTAACTTTTTTATTTTAATAGATAGACTCGCAAACCCAAGAGCAAAGTTGTAGGGCAAATTCTTCTCGATTGTATTTAAGAAAAAAACTTGAGTTTCCAGTTTTAATATGGCGGCCACGGTAAAAAATAATTTTTTTAAATGGAAACGTGGCATTTTGGCTTTAAAATCAGAAAGGTTTTGAAATTCTAAATACAAATTAATAAGAGTAATTTCTTGCTAAAAATAATACTTCTCGAGTTATTAATATATTTTCAAATATCAATTTCCGCGCTTCCGTTGATTCAGTCCGAATATTTTACCCAACCTTATGCTTGCAGCGGAGCGGTCGGTCTTTCTTCAACCGCTTCAAGATGTTACAACTTATAAGAACTATTTACTTTAACTAGTCGTGTCTAGACAGGTGTATATCGAAAGAGTTGGAAAATATAAAACAATGTATTTAAATGTATAGGAAAGTCCAGGCGAAGTGTTTCGCTCATTTTTGCTTATGAATTTTTGAGACGTCAAGCCCCCTTAGCTGGGTGGGCCCCTCCGCACTTCGACGGTTGCGAGAGTTTTGTTCCGCCACTGCTTTAATGAAACCTATGTTATATACAGGTGTGTCAAAATGTCACGAAACTATTTGTTAACTTTTTTATTAATAGAGCTACAGATTGGATTAAATAATGAAAGAAGTGCAACTTTTTATGCTGATTACGATGCCGTATGTGTTATTTTGGAGTTATTCTATAAAATTGTTTTGATTAAAATGTATTGCTACTTTGCATATTCTAATACAAAATTTAATTCTGAATAAAATCGGCCAAAGCAGAAGAACTTAAAGAGGAAAATAAAAAACTTATTGATGAAGTACTTTTACGGCTAGCATCAAATTGCTTCATAGCTGGAAATAATTTGTTGTTAAACAACATAAATAATAATCATGAATAACTTTTCTATTATCCACTTTAGGTTTACTGCCTCAGAACTTTTATATTCAGAATTTAATTTTAATTTAAAGGTATTTTATGAAGTACCTCGAAAAGGCGATGTTCAGTTGGTTATTTGTACAAAGCATCTTGTTGTCCTTCTTTCCTGATTTAACCAAATCTGTAGCTTCATTATTAAGGAAGTTAATAATAGTGACGAGATATTTACATGCAAATTTTATATGAAAAAGCGTAAAGCGTATTAAAAAAAAATTTGGCGGTTATACAGAGTGGCTAGGAAAACCCCGGCCACTTTTCTTGCGGCGTTCAAGAGATGGCGCTTATTTAGTAAAGAAAAATTAAATTAAAATACTGGCAACAACGCAGAATCCAAGACGATTTAGTTATTAAATACGCCCCATATTAAGTCAAAACAACCAAAACGTCTTGGATTCTGCGTTGTTGCCAGTATTTTAATTTAATTTTTCTTTACTAAAGCGCCATCTCTTGACCGCCGCAAGAAAAGTGGCCGGAGTTTTCCTAGCCACTCTTTATTGTAAAAAATAGAGTTTTTAAAAACCTTGTTTGGAGTCGCTATCGCACATTGTAAATCTGAAACTACTTAACATTCCTTATTTATTTATGTCGTCAAGTGCAATAAGACATTTTAAATTTAACACGAAGATCTCAACTAAAACGTTGAAAGTTTTCAAAATTGCTTGCGTCTCTCATGATGCAGTCTTTACATATTCATATTATTTCTATTTTTACATTTGCCCTAAATGCAATCGCATCAAAAATTGAAGGTAAATTCCATCTTATATTAAGGAAGTTGTTTTCTTTTCAAAACGCCATCTTCTTTTCTAAATTGCGACCTACATAATTATTTCATTAGTTTGTTCTGGGAAACGAGCACACATCTGCGTGATTTTTCCATAACAAGTTTCAGTCACGAAGTGGTATTTATTTACAATTCTGTGCAATCGAGTTGAAATTGATGAAATAGCGTAATGGTTTTTTGATAGGGGGTCCTACAAGGATATACCTATGTATATCATCAGAATGTTAGATAATTTGGATGTTTTTAACGAATTTGAGTAAACATTAAATTATTAAAAAGAAAAATACCTGAGTATTAAAAAAGCATAGTTGTTTCAGTAGTAGTAAGCATAAATAATTGATGATATAATTTTGATGTTGTTGACTACATGATAAATAATTTACTTGTTTTGGGTATTTGTTGACTTGTAAAGTTAGGCTTAAAATGGACCTTTAGGCAGAATTATTTTAAAAAGGTTATGTCATGGCTACATTATGGAGTTTTTATACAGGGTGTTAATGAATCGTAAGGACAAACTTCTAGGGCTTGCAAAACACAACAAAGCAAACAACTTTTGTTAATAAATGTGTGGTCAAAAGTGTTTCCTTTAGAAAATAGAGCCTCTTAAAGATTCTTTAAGAAGTACCTGAAAATAGGCAACCCAAATTGCATTATCAATTATTTTGCACAGGTCACAAGGAATTTTGAAAAAAAAAACGATCTAGACCAACATGCATTCAAATAACGTCAATTTTAACACAATTCGACATTTTTTGACTTTTCTTGCATTCGTTTCTTTCTGTGCCTTTTATAATTCGTATTTTTCGTTCTGTGATTTTTTTTCATAATTATTTTCTTCGTTATTTTCGTTCTGTTTCGTACTTTTGTGTTATGGCGAAATATACTTTTGCCGAACAGCATGACATGATGTTCATGTATGGAGCTGCTTGGGGTAACGCACGCGAAGCTGCTCGCTTGTACCAAGAACATTTTCCGAATAGGAATCATTGGAATCATCCATCGCACAAGGCCTTTAGCGTTTTTGGAGAGAGTGGCTGAAAATCCTTCTACTAGTTCAAGAGCCATCGCTTATGAAATGGGAGTGAACCATGTTTCAGTATGGGAGGTACTACATGAGCAGCAGCTACATCCGTACCATCCACAGAAGGTACAAGCCATTGTTCAAGCAGATTTTCCCAGAAAGGTAGAATTTTGCCAGGAATTTCTGCGGCGGTGTAATGAGGATCCAGAATTCCAAATAAACGTTCTGTTTAGTGACGAGGCGTCTTTTACGAAAGAAGGAATATTCAACAGTAGAGACAGCCACATTTGGGACGATGAAAATCCCCATGCTGTGGTTTAAAAAGGATACCAGCAAAGATTTTCAGTTAACATTTGGGCCGGGATTGTTGGCGATAGACTAATTGGACCATGTCTGCTACCCCAAAGGTTAACAGGATCAATTTATTTAAATTTTTTGCGCCATGTCCTGCCTGAACTTTTGGAAGATGTTCCACCTCAAATGTGGCTGCAGCACGATGATGCACCTGCTCATTTTTCGGCGGAAGTCAGGAAATTTTTAAATAACACTTTCCCGAACAGATGGATAGGTCGAGGAGGGCATGTGGCGTGGCCTCGACGTTCTCCTGATTTGACCCCACTTGATTTCTTTTTGTGGGGTCATGTTAAAACGTTAGTGTATGGTACCGCAGTTGAAACTGTAGAAGAACTTACGACGCTTTTTTTTGCTGCATGCGAAGAAGTTCAACAGACTCCTGGTATATTTGGATAGGTGCGCAGGAATTTACTTCGTAGATGTGCTTCGTGTGTAGAAGCTGGGGGGCGACATTTTGAACATTTACTATAATTTTGTTAATTTTTGAATTAGGTGTTGTAAATTTTTCAAATAGTTGATTTTTGCTTTGTAATTTTGGTTTTTTCTATTGCTTAGTTTTGAAACATTTTGTTAATTAATTTATTTTAAATTTAATTTGAATTTGAAAAGTGGGAAAGAGGGCTTTATTTATCCTGTATTAATTTCCGTCGTTATGGAAACAAATAGTAGGTAGTAAATTGAGTTGCCTACATTTAGGCGTTTCTTAAAGAATCTTTGAGAAGCTCTATCCCTGAAAGGAAACACTTTTGACCACACATTTATTAACAAAAGTTGTTTGCTTTGTTGTGTTTTGCAAGCCTTAGAAGTTTGTCCCTACAATTCATTAACACCCTGTATTTTCAAAGCTATTCCATATCATAAGATTGTTGCTCTAACAGTATCTACATAAGATCAGAATAGTTTTGAAAATCTCGGATGCGTTAGGCTCGTTCCATTACACGTACGATTCCAGAAGAGCCATAAAAACAAAACTTGGGAAGTTGTTACCGTTAATAGAAGCTAGAACTGATTTTTTATTTTTGAGAAAACTCATTACCTGGGATTGGAATTATAGAACACCAAATGAATATAATACTACTACTATTTATTCCTCGGTGCAGCATAACTTCTAGGAACTTGCCATCCCTTGGGATTTCCTAACTGGTTAGTTTCACGAAGCACGATAGTTAGCCGCATTTAAAAAATATATAAGAAGTATCTTGGGGCTGAGCAGGATTTGAACCGCTGCACTTTTAGTGCCGATGTTGCGTCGCGAGCGCGCAACGTCCGTTTGCTAACTGCGTTATGAAAACAGGCATGCGAGGAAGCGTAATGTCTGTTGTAGATGTAATTATGTAATATAATCAAGTCGGGTTAATCTGTTGTTTTTGAAAATAATATAAAAAAAAAGAAACAATTTATAATTTGTCAATAACACGTTTATTTTGAATAAAGACATTCTCTTAATAAACTTTGAATAGTCTGAACATTTTGGTCCTTCGAGCCGGATATGAACCAGCGACCTATGGCAAACTGTTAAACAGATATGGTCGTCATGTCAATTTTGTAAAATTAGAAGAGCATTGCCACAACAACCTGTTATGGGACAATTACCTACATGCAGGATAGAGTCAACAATCCGACCATTTATTAAAACCGGCGTGGACTATTTTGGACCCATAGAAGTCACCGTAAAACGTTCTCATGAAAAACGTTATGGAATAATATTCACTTGCATGGTCACTAGAGCTGTACATTTAGAAATAGGCCAAGATTTGTCGACCAATGCTTTTATACACGCTTATAGACAATTTGGGTGTAGACGAGGATTTCCTTTAGAGATGTATTCTGATAATGGTACCAATTTCAAAGGAGCCTGTAGAGAATTAGCAGAAGCATTAAACAAATGGAACCAAAATGAAATAATAAATAGTTGTTCAGCACGAAACACAAAATGGTACTTCAATCCACCATTGACGCCGCATATGGGTGGAGCTTGGGAAAGACTAATTCAATCAATAAAAAAACATCTAATGGTTCTACTAAAAGAAAAATATCCACAAGAATATACTTTGCGGACGATATTTGCTGAAATCGAGGATATCCTGAACAGTAGACCTCTGACACATGTATCAACAGACCCAGACGAACTAAATGACATTTTAACGCCAAATCACTTTATTATTGGTCGTCTAGGTGCATCATTTACTTGCGCTGAAACGAACCAGAACGACCAGTTTTATCTGAACAAATGGAAAGGTGCACAGTACTGGGTGGAAGAATTTTGGAAAAGATGGTCTAAAGAATATTTAGTAAATCTGAACAGGAGAACCAAATGGTTTCGAGAAAATCGACCAATTAAAATTGGTGATCTTGTACTGGTTGTTGATCCAGATGGACCAAGAAATAATTGGTGCAAAGGCAAAGTCATCGCTCTTTATCCAGGTGGAGATGGCAGGGTGCGAGTGGTAGACATCAAGACGGCCAGGGGTATATTTCGATGTAGTACCAAGAAGCTCTGTGTTCTGGATACCGATAGAGAAGAGTAATTGGCTCTGCTACCCAATTACTAGGGGGGAGAATGTTGTAGATGTAATTATGTAATATAATCAAGTCGGGTTAATCTGTTGTTTTTGAAAATAATATAAAAAAAAAGAAACAATTTATAATTTGTCAATAACACGTTTATTTTGAATAAAGACATTTTCTTAATAAACTTTGAATAGTCTGAACATTGTCTGAGTGATTGTAATTGTATATTAACTAATTTAAGACGTAATTAAACCGGCAGCTTACCAAAATAGTTATTATAACCAAAGTATGTTTTTTTATTGGTATGACGTCTAAAATTGACAGGAGTATTACATTATACGAGGTTTTCAGTTTTCTCATGTTATCTGCCTATATTGGGCTAGTCTTCGGCCACATTGTATTTGGTAATGGTACCATACTTTCAGTTCTAAGTTTGTCCTAATTCTTTAAAGCCCATTTTCCTTCATCGGTTCTTTGAATTTTCTTCGTATTTTTCGTTCCTATTCATTTAATGTTTTTTTCCTCTCTTTTTAAGTAAGATTCAATGTTTCAGAGGCGTACATTACCACTGGTCTTATAACTGTTTGGTATATTTTTTTTAGGTTTTATTGTCACACCTCTTGACTTGAGTACTCCTTGCAAAAGCATAATAACATTTATTACTGGCCATTATCCTTGCTTTTACATCTTCTACTGTATTAGTCCTTGTAGCAATTGACCCCATTTCAGTTTGTCGATGTTTTTGAAAGTTTGTTTGGTGTCATTCGCGTATTTTCTTCTTGTCGTTGTAGCATATTTTGTCTTAGGTACAATTATATTTAGCTTTATATTTTGCGTTGTTTCTTCGAAGTGAGTGTACAGTGTATGCTTTTTCCAAATTTCTAACCTTCCTATTTATTATCAGTTTCATCTGCGTATGCCAGCAACTGTATCTCTCTGTTGAATATCTTTCCTCCGGCATCTATAGACTGATAGTTTTAGATTTAGTAGTCGCTTAAAATGTTTCTTCCAATATTTGATTACACTTCTTTTTTGTTACTTATCATATTCCCCTCTTTATATCTATATTGCGCCCGCTTCGGTTGAACACTTCTTTTCTGATTTCCCATTTTTCTATAGAATTCTTGTGTATGATTTCTTTGTTCCTATATCCTCCAATTTATTAACTAATTTGTTGTATTCTTATGTTCATTCTTTATTTCGGCACACTCGAATTGCAATTCTTCAAAACTGCATGCGCATCTACTCTAGTTATGTGCTTTACATAAATATATTTTCTCAAACACCTCAGCTATTTATCATTCAGGCTATTACTTACTAGTAGTAACATGAAAAACAAACAGATATACATTTACAATTTATTGCTTGCGGGAAAGGTATTTGCACTCCCAATCCCACTTAGCCTCTAGTAGTTAAGCCTTTTATTGTGTAACAACATTATCTTTAGTGCACTACTTCGGTGGACCTAAAAAGCTGAAAGAGATGAATATGACGTTTATCACCGGTTGTTAACCTAAACACAAGTGATTAATCCATTCAATGTGCTCACCATTCGCAATCCATTTTTCCGAAAAACGAACCACATAGATTTGTAAAAAATTGACATCCCTTACCACCGCATGATATACATTTCGGGATCACTGGTTAATAGTCTTTTAATTAACCAGATGAAAGAACCGCAATAACTTTACGCCTAGTTACCAGCTCCCAAGAATAAAGCTAGCTGCCCGAAGGGCTTTATCAACTCTGATTTAGGTGCAACAGAAGAACAATAACAATAGCAGTCACAACATTTACAATTAATAATAAATCATCAACATTTAACAGTCGTCACATCATCACTACCTTATATTTAGTACCTTCGCACAGGTATTAACAGTTTATCAAATCAATTTTTATATGCAATTAACACAAATTTGTCGTTTGCATACTAGCAACACTTTTCAATTTAAAACATACTATGATATCATTAGATAAACATAAATGTGAGAAGACAAAAATAGATTATGCAAACACTATATAGTTGTATGTCTTCCAAACCGGGCCCCCACGCCATTCCCTCCCTAAACTAATTTATCAGGAAATTTTTGAATTTCGACATTCAAAATTTGTAAAGTATTTTTCAGCATAGATACATCTATTAGGTCTTCAGGCTCTAGCTACATGTATTTAGAATGAATTCTGAAAGTTTGGTGCAGATCGGTGTGCCGGAAGTCCACCGGATTAGATGGCTGCTTACCGAAGATGCTCGTAAGAGCGGTTTTGAATAATTCCTAGTGTGTTATCCAGCATGCTTACTCCAGTTCTACATTTGCTAAGCTATTGCTAATAGCAATGAGAAAATTTCCAGCAAGTTTGGTAGGTGAAAATACTGGACTGATTTTGCTGAAATTTTAAATCAGAAATTTATAAAAATATAACTTTTTGAAAATCTCGACTTTAACGCCCATTTACTCAAAAAGTAGTTGTGTGATCGGGATCAGCTACCACTTGTTTGAAATCTCTTTGTGGGTGGTATACGGTGAAACGACATTAATTTAGAAAATCTGAAAACAATTTTGAAAATTTTCAAAATAATATTTTTCAAAAACTGCTCACATGATTTTTTTGAACGTTGTAGAATAAGAATAAAGAATAAGAAAACAATAAAAAAATAAAATATCAAAAGTTGCGATATAAAAGAAATTACAAACATTCGACTTGTAAAGTTTCGAAATGTTCATGTCATGTTTAGAGGAGTGACTAATCAAAAACAGTTGTTGGATGCCTAAGTCAATCTGCGTTAATGGTAAAGCTGTCAGTTACAAAATGAAATCCAGCTTGATTAATTATTATTCACTTGAAAAACAACTAAAATAAATAAGATAAAAACACTCCTAGCAGCTAGAACGCGTTGAAACTATAATTTTTAACACGAAACTAAACGTAAACAAATAAAAGTTCAAGCAAGTACAAGTAATAAGTGAAGAAAACAAGGAAAATTAAGTACAAACACACGTGCACAATTATTGTTATATTTAAATGTTCATTTCAAAATTGAACTTTGATTTTATAGCTACTTCAAACCTTTTTGTGTGTAGAGCATTTAATCAATTCAATTTTATCAGCTAGCAACAAATAATAACTTCATTTTTAACCACATTTATGCGAAAACTGCTTATTTTGAAATTAATTTTAAGATGGAATTAAAAAGAAACAAAAAAGTCAAAGCAAAGAGGAACATATTTTGTAAAGTAAAATTGATTGTGTTTTAAAATAATAAAAAACATTATACAGTCCATCAGTGGCGGTCCGTCCTATTAGGCAGGGTAGGCAGTGCCTACCCATATTTTTCAAATAAAAAATCAAATTCAAAATTTCAATAAAAAAAGCTACTTTTACATACAATTTTTATTTTTTCTCTTTAACGCAACCGCGTAATAGTAAAAACTGGACGCCAAACAAAAAGTGGGAGTAAATGTATTAACCAGCATGTAATCAAATTTTACTTACAGATAAACCAACAATAGCAGAATAGTTTTAAAATAAAGCGACCGCAAATAAACAAACAAGCGTTTAAACACCACAGTTTTGCTTACGCGAGGCCGAGCTTATGGGGCCGAATTATTCCAGGTCAGACAAAATCAACCAGTCTATTATTTTTAATACGTTTGCATGTACTTTTATAAAATAAAATAATGATCAGATGGAAAGAAATAGTAGGAATTTCAGAACGTTTTATAGCATCGAAAAAGCACGGCCTCACTCGGTTCTTTAAATTACTAGCGTCGGTCAGAGGAATTCACGTCCAGTGTGAAGCCATTGAGTGATTATTTATTCCATACGTAGTTTGCAAATTTGCAGAAAATATGGAAAATTTCGCTGAGCAGCTTTTAAAAGAAAAATGTAATGGTTACTCTTACGAAAAACAAATAGAAAATAAAAAACATGAGCGATTTACTCCTAAATTTGTAGGGCTGTTACAGACAGACGGTAGGAAGAAATCTAGATCGTTTAATACTGAATGATATTAAAGAAATGCATTGGCTGACTGCTAGCAACATTAAAAATAAGTTATTTTGCTGGAACTGCTTACTATTTTCATCTACTTCTAACCCCTAGATGCTAGATTGCAATTATTTGGCAAATAACGCATTAACTTGGCTTTGGACAAAGGTTTACCTTATCAAACTAAAGTGCATAATGACAAAGTGAAATTTAGTAGGGATTTTATGCGTGTATTAATTCAGGTAACAACAGGTCTTGGTGAATTAAAGTTGCCATAATTTTGTTACTTTTTAATCTTAATGTTAAATATTTTTTTCTTATGCCTACCAAAATTTTGAACCCATGGAACGCCAATGCAGTCGATAGTATTCTAATACAATGTGAAATATTTCGTTGTAAAAAAAAACTGCTTCTGTTTAAAACAGTACCGTAAAAATTATTAATTTTGGAGCAATGTATCCTCATAGGGGGGGGGGATACTTTGCACCACCAAAGAAATTATACGGTATTCAGTTTTAAAACATACATTGGAGCATAGTAAGACCCTATTGTGGGTTGTAAATGCGCCATACACGAAACAGTACATACAAATATATATTTTGGTAGGAAATACACTAAGGTCCCGGGTTAGCGCAGCTAGGATGTCCATTCGCCTATGATTGCGAAGTGCAGCAATGCTCTCCGAGATCAGTAGATGGATGGGTGTCCCAGTGTCCCAAGGCTGTGCTAACAAAGCGCCTCGTGCTATCGGATGGGCACGTAAATAGTCGGTCCCGGCTGCCATACTAACACCATGGCAGTCGTTAGAGAGGTTGGAAGTCCGAAATCTCCTTTAGTATAAATAGAATGAATAAATGGCCTAAATTAATTGTGGAAAAAAGTAAAGTAACGTCGTTTTACGGTATGGTTTAATAACAATTGTTACAGAACCCAAGTTAAAAGACAAAAAGGTAAAGGTGTGTTTCGATTTTCTCGCTTTTTACCGATTAGAAAAATTATTTTTTTAGTTTTGTAGGCAATAAGTCAAAAACTATTTGTTAACTGTTTTTTTAAAAAATGTCCCTCTTTGGATGGGTGCGTTCGTTTCCCTTTATCTCCGGAACTCCTTGAGCGATTTTTGTAAAATTTGGTATGTAGAAGTTCTTTATTTGAAGGTAGTTCTTTGTAAGGTATTGAATTGGAACCGGAACGGGAAACGGAAATTAGATGTGCTTTTTGGTATCGATTTTATTATACTATATTGTTAATATTTTTGGAAATATGATAATTGTAAAACTAACAGGTTTTCAAAATGTTGTAAGTTTTAAAAAATGTTCTTGTTCAAAAACGGCCCACGCCATTAAAAAACAACTTTATAAGCCGTTAGAGCTTACAGTGAATAAATTTATTATTTACTCTGACAAAACAAAGATCCAGATCTCCAGATTTTTGAAAAATTAAAAAAGGATTAATGATTTACTCGAAAACGCAAACGCAATCGTTGTAAACTTTAAACAGTTCAATGGACCGTTTAAAGTAGTTAGTAACACAAAAAAAATTTAACCCGTTTTAACTTCAGAGAAATTTCTATACTTTTTAATAACAAAAACGCGTTTTCTAAAAGCTGCTTAATTTTACGTACACTTATCAATTAGCTCTAGTAAAAAATATATTTTTGTTTTTTTGCACATATTTTATAACTCTTTAAGTAAACTATTTATAACGATTTTTGATCCGAAGTCTGAAGCTAAACATCTAGCGCCTTACGTGAGTTGATAATCCTACAAGCGGCTAGCCTTTGAACCATCGTTCATCATTCTATAGTTGCTGTGCTCGCGGCGCTGCCATTGTCAGACTAGTGAGTCTCATTTCAGATCTTTTAGTACCGGGTGTAGAATATTTAAAGCGTGAACAGCATGGAAAGTAGTAGTGACATGACGTGTTTCGACCACTTTATGTATTTGTTCGGACCTATGTAAGCAGCTTGTTATAAATGACAGTTAAGCTAGATTGTTATTGTTATAACGGATATCTTGCAACGTAAGAATTCGTTAAAACGTTCCGAATCTCTATACGCTATTAAGGGGGGTTGAGACGCAGTTTAGGAAGACAGGTAGCTCGTCATAAGTAAAGGCCGGATTTATATGCATTCACAGTGTTGCCAGATATGTTTTTCTCTGCTACAGCAGGATTAATGGAACTGGCAACGCTGTTAGTGCATATAAATCCGACCTTTAGTCATAAGCAGTAGTTTGTAATGCATCTGCAATATTTCGTTGTGTATAAGTTATAAAAGTTAAAAGCATTTGTGCTTTTATGGGGGTTTTCAAGAAATCTAAGATAATAGTTTGCTGTGAGCATAGCGTGGCGGATCGGAAGAGTGGCAACATGTGCGACGCCCTCCCCAACAGACACGCTAATCTAACAATGATGCACATAACATCCTTCAGTTTTCTAAAACGCATAAAACCGCTCAAATTTTACTAAAGCAGAGCGATGTTTTTATAAAAGGTTTGCGCGGTGGTAAAAGTTTAGATATGCACGCTTCAGATTTAAAACGGGCGTATTATGCTGCAGTTTTGTCTGGTGTTTTTATTGAGATTATTCCTTATTGTATAAACAAACCAAAAGACACGTGTATATTGGTCAGCTTTAATAAAGAAGCACCTTTTGTAGTGTTTCGGTATCATGAATAAAGTAAACAATGGTTTGTGTTTTGAATCTAATAAAAAAAATTATTATAGACCATGTTAAGCACTAAGTAGAAATGTATGAAGTCAGGGACAAAATTTAAATGGCGAAAACATTAAAAACTTGAGAAATATCGTTTTCGATAGTTATTTTGAAGGCTGTATCAGTTTAAAAAGTACAATGATAACATTCGCCAATCAACAAAATTGTCCCTAATAAAACTATCATAGAAAAATTGGGTTTGTTTGTGCCTTGCTGCTCCCCCAGTGCGTGAATATAATTTTAGATTAATTTACAAGCCCTCATGCCTGCATGTCTGATTACATTTGATTGCAGGAACAAGCAGGCTCAACTAACCGCTAAATTATTAAATTGTGCCAAATTATTATATAAGTTGTGTGTTGTTGCAATTTAATCTAAACAAATAACTTGTTTAAATAATTTTGCATTCGTTCATGACAGTTTGTAAAATTCTAATAAAAGTTTTTAACAAAGAGAAAAGACTAAAGGGAGAGAAAAAGACAAATAATGATGTAATAAAGCGTTATTGTTGTCCTGGGATCGGAAAATGTTAATTATTGTATTTTATTATGTTTAATAGATGTTTGTAATGTGCATGCAGCTTGATAGGCGCGCATGTGCATGTTTGGGAGGGGAATCGACACATAAAACAGACCGTAATCTAGTTGACGGCCAGTGTGTTTGCACCACCAATTTGAACGTGTTAATTTTTTGTACCAACTTTCTCGTACTTTACGCTGATTATTGGCGACAAGGTAAGTTTCTTTTGATATACCCTATATAACATCTGTTTTGTTAAATTTTTGCTGGTTTACGTTTGAACAACAATTGCAGTATTAATTAATTTTGGAATTTTAAATACGATTTTAGTGGCAATATTTTTTGGTAGTACTTTTGAAATTGCAATAAGTATTGTAATAATTTTATTTATTGTTGGATAAATGACAATGTTGCTGTTTAAATAAAACAAATGTTGCTGTTTTAAATGAAATTTTGAGTTTATTTTAAAGAAATTTATTAAAAAAAGAAATATGAATGAAATTCAAATTCAAATCAAGCTTCGTAATCAAAGTAAATATTTTCATTTTAAAAATAAATTCTGCCCTTCACACTTGTTGCAAAAAATAATATTTTACCGCCATGCCTACAGGGAATTTTAATCACCAAACGTTCACGTGTCCACAACGAACTATTTTTATGTATTTTTATAAGACAAAGATAGCCTATGATCACAAAAACTGAGCTTAAATTCATTATCAAGACCTCAAATTTGAATTCAAGTGGTTCTAACTTGTTCAACAAATAAAATCCTTACCGTTGTGTCCTACAATTGCATTGTTTGCTTTAATTAGTTAAAAGAGCCGCTAATACTGATAAAGATATTAGTTAATAATAACAACACAAAGGAATGTGGCAGCTAATTATGATAAAAATATGATAAGTTAAAAATAAAAATTCATCTAAATTGATGTACTGTTATTACCTTTTTTCCGATAAATCTTGGGGTAACTCTAAAAATAATTAATACTTAGCTGTTTTTACCTACCAACAATTTCCTGTACAGTTGTTCCTGTCAATCCTAAATAAGCCTATCAAGTTCAGTAAATATTTGTAGTAGATAAAAAGCTCAACGTCCCCAAAATTGCTAGAAGCGGAATAATTGTGTTTGCAGTCTTCAAAAGCCTCATATCCTGTACTAAGCAGTTAAGTACCACCAATATTTTTTATTTTGTTGTGTCTGGATGATGATAATCTCCGAATAATCTCGAAAAGCGTAAAATCAACAAAAGCATCCCAAAAATAACAACTGTAATTAATAATAACCCACTCACGACCTTAATTTTAGTTTTTCTATTATGAATTCACAAACCATGGCGGCAATAGTTATTTGAATATTGTTTCCTGATGTTGGTTAATTTCACGTGATGTTTTTTTTTTACGGTTTGCTTATTTTATAGGATATGTTTGCAATAGTGATTTTAATTGTAGTTCTCAAAATTCATGATGACCTTGTTAATTTATTACTGGGATTTTCACACTAGTTTTAAATTATTTCGCACAGTGAGTGAAAAAAGTAAATAAACGTTAGTTGCGTCATTGCCTGGTTGTAATTGCTTGTATTTAATTACTGGAAATGTAAGATACTATGATTAATTACATTTTCTTCCAAGTATAAAAAGGATAAATATCAAAATAAATACGCCGCGCACGAGTAAATAAGTAAATAAACCAATAAATAATTAATAATGTATTTAGAATGAGTTTGCATATTAACATCAAAATAATGATGTTGTAAGCGCCCAGAGATGACAGAACGTTACTATACAGGGCGATTCAAAATTCTACCCACAACGAGATGATTTGTTATGCCAAAACAAACAAAATGGGCGAAACACTTTGCCTGGCTTTTCCTATACTAGTGAAACTTTTCCTCTGTCCAAAAGTTTATCCTTGTCGCATCGTACAGATAACGAAAGATACCGGTTCAAAATGAATTAAGCTATAACTACCACCACCTCACTGATAACCGTCCGTTCTGCTGCTTGCCGTCCTATTGTGCTTCTATGGAAAAAATCGATGTTTGATTTTTAGAAAAGGAATGCTTTGGGATGAAAGAAAACCAACAACAAAAGCACAAATTTGTCCCCCCAAAATTTGGTGTGAGAGGGATATTAACCCCCCCCCCCTCCCCATAAATATTGCGATATTTAAAAATTAAGTAGTGAATCTTACTCTACTACCAATCATGAGCAACACAGATTTGTAAAGCATCCTATTTATTAAGTAAGCAGGCATGAATTGTCGATGTTCAAAAATTTATAGAGGGCGTCACAAAAAAATAAGCGGACCGGAACACAAGCCATGTTGTAGCTCACGTCTAGCTGGATGAGCGTACAAAATTTAAAAGTAATTATAATTGTAATTGTAATTGTTTGGTTTAGAGAAAACTTTTTTTGAAAATGTCAAAAGTTAGATTTTTTTTCACTGCCGACATTTTTAATAATAATTTTCATCTCAATCTCGGTACTCGTTTTTGAGTAATTAGGCGTTAAAACCCAAACTTTAAAAAATTCACAAAAGGCGTCACAAATTGTAGCAGCTCTATTAGCCTACAAAAAATTAAAAAGCAATTCTGTGGTCAGTTCTACAGCAATATTTTTTGAAATTTTCCAAAATTTTATACTGATGTTTTACTTTAAGTTTTTAATTTTTTCAAACTTTTCTGGACATATCAACATTGTGTCCCCTTAGAGCTATGACAGTACTAAATTTAATCCCGATCTGCTAACTCTAAAATTAAAATTTTCAAAACGTGTAGCGGCTGTCTATTAAAAGCTAAAAAGTTCCAAAAAAAATTGTTGGATTTGCCCTAAAGTTTTCTATTAGATTCCCCGTTCAGATTTATATCATTCGGTTTCCGAGGAAAATGCTAATAAGAAATCATGTCTAACTTCCGAATTTTTCTTGAAAGCCTATTTTGTCGGTCAATATTTGATACACCTCTACATTCTAAAGCGCATCAAAATCGGACCATCCGTTTGACAGTTATGATGCACTACACACATACCAACCCGCACACCCACTCACAGACAGACATTTTAAAAAACCACTCTTTTTGGTTTCCGTGGTGGTCCAAAGAGACAGAAGATCAGCTCTTACCAAACATTACACAGAAGACATTCCACCTATATGTAAATACGAAATAAAAACGGTACTGAAGCAGATGAAACACGGAAAAGCAGCAGGCCCGGATAAAATAATAAACGAACTAATCACTGCTAGTGGAAGCATAATCCTTGGGCACCTAGAAAGGCTGTTTAACCATTGCTTAGATGCAGGTGAAGTACCCCATGAATGGAAAAACGCAAATGTGGTGTTAATATTCAAAAAAGGAAACAAACAAGATATAAAAAACTACCGCCCTATTTCCTTACTGTCCCATTTATACAAATTATTTTCAAAAATAATAACAAACAGAGTAACGAACAAGCTGGACGCCTTTCAACCACCAGAGCAAGCGGGCTTCAGGCGTGGATATAGCACTATAGATCACATTCATACAGTACGGCAAATTATGGAAAAATCCTACGAATACAACTTACCATTATATATGGCTTTTATCGATTTTGAAAAGGCCTTTGACACAGTCGAAACCTGGGCCCTTGTAAACGCTATGATAAGATGCAGAATTGACCATAGGTATATAGAAGTGATCAGGAATGTATACGAAAACGCAACAATGACGATTCAAACCTTTGAAGATACCAACCCCATCCAAGTAAAAAGGGGTATCAGACAAGGAGATACTATATCTCCGAAACTTTTCACGAATCTATTGGAAGATGTCTTTAAGACACTAAATTGGGAAGCACAGGGGCTAAACATAAACGGGCAACGTCTATCACATTTAAGGTTTGCGGATGATATAGTACTGCTAGCCAACAACATGCAAGAACTGCAAAATCTAGTTACAGAATTACACGAAGCTACAAAGAAGGTGGGATTGGGGATGAACATTAATAAGACGAAAATTATGACAAATCGTAACGACGCAATACCAATCCAACTGAATAACAATATTATAGAAATAGTAAGTAAATATATATATCTCGGGCAAAAATTAACTATGATCGAAAACCCGCAAAAAGAAGAACTAAACAGAAGAATAAGATTGGCTTGGGCCGCATACGGAAAATTGAGAGACGTTTTCAAGTCAAAATTCCCGCAACACCTGAAAACAAGGGTGTACAACCAATGTATCCTTCCCATACTCACCTATGCATCAGAGACATGGTCACTTACAGAAACGGATTTGGATAAATTAAGGGTGGCACAGCGACGCATGGAAAGATCCATGCTTGGAATCAAACTGCGAGATAGGATAACTAACGTGTGGATAAGGAACAGAACAAAAGTGGAAGATGTGGTAGCCCGTATCGCCAGACTAAAGTGGCAGTGGGCTGGACATCTAATGAGAAGACAGGACGACAGATGGAGCAGAAGGGTGACAGAGTGGAGGCCGAGAACAGGGAAAAGATCACGGGGAAGACCTCGTACACGCTGGAGAGACGACATCGACAAAATCGCCGGAATACAGTGGATGGGAGACGCAACAGATCGCGAAAAATGGAAGCAGTTAGGGGAGGCGTTCGTCCAACGATGGAACATTATACGCTGATTTATGATGATGATGATGATGGTGGTCCAAAACGTGTATTTCCGTCAAAATTTCGATTTTTAAATTTTCATGGAACCAATACTTCTCTATTACACTGAAAGTATTGGGAAGTATAAAAGATTCAATCACGTTTTATTTAATTTCTCTGCTGTAAATTGAGATATTAGATTCGAATTTTGAATGTTTATTATATTATTAATGATTTACATTTTCACTTGTTTTCGTTTAAATATCAACCAGGGGCGTAGATTTGAGACGGTGTTTAACGTTTCTCTGAATATATATTTTTGGTAGAATTCAATTTTTGTGAAAAATTTAGTTGCCATGAAAGTCTGAATATTTTCAGAATCCAAGTCTAATTCACAATAAAACAATATTTGCAAGCACAGTGCAAAAACAAAATAAGTCAATGTAAACATGAGTTCTCACTACCCACTCCATTTCTAATTCAAATGGTATTCAGTAATTGAGTGTATGCTGCATAATGCGTGTAGCCTTACAACTTAAAATGAGCCGTGACTCGGTAACGATGTATTTGAGGACTTACGTTTAATACAACTTTAGGCATTTATTCCATAAAAGTCATTATATTAAATATTTACACATCTTAAGGAAACGCCCAGACTTTTATGGTGGCTAGATTTTTCACAGATATTCAATTAAATATGTCGAAATCAGTTTTTTTGCGAATTTTGAATGTCTTTTTTGTGTAATTTGATACGTACAGTGCGAGTTTCAACTCAAACGTGTAACAGTATGCAAAAAATACATTTCAGAATATGTCGAGCACTCTCCACATCTACGCCTCTGGTGGATCACTTTGAACGAAAGCAAGTGAAAATGGCAATCTTCAATAGTAAAATATCTAAACAAAATTTAAATTAAATAGCTCAGTTTGTGGTGGATATATGACTTAAAATGCGGTTTGACTGCATTTAGAGCAGGGCACTTTTAAAGGTCCATATGTCGAAAAGGGTGGCCTCCCAGACATATGTTAATAATCGAGACTTTACTCTTAAAGCGATTTATGGAATCACCTTTCGGAGTTTGTCAGCGGAATTCTGAAATAAAATGTAGAAAGAAAAACTCAAAATTTAAAAAAATAATTTCTCAAAAAGTATTTTTTGACTTCTGTGAACTAAAATTACGGATGATAATCCAACTTAATTTTCTCCCCAGTGCAAAGTAGAGTAATGTTAGTGTAATGCCTTCTATGAGTTTTAAAATTTGGAAATGTAGGCCTCTTTATTTAACAAACGGAAGATGTTAATGAAATCGTTTGTTCAAAACTGCTCTTCGGTGCAAGCATAACTATATTGTAAACTTAATTTTTAATGCAGGAATATTTGGGGCTATATTTCTTCATCTCCGCTCCCCACCTTTCACTCATCTCATTCCCTTCCCTACTTTTTGACGAACAAATTTTAATATCAAGACTTTGGTGTTATTTAATCCAAAGCTACGTTTCTCTAAGAATTAAAAAAAATCTGTTTTTTGGTTGATTTGTTTTTTATTTTAACTAGTGTTACCCCAGCACACAATGCATTGACAGACTGAGCGTTGACTGAGCCGGCTAAATGCTAAGTCACGTGATGCATTAGTTCCATGAGAAGACGCGGCGTTGGTGTAGATGTCGCCTCAAGAAAAGCGCGTTTAGCAGACTTTCATATATAAATTAAAATAATTATTTTTGAAAAATCGGCGTAAAATAAAAATATAAAAATGTTTCATGTTCCATCAGAGGATAGAGACCTATCATTGAAAAAAAAATGGTCCAAATTGGTGAAGCGGTAGCCGCTTGAGGAACCGGAGAATAATACCCTTTGAGCTTTTATATATGTCTGGATTGTTTGGTATTTTAAAATTTGGAAATATTTTGAAAATGTTTGGCCCACAGTTTCTTCAAATTAATTTCACAAAAAAAATCGTTAAAAAATACTCTGTAAATTTCTTTATTTCAAGTAAATTTCGTAATTTATTTAAAAACAATTTTTGCCATTTTCTTGTACGTATTTTTGATCCAGATTAGAAATATGTTCGTTTTGTTATACCTCTGTCTTTGTTTTAAGTAAGGAATGTCTAGTCTCGTAGATCAGGAAATGGGAAAACACTTCTCAGAGTTCTTTTTGATGCAATTCCTTGCTGTATTTGATACAAACACCCAAAACAATTTTACGCTTTTGAAATAATTTTTTTGTATTTAGCTAATTTAATTCTAAGTAGTTTTTCAACTGGTAATATGTTTCGGGGGTTTAGTTTCGGTTTTTTAGCACACTACACTGTTCAGTTTCTGTTTGCATCTCGAAAGTAGTATGCACTTTCTTTGCATGGATTTTTTTCTAAGATTATATAGATATTATTAGGACCGCGGTGGCCTAGTGGGTTAAGCATCCACCTAGCAACCCAAGGGCTCCCGAATTCGAATCCCGTTATTGTCATGAAAACATTTTATTTCTCATACAAACATTTTTTGATGCGGAGTTCATTTTACAGTTTTTTTTATTCTGTAATATTTTTTAGAAATTTCTTGATTTATAAATTTAGGTTGGATTTTTTATTTGATAAACATTTACACTTGTTTTTTCCAGTATATTGTTCCTATTCATGTTTTTATATTATGCACATGTCAATGAGATAAATTTGATGAAATTTGGCCATTTTCCAAAGCAAGCAAATAATGGAAAATTATAATAATGGAGTTCCAAGAAATTTAGGCAAGTACTTGCGTAAATTTCTTGGACGTGCGTATACTAAGCGATGTGACACAATAAATTAGAGCTATTAATTCCATTCGTTAATGGTTTTGTTTTTTTATGATTATCATAGGGATAGGATTTATATGCACTTAAAAATGTAAAAATTGCATGCACAAAATGATGAAGTATGCAATTAAATAAGCTTTATTTATCAATTCTAGCTTTACTTCGTTGTAGTTCATATTTATTGATTATAGGCATATAAAATACTTAATTACTTGAACAATATTGTTGAAGTAATTACGTATTTTATATACCTATAATCAATAATTAAACATGCTCATTTAAAACTAGGTTTTTAATAAGTATGAACTTTACAAAAAAACAAATTTTCGTTACGCTTACCCTACAGTTGGAAATACCTAACGGCCCATGATTATAAAAAATGTAGGTTGCAAATACTTCGAAGTTTGAATACACTTATAAGTATTTTCTTTTTCTTTTGGAAACCAGCAAGAAATAAACCTAAGTTGCAAAAACAATCTGCGGTTTTAAATTATTGGAGATTCTCTAAAATACGTTAAAAATGTTAAAAACTGTAATACGAAAACGCATGTAAAATGCCAAAAATGTAAAAAAAATTGCATAAAATTAAAATTTTTAGAAATATGCACGCTTGTGCTTACTACAGGCAAGAAACCCTATCCCTAATCATAGGCGCCGGGTTTTCAAATGCTCGGGGGTGCTCAATCAAATCACAAATGCTCACAGTTCTGACTTACCAAGCACAAGGGACGTTTCTGCACCGTAACTGTGATTTCAGTTTCCGCTGTAGTTCTTCTTTTTTGTTTTTTCTACTGATGATGACTGCTTAGCAGTCGAAATGTACATTTAGAGTACAAAAGTTCTTGTGAGAACTAGAGGGTTTTGAATTTTCTTTATTTGAATTTTCTCACAGTTGCTCATTTATATTTATTTATGATAATATTGCGTTAATGCAAATTATTTAATTATAAAAAAAAGTATTCCCGCGAGCTGTAGTTCTATTTATAAATATGTCAGCCACAGTGTTAAGATTTATCTCGTCAACCAATTCCCTATTTACTATTTACGTTTACAATTGCATGGTCGTTCAATCTTCTTTGGGTCATATTATTTCTGAGCTACGTTTTTAAGCGCCTCAAAGCAGAAAAGGAACGCTCTGCTGTACATGTTGAAACAGGAATGGTCAAAACGATTTTAACCAATATTACATTTTACTTTCGGCTTAGAACGCGTCGTCATTTGGGAACTACGCCCAGCATAATCAGGTAAGGACCGACCTGTAGCTTGTCTGCCATTACAAGCATTTGCTCTAGAAGTCTGAGCAATATTTGTTCGTAGGCCCTGCCTGCCTAAATAGGGCCGTGTACTTAAATTATTTAAACCTTGCGGCGGACAAGGATTTGATCTTAATGTATTTTGTTTGTCAGTGCAAGAATACTTAATCAGCTTATGCTTATTAGCGGTTTGTGAACCCATACAAACTAACGTTTCGCAAGACATTGCAGCTTGCATTTTCAGGTGAATAAAACACTGTTTTCAAATCCGGGAAGCGGAGGTATTTACACCTCTTTGAGCCAGTCGGGCAGAACGGGGCGGAGTTCTGATCGGCTGTCGCCGTTGGACAAAGACGGATCCGGTGGAGCGTGATCGTGAGATCGATGATGCTTATGAGTCCTTAGAGGATAACTGGAGACCAAGCTTTTTATGTCATTTTATTCTTCGATTCACTTTTATTCTTAGTGCTGCTCATAGTGCCCCCTGTGGGCTGGGGACATCCCCCAGCTGATGACGATGATATGTTAATGTTTGCATTCGATGAAGATAAATCTAATGAATCAACTTTCTTTTCTGCTACACGAATTACAAATTTGTCCATTTTAACTAATCCAACGATGTATGTGTTAGCAACAATCAAAGGACACTCGTCGCTCTTTCCCGTCCGCGTTCACTGTACGAACGCCGCTGCGGCGACGCGCACACATGCATTTCGCCCTGCGCAATCGAGTTCTGATTTCTCACAAACACTTAATTGCAATACTTCTTAAACGCTACTATATGTCACAATACTTCGCAATGTTTGTCGCTGTTGATTCGCACTCTATCACTTTTAGGAGTAATTTTTTCTATTTAATTTTTATTTAAAAATTATTATTTTATTTTTAGTTTAATTAATTTAATTTTTTTTAATCTGGCTCAGGGGTGCTCCGCACCCCTGAGAAATTTCTCAGGGGTGCTTGAGGCCCGGAGCACCCACGTAGTCGGCGCCTATGTCCCTAATCATGGCTATTCTGTATAATATCCATAACCTTTTCAATTAACCCACCAAAACCATGCCAACACATTCACTAAATTGTTTATTCAAGTCAAACACTTTCCGAGATTAAAGACAAGTACAAGCAATCACCATTTTGTCTTGTAATTTTCCCGAATAGAAGCTCCCAAGTTTCAATTACATGAAACCCCATTTCATTCGCAGCAGGAGATCAAATCCATACAATCCTACTCCACATTATGATTAAATGCCAAAGGACATTTAAAAGGCGCCACAAGAAAGTGAAAATGCCAACAATGCAACAGAAAGTCGCTAAAACTGCATTCTGTAACTTTCATATTTTGGATAAGTTGCTTGTTGAAAGTTCAACAGCAAACAAAATATTTTTTTACACGAGAAGATCCGGTTTTGCTAAGTAGTTATAATGATGAGCCAGACATCACAGCTGATTGCAGAAAAAACAGTCTAGAAAGTAAGATCGAAATAATAGTAATAAAACCTAAGGTCATCATCAAAGCGCGGAATTAGTTTTACGACCGTTTTTTCGCCAACAAATCCAGATAGAACTAGATGTAGCGCCCGTTTTATAGCTTTTTTATAGGCTTGTGTGACAATTATAATGTTGCGATGAAAGATTTTCACTTCCTAGATAGAGTCATTGTCTTTTTAGCCTTGATAAATAAATTTTTTGTTATAATAACTTATTGTTGAAGTTATTAATTATTTTATTTATACATTAATAATTAAACATTGATTTAATTTAATCATCTATCTTTATGAGACAATTACGAAGCACCCTGCATACAAGCATATAAATGCTTCCGCATTAAATTTGACTTTGTAGGATCACTTCCGGATTTGGGTGTTCATCGTAGTAAAAAAAAACTACATTTAATGTGCCTCTCGTCATTCTGTTACAGTTCTGCATTTTAATTTGTTTATTTGCAAGATTGCTCCAGTTATATTTCCCAGTTCAGTGCTCCTTAGCAGCTGAGTTTTTATATTATTTCAGAAGACTTTAATAAATAATTGTTTTGCAACCGATAAAATGTCATTGATGGATTTAGGTCGTAATTGCGGAATTTCATACGCAACTTGAAATCCATGTAGAGGCAATTTATTAAATTGTTATCGTTCCAACGCTGTGATAACCCCATAATCGGGATTGATAACAACAGCCAGGGCGATCACATGTACACTTGAATTAATTACATTTGGTGACAGCTGTACGTCAATTTACCGCGAACAAATAAATACACGCAATAATAATTAGGAAATGTAGGAAATTTCCAATCCTAAAAGTGTAACAACAATACTGAAACCATTTGGTGAGAAAATTGTGCGAAGAAAGTGGGGATGAAAAAGTTTAAAATATGTTTAAAATTAAAGATTTCTATTTGCTTCCAATAATTAAGGGAAATCTCCCACTAAGCACCCGAAAAAGCATTACATAATATTATGTTTCAAACGCGAATGAACTACGAATCGCTAAATATGTGCTAATTTGCTAATTATTCGTATAAATAAGTACATCACAGTTCAAATTTTTATGATGCAGAAAATTTTGTATTTACCTTTGATATTTTCTAATTCTTCTAAATATAAAGGCATAGTATTGCATCATCCTACGCAGGTCCGGGAAATAAAGTACTTGTTTTATCAAAACCACAAGGAGCGTAGGAAAATTTCCTTATCGTTACATAATTTTAATAAACTGTTCTAAAATAAGCATCTAGAAGCGTGGTTAAACTATGAAAAGATCCTGCTAGTCAATGGTACAAATAGCCCAAGCGGAGGAGGATGCGTTTCTGTTTTAATTTTGTGGAAATGTATGACTCAGAATTATTAGTTTTGGTATTTGACGATTGGCACAAGTTCTGTGAAAATTTTCTGATGCAGATTAATGGTAAAAAGCTTAAATTTAATTGGTTCTTTGTAAAAGTGTGCGGTTAAGAATTCGACGATAGCAGAAGCAGAGTTGAAAACACTCGAGTCTTCCATTATAGTATTATTTCTTCCTCCACTTCTCTATTGCTATTAAGCCCTTCTTTTTTTCATTTTCAATTCCTCTTTTCCTAGCTGTCAGCCTCTCTTTCCTTCATCGTTTCTTTCCTCCACTACAAACCCCATTCTCCTCCACCGGCATCTTTCTGCCGTCCATCACCCAACCGTTTCTCGCCTCTGCTACAAACACTTTTCTCCCCTCAACCACCGAGCACCCTTTCCCCCTGCACTGTCAATACATTTTCCGTTCCACCACCATCGCAGCTCTCCACTACTAATACATTTCACATCTCCACTACTAACATTTTTCTCCCTTCCACCACCAACACACATATTAAGTCTTTTCTTTATCAGTATCAATTCCTCTTTTCCTAGCTATCAGCCCACCTGTCCCTTATCCTTTGTTCCCTCCACTACAAACCCCCCTCTACTCGCATCTTTCTGCCTTCCATTACTCACACGTTTCTCTCCTCCAACACGAACACATCTCTTTCCTCCTCCACAAATACGCTTTCCTCTTGCACTATCAACAATTTCCCCTTCCACCACCAACACCTTCAACCCCTCCACTACTAACACTTTTCTCTCTTCCACCGCTGCATTATCAACACTTTTCACACCTTCACTACCAACACCTGTCTCCCTTCCACTACCAACACATTTCTCCCCTCCACCATCATTACGTTTCTCCCTTCAACCACCACTACCTTTCTTCCTTCCAGAATCAACACCTTCCGCCCTCCACTGCTAACGTATGTCGCATCTCCACTACCAACGCTTTTCCCACTCCACTACTTACCTCTCTTAACATCTCCCTTCCGCTTGTCTTCGTGTGTCCGTTCTTACTTGTCTCTCTCTTTCACATTATTTCTGTTTTCTTCCCCCTTTTCTCTTTCTCATTTCTGTCTTTCTCCTTTTTTTCTCTTTCTTACACTCCCCTTCAACATTTGCGTACTTATGTGCGGTAGCGGCACGTGAACATTTACTACAAAATTTAAAATGAAGAAATCTTACTTTTTTACTGTTATTTTTGGATTCACAAATTTTTACATTTGGTTGTAATGGTTATAAATCTTGTAGCATATTCGGAGGCACCACAACACCATCCATTATTGGACAAATAGAGCACTTCTCACTTCGCAGCAGCAAATCCAGTCCACAGATTTGCGTGTAAGTCTGAACGAGAGTACGCCCATATTTTAAAGCTGCACATTTGTTAAACTCAAAATATTGTTTGCCGAATTCGTTTTGGTGGCAGATATCTTTAACCGTAACCGCACACTACAAACGGAACAATTTGTCAAAGCTGCCCAATATTCCAAAATGATTTGCTTTGATCTGTAGGTATGCGACCTTGCTTTCCCGCTGGAACATTTGGTTATAGGGTAACATAAACATTGCGAATAATAACGTAGACAAAACTGTAGCATGAAGTAGGCCGACGCTGAAGAAACATTAAAATATTATAACTTTTTCCGACCCAACGCTGCTATGATAAAAATCGCCTGCCATGGCAGTTTTGTATGTTTGATCTTGTTTGTTTACATATGGCTCTGTGTCGTTTTAAAAATGACGGTGCCAGTCTGGAACGTCTACATCAGAGCTTTCGCCACCTTACGATCTTTTACAAAAATCTCTGTCTTGTAGTACAACGTAAATGGTACGTTTTAGAAAAGTGGCGATGCATCACATCGCCTATACGTCTTCCCCCCTAACGATCCGCTACTGCGTTTGTCTGTATTTTTTTTTAACTAGGCGACTCTTCTTGCGGTTTTAGTCGCCCTCGTATGTCGCTTGCCAGTACAAATACTCACAACACGCCCTTAGCATAAATCAATATTTTTTGCACGTTGTACTGCATCTGTTAGTTACTCTTCTTTTTTAGAAAAGGTCAAGGTTACTATCCACATATGTAAGTTTTGATTACTCTTCTATTCATGTAAAACTCGAGAGGGAACAAATGATTTTCCGGCCAGGTTTTATTTTGCGCAAATTCTGCAGAGCTATAAATGAAACCCTAGAGAAAAACCCTTCAAATTGATTTCCTCGAAAGCTTTCCCAATCAGATTGCGTATAAAGTCTATTCGACCTTTGTTTGTCATGGTGAATGGTAAATATTGCAAGCTTGCAAAAAGGTGCATTTTTTTCTAAGAATTTTATAACTCAAGGGGGAGGGAAAATTAATTAAACTTTTTGGTGATATCTATGATAAATCAAATGTTTTTGATGATATTCAAGTAATTTAAGCAATTTAAGCAAATTTAATGTACTTGAGCGAGTAATTACTTTCATGCCCCTCCACCTTCGCAACAACCTCAATAAATAATAATAGTGTTTATGTGCTCTAGAAAAAGTTTTAGAAAAACCACTGCGTCTGCGTGGATGAATTCTAGTGCAAACCTGGCGGTTCCTTCAATTTTCCGCTCTATGCAGGTTTCTGAAATCCCGCGACGCTTTCGACGTCGCGACGCCTGTCCACGTGCGTCCCCTGGCACGAGGTCAGGGTGTGTTGCTATCGCGCAGGCCATGAAAAGCTCCTGTGTGTTTATTCATCCAGAGTGCGTTGACTTCTCTCATGTGGGGTAACGTTAATTACTATGTGGTTCTGGTTGTGAAAGAAATTGAGACAAGTTACCATAGTTAGAAGAGGCCAATTAGGAGCAACTTCTAGTTGCGTAAGTCAATTAATTACTTTCACTTTTCAAGAAGGAAAACATGGGCATTTCCTGGGAAAATCGAGGTCGAAATTAATAAATGATTTGCATGTCGATTGAGGGATATTTGGTGTTTATAATTTTTGGACGAGGTCACGAGATTTTAAAATTTCTTAGCCACTTTTTGTAATTTGTTTGTTAGCAATTAATTAAATTGAAGTAAAATAGTTTTCTTGTGATTTTGAACGAATAGTTTTAATTTTAATTGTAAATTAAATTTGATCGACAATTTCTATTATAATTCTAAATTAGTTTTTACCGCGGTTTTGATACTGTAGAATTATTTAAAAGCGTCAAGTATTTCCTTTCATAGCTAAATAAATTATTTATGTACCTCTTGCCCGAACAGTTGGCACCTGCTCTTTCCCTTAGAAAACGGTTTTTAGTAGTTGGTCTTTTTTTGTAAATTTAGACACGATTAATAATATACAATGCGTTTTGTTTTTCTTTATGTTTTTCCTGTTCTAAATTTCAATGCAACATAAATTATGCTAACAATTGTGCAAGGTTATTAGAAGTGCGACCATAACTCACAAAACAAGAAAATTTAAAGTCGAAATTTGCATATTTCAATCTAAGAAATTATTTAAAAATTAAATAGTGAATGATTCATAAGAATTTTTGTAAAAGATGCGGAATTTAGTATAATAACAGGGCCTTCGGCACGCACAAAAGCTTGAGGGGATTTTGAAGGGATTGAGACGGATTTTCGAGGGCTCAACAATTGATTCGCGTGCTTGAAAACACTTGGAAGCACATTCAACACTCGGGGAAAGCTTAGGTCAAGAGCTTTTTGTGAGATCTAAATATATTATAAAACAGCAATTTTGATTCAGTTGCCCGTAGCGGGCGTAGATATTTTAAAGGATTTACAGAGGCATCTTTAGTGACTCCGAAAGTTGAACATTCTTTTACAAAAAAAGCAATAAACTGCAATAACAAATATTTTTAAACTGCTTTGAAAATTCCATGAGTCATTTAGAAAAATTAAAAATGGATGAATGAATCATGTTATCATAATATTTTTAAGTTATAATAACTAAAAGTTTCAGGCTTGAAAGCATGCTAGAATTATCATAGGTTGCTATAGCATAGAAGAGACCAATACGTGATTCATGAGTTTGGGCAAATCAGGGATTTGTTTGTGATTCAGGCATTGTTCAGTGATTCAGCAATTAAAGGAAATCAATAATTATTTAAGAATTTACTAAGTTTCTTCGCTATTAATGAATTATTTATCGTGGAGAAATCAAAATTGAATAACAACCTTAGAATTAACCAATTGTCAAGGAATTAATAAATTGTTGTGAAATCAATGAAAAAAAAGGGGGGGGCGGGTGAATACTTAAATTTAAGATTGCTAAGTTATTGATTCACAGATTAATTAGTCGTCCAATGATTGATTAAATTATTGGTTTAAGAATCGACCAAGGTTCTGTGATCACTACGTAGTTGTGGAACTGGCAAGTAATTTATAGTAGTGTAGTAAGGAGTTGATGATGATTCAGTTGTTGATGAGTGATTTAGATTCAGACATCAATAAGTATTATTGTATGGATTACCGAGTGTATCAGACAACAATGGCGATTCGGGGATTAATTTGTTGTTGTGATTGATTGATAACAATGTAAAAAACGATGACTCGTGCAATGATTAAAGAATGATTCAGCAATTAACGGGTGAGCGCGAGTGAAAATGAGGTGTGACTCTGGGGCTAATGTATTTTTAAGTGTTTGTAAATTATGCAAGGATTAACAAGCAATGTATGCGGTTTTACGGATTAATGTGACTGATTGATCAGTTATTGATTCACAAATTAGTTAGTTGTCCAATGATTGAGCAAATCGTTGATTTTAGAATCAACGACGGTTTCGTGATCACTACGTAATTGGGGGATTAACAAGTGATTTATAGTGAGAGTTACCAATGAATTGTCGAGAATTTGACGATTCAGTTGTTGATGAGTGATTCAGACAGCAACAAGTATTATTGTAGGGATTACTAAGTGAATCAGATATCAATGACGATTTCGGAATAAATATGTGATTGTAAAGTTGATCGATAACAATGTAGAAAACGATGACTCATGCAGTGATTAAGGAATGATTCACCAATTAACGGGTGAGCGTGAGTGAAAGTGAGGTGTGACTCGAAGCTAAACTGGTTTTAGGTGTTTGTAAATTATGCAAGGAATAACAAGTAATGTATGCGGTTTTACGGATTAATGTGACTCATTGGCCAGTTATTGATTCACAAATTAGTTAGTTGTCCAATGATTGAGCAAATCATTGATTTTAGAATCAACGATGGTTTCATGATCATGTGGGATTAACAAGTGATTTATAGTGGATGTTACCAATGAATTGTCGAGAAGTTGACGATTCAGTTGTTGATGAGTGATTCAGACATCAATAAGGACCTATTATTGTAGGGATTACTAAGTGAATCAGAGATCAATGACGTTTTAGGAATTAATATGTGATTGTAAAGTTGATCGATAACAATGTTGAAAACGATGACTCATGCAGTGATTAATGAATGATTCAGAAATTAACGGGTGAGCGTGTGAAAGTGAGGTGTGACTCAGGGGCTTGCAGTGTTTTTAGGTGTTTGTAAATTATGCAAGGATTAACAAGTTACAAATGTGGATTTTCCGAACAATTTAATTTAGTAATCCACGGTTAATTGAGTACACCAAAACTAGTAGCAATTTCAAAACGATTCGAGATTAATGAGTAAGTCGGTCTAAATAATTGATATCGTTGACAGTGCCGGTTTTACCAGAGGGTTTTTCGGGGTTATAGCCCCGGGTGGTAAAAAGTTTGGGGGCGGTAGTACGCGCGAAGCGCTAGTGTATAACCCGTTTCTAAATCTAGTTTAGTACTAAGGGTATCGTATCTACTTCTAATTCCCTACTACAGCAGGAACAGCTCAAAAGAGCTCGTGTAACCTGTTTCGCTACTGCGCACGACCAGCTGAATGCTGGCAGCTCCTGAGCTGTGCAGACTGCAAATGGGCTGCAAAAGTGCAAAGCAGAGTAACCAACTGTACTGTAATTGCACGTTTGCAGTATGCATACTGCTAAAAATGGCCGCTGGCCGCCGTGTTTCATATATAGAATTATTAATCCAAACATTTTTTATTGTTATTTCTAAATTCTAAAGTTCTAAAAACATATTTTTTCTGAAAAAAATAAAGTTTAATTTATAAGATATTGTTGTTTTATGTTTTTAAGTTACAGTTAGTTTTTTACCCATTTTTTGGATTGGATTATTCCACATTTAAATACTATAGAACACAACCATTCTAAACTCATGCAAAATTAGCTCCAGTACCTATTAACAAGCTTGATGTGAATCGCGAATATTATTTGAGCGGTTTGAAAAAGTTAGTCCCGCGGCAACATACCTGAAGCCGGCGCTGTTCGGTGATACAATTACATAGTAAAAATATTACCTTTATCAATTATTCAGGGTGATTCATGAGTAAAAATGATTTAGCATTCACTATGAGCGAGTCATACATTCACAACTTGGTCGTTCAGTGATGATTTTACGTGCAATGATTAAAAAATGATTCAGCAATTAACGCGTGAGTGAAGATGAGGTGTGACTCGGCTTTTTCTGGTTTTTGAAAAACATGCTGGTATTAACAAGTAATGAATGTGGATTTATGGATTAATGCGATGTAATAAGGTTACTACGTGATTTAGAGATTGGTCATAATTATTGATTCACAAATTGGTTTGCCCAATTATCTATGAATTGTTGAGTTGATCATGATTCAGTTGTTGATGGGTGATTCAAACATCAATTGGTACTATTGTAGAGATTAGCGAGTGGCGATTCAGGGATTAATATGTGGCTATGCAATTGATTGAAAATGGTAACTCGTGAAGTGTTTAAAGAATGATTCAGCAATAAATATATAAGCATGCGTGAAGGTGGGATGCGACTCAGAGGCTAACGTGTTTTTTGTGTTGGTAAATGAAACAGGAATTAATAAGTAATGAATGTGGATTTACGGATTAATGTCATAAAATTCAATTCTTGATTCGTGTATTAGTCTTCAAATCCAGGGCTAATGATTATCTGCAAACTAGTAGTAATTTGAGTATTAGCTAGCAACCCAAAGAAATTAATGATTCGATATTAATGAGTAAGTCTAGTGCATTATTGGAACGATTTCATGAAAATTACCATAAACAATTGAGATTGTTTAGATATTTTTAATAGTTTAACCTTTACCGATGATTCGGAATTATTCATGAGTGAACGTGATTCAGCATTTACTATACATTAAAATGATTAGGGAATTGATCATTTTTTTATCACTTTAGAATGATTTATTATTCAAATGATATTACTGGATTCAATTACTGCAAGTTTATAAAGGACTCGCAAACTTACAACAAAATTAAAAGACTTTCATCACTAGCCCAGAGAAATTTGATGGCCTATTCGGTGCGTATTACTGAAATGTTACCTAAGGCCATCCATCAGATTTATTATAATTTCTCAAAATTCAGTTTTTAAGAAAAATGCTGTTCCTTTTTTCGGAATTTTTAAAAGGCATTTTTTATTACTGACTCAGAGAAATTTGACGGCTGATTCGATGTCTATTACTAAAATATTACGGTTCTGCTTGTAGTTTTATAATGAACACGATAATGGTTTCTTTTTCTTCTATTCTATTATGTTAATATGTTTTTTTCAATCATTCTGACGTAATTGCCATGTTAATTTAATTTGTATTGCTAAATTGTAGATTAATTAAAAACTCGTTTAGCTGTCAATTTTGAAATCATCTTACATAACAAACGTATTTAAAAAACACTTCAAACCACAACCACTCGTCAGGTGATAGACAACATCAAACTTTTGTCAGTGTGTCAAGGTTATTGTCAAGGTAGGAATTCTCCAAATTACAAATTTATACGCAACATAAGTGGCTTTCAAAAGAAAAACATTCAATGAAATATTATTAATAACAAAATAATACACAGGATGTTCAAATTGGCTTTATGCCTTCCATATCTATTTTTATTTTTATTACGCTAGATGTCATTAAAATGTGTCGCACAATTTTAAATTGATGACATTTATTACATAAGTAATTTTTAAATGCCATGGTGACATTTGTAACAAAAAAATTATGTAATTAAAAACAAACCACCTGGAAACTTTAATCTTTGTTCTTTGGAGTACCAAGGAAACAAAAATCATATGTTCTGCTTTTATTTTTACACTATAGTATTCTGTTTTATTTTTATAAAATTCGTGTAGAAAATATGAGTCAAAGATACAAAGGTTTCTCATGAAAGTCGTAGCTCGATTTGTCAACTTGCCAGTGTTTGAAATTCTTGCCGAGTGCAAGATACTCTTCCGAGGTTTGGCATTGATAGGTTTGAGAACGTGGACAAAGGTCGCGGAACAAGTTGGCGGATTCATTTTGAGTTGGAAACTTTCCAAGTTTGTATTGTTGACAGAGCGTGTAATTAGCTTTTGTTAATTGTTTTGCCCTTAGCACAAAATCATAACCACAAAAAGGACGGTCTTAGTTGAAAAATCGCCCCGAGAAACTCTTGAAATAGATGAAAATTTTCATGACTGAAACTTATTGTTACTGTAAACGACTGTTTTAAGCAAAATAATTACTTTCTGATTTTTATCGGTCTTTATTACGATAAAAAAATTACATTACCCAAAAATTAAAAAAAAGAATCAAATTTTTAATAGCAAAACGTGAAAAGTTATTTTTACTTTCTTATAGTTATTTTTACAAACGTCGAAACAATCCCAATAAAAATAAAAACAAAAGCTCGACATTTTCCTACTCGTTCACAGTGCAGGGATAAATCGATTACACTACCGCCCAACATGACCTCGTTACACGCTTACAGGTTGCTAAAACTCAAGCTGAGGTGCAATATTCCACTTCCAACAATCAATCAGCTGTGCGTACCAATGAGTGAAATTTATATAGGTACTATGTATTCATGTGTAAGCAACCCCTTTCAGCTCAGCTCAAGGACACTATTGTCAGTAATTGAACGACCAGAAATAACATTGAAATTAAGAATTAAAAGAAGTGTGTTGTGTTATTATTTTCATATGTCGTGAACTAAATTAATGAAAAAGAAATAGAATTACAAAATTATTTATATCTGTACAGGGTGGTCCAATTTTGGTGGTATACAGGGACCGCCACCTAAAATGCCCAGGCCTATAACTTTTTTTTAAATTTATTTTTTAAATAATGACGTGCGTGGCATCAAATTGTAGGTAATTTAAAATTTTTCTAAAATAGTAAAACAATTGACAGTCAAAAAGTCGTTATTCATTTGAACCTGTTTTGTTAAAATATTTTCTTCCATGCACTCTAACGAAAATTTCGATATAATTATTAAATAATGCTAATATGATCGATTACGTTAATTTTATTTCTATGCGGGGTGTTCCAAAACACTTGTCTTCTAACAAATATTGTATGTTAAAAATAAGACGAAAAGGCCCTATTAACATGTTTTCAGAAATGCTTCCCTGTAGAATTACAGGCGCTTAAAGATCACAGGTTAGATGCACAGGGATTTTAGATGTCCTAAAAATCCTAAAATATATTCAAAACGCGAATTGCCCTAAGTGTCCTTAAATTTGTTTTGAAGTCCTGAAAATCCTACATTTATTCTCTTGGTCAATATGTTTTTTTTTGGTTGATAGCTAGGGCTGGGAATATTCATCGATATATCGATATTATCGATAATATCGAAAATATCGATAATATTGACAACGTCGATAATGTCGATAATAATACCTACATAGAAAATTGAAATATAATAGTGACGGAAAAAATTAAATCCAAGAAATATTGTAGTTACTAGACATACATTAAATTGATGACTGTAATTGACGCAATTATTGCAACAACTGAAACATATCAACTTATGTTGATTCGCAACTTAGATCGCCTACTCTACTTCAAACTGAAGGTTATCCTTTTTTTTATTAAAAGAGCTATAAATAGTAATATCTCTGCGTTAAGTTAAGATTAGTAGGAAAATCAACGTCAACGCGTAAACAATCCCTTGTTCTTACACGATGTATACACAATTAAAAAAATAATACGAAAGAAATAAATCGTGGTAATATTGACATTTATAATATCGATATTATAGATAATATATCGAAATTATTGATGATAATGTCGGTATTATCGTAAATATAGCGATATTATCATTATTATCATACTATTTACACTATCGATGTTATGGATATTATCGATATTATCGATATTACCGATATTATCGATATTATCGGTAATATCGATATTATCGATATATCAATATTATCGATATAAATTCATTATCGATATTCGATATTAAATTTTCAATATCGCAGCAAAAGCGGGTGACCGTTGTGACCAGTGTTGTTGGTCACTATGAACAAATTAAAAAAAATATACGTTGTGACCAGCCCTTTAAGGGTTGAAATGTTACGCAGAGGTGGCCGTTGTGACCATAGCTATAACGGCTAAAATATTCGGTGGTCATGGAGAGCGGTGGCCGTTGTGGTCAGGTTCCGAGGACGATGGACAACTGCGCGAACTTAATCTGGATGATCTTTTTCTAGAATACATCTGCAATAAAAGGGGACAGCTGCGCGAGGCAAAATTAATCCCCGTTAAAAGTCCTACAAGATACTTGCTTGTTTTTATTCAAAGTACAGTTTCACAAAAAATTTCATATTATTTATTTTACTTATACAATTTAAAATGAAACACAAAGAATTAAAGTAATGGGAAACCGTTTTACTCAAATGAAACCCATTCAATTTACCGTTTTTGTAGTCGGATAACTAAAGGCCGGATTTATATGCACTAACAGTGTTGCCAGCTATGTTTTTTCTACTTCTTCTTCTTCATCAGCCGTTCTCTATCCGGTTTTGGATATAGGCCTCCCCCATATTTTTCCATTTTTTCCTGTTTTGCGCTTCTCTGTACCAACAAAGTCCAGCCGTCTTTTTGAGATCATCTGACCATCTCATCATGGGTCTACCTCTGCTTCGACTCTCTGCCCATGGTCTCCATCTTATGATCTTGTTACACCATCCCTCTTGTTTTCTCACTGCGTGGCCGGCCCAGTTCCACTTCAAGCGTGCTACTCGTTCGACTATATCGGCTACTTTTGTCTTCTCTCGGATCCATTCATTGGTTTTGTGGTCTTTCAGGCTTATGTTCAGCATCCTTCTTTCTATTGCTCTTTGATTGACACGGTGTTTGTTTATGATGCTTTTGGTGAAGGTCCACGTTTCAGACCCGTACGTTACCACCGGTAATATACACTGGTTGAAAAGTTTTGTTTTTAGGTGCATTGGTATCCTCATCTGCATTACGTTTTTTCTACTACAATAGGAAAAACTTATCTTACAAACACAACTGGTGCCGTTAATAAAGGCTAGATTCGTATGCACTAACAGTGTTTCCTGAAGCTGGGAAAACACACCTGGCAACACCGTCAGTGCATATAAATCTAGCCTTTACTTTTAACTTATTTTTTTACTACTATTGTCGACGCTTCGTATCCATGCAGGAACGCTTGCTGAATGTATAGTCATTTCAAAATCGATAACTATTTTGAGAGGTTTGAAACTGAGGTCCTTTTCTTTACAGTTAGCTGGTTACTAATATAATAAGCAACTAGTGTAACCCCAGCGCACAATGCACTGACAGACTGAGCGTTGACTGAACCGGCGAAATGCTAAGTCACGTGATGCATTAGTTCCAATAATGAGACGCAGGGTTAATGTAGATGTCGCCTCAAGTGAAGCGCGTGCGTCTAGCAGACTTTCATATATATTATAAATTAAAATAATTATTATAGAACAATCGACGTAGAATAAAAATATAAAAATGTTTCATGTTCAATCTGAGGATAGAGACCTTTCATTGAAAAAAAATGGTCTAAATTGGTGAAGCGGTAGCCGCTGGAGGAACCGGAGAAGAAAACCCTTTGAGCTTTTATATATGTATGGATAAGACAACTTAATTTAGATAAGAATTGCTGGTTAGTCTTTAGACACTAGTTGCAATGTTTTGCCAATAACAAAAAAAAATGTTTAAAGATTCCAAAAGTATTTTAAAGAAAGAAACTGACATAATAAATTGCCAATACGTTTAGAAATTCTTGGCTTCTAATGTAAATAGCTGTTAATAAGAAGGTAAAGGATTAAAGACCCAACCTTAAGGCGGATTAACTTCGCGCAGTTGTCCCAGCCCCTTTTTACTGCCGTAAGCCCTCGCGTAGTTGTCCCAGCCCCTTTTTACTGCCATAAGCTCTTGCGCAGTTGTCCCAGCCTCCTTTTACTCCCGTAAGCCCTCGCGCAGTTGTCCCAGCTCCTTTTAACTGCCGTAAGCCCTCGCGCAGTTGTCCCAGCCCCTTTTTACTGCCATAAGCTCTCGCGCAGTTGTCCCAGCCTCCTTTTACTCCCGTAAGCCCTCGCGCAGTTGTCCCAGCTCCTTTTTTACTACCGTAAGCCCTCGCGCAGTTGTCCCAGCCCCTTTTTACTGCCATAAGCTCTTGCGCAGTTGTCCCAGCCTCCTTTTACTCCCGTAAGCCCTCGCGCAGTTGTCCCAGCCCCTTTTTACTGCCATAAGCTCTCGCGCAGTTGTCCCAGCCTCTTTTTATTCCCGTAAGCCCTCGCGCAGTTGTTAATCCGGGATGTCGTTAAAATCGTGCAGTTGTCTATCGCCGGGTTCCAATGTCACATTCTTGTCGAGGGAATTTGCTGGAAATGTTTTAATCTTTAACAATGGATTGGGAAGAAAGTGTTTAAGATGTTTTAGTAATGTGTAGGGGTTACTATATAAACTCAAAGGTTGTTAGAAATCGAAGATTTTTTGAACTTCATGCAGAAAAATTCGTTTGAAATCCTAAAAGTCCGTTTGTTTTTGGATTAATCTCTATTGCGTGAAAATTCTAGATTTCTCATTCCTAATATTTTAATTTATTTGTCGTATAGAGATATTCCAATACTGCAGAGTTTTTCATTTGCCTGGTAAAACTTGATTTAAGTTAATAGTAATCTCGGTGACGCTGCTAGTAAAAATTTGTAATAGGACATAACTGCCAAAATGCTTGCAGAAATTGGAATCGGTAACATAGGTTACTTGCTAATTGAATTATAACCGTTCTGTTTTAAACACCATGATGCAGTTAAGCTGCTATATATAGAATTAAAATAACTGTTTTGTAACCGAGACTTCAGATTTTTTTATGGACTTTTGTGAATAATTGAGAAATACTCAGACTTTGTTAATTATGCAATTTCTTCAAATTAATCCGGGTTAGGATTACTTGACACGAAACTGGGTCATTCATGATTAAAACAGCTCAGACGTCGGATTTCATTAGCGAATAACCAGTCTAGGTTTCTTGGATGTTATCAATAAAAATTGTATGTTAATCACATATGTACGAAGCAGGCCGTAAATGGAGGCTCTATTTAAGCGTTAAAGAAAGGCTGCTTTTCTTGAAATATTAAAAGATTTCCGCATAGCGTGAAAAGCAAGCCTACTGAATTTTACACGAAAGTGCGATACTCATCTAAGGTAAAAGTTTTTTTAAGTTCTTAGTTTTGTTAATCACCTGATATGTTTCCGTTTGATTTTGCCGATGTTAAATAACCGCCAAATGTAATTCAAATAGCGTGTTTACTAAAGACAAATGTACGAACAGAGGGAATTTCCCTAATTTGCTTTATTCATGTTTATATTTTTGCAGCTGACAAATGAAAAGTTAGAAGAAAGAAATTGAAATTGGTAAATAGGAAGTAAAATTTTTTTATATTAAGAATATCGTAATTTAAAATGAAATTGTTCCTGTAGTAAAGAGCTAACATCAGTCCCAGTCCAAAGTTTCAATCGTTATTTTTAAATAGAGTTCATTATCCTGTGATTTTTATAAATGCTCTGTTCTGGTTAAATTTTATAGCTTGTGATATAGTTTTTTTTTGTACCTACCTAATGTTTTTATTGTTACTCATTTATTTTGTAATTAGTATTTTTAATTTATATTATAATTAAAAATTAATCACTAAAGAAATAATCGTAACTTTATATATCTAGTTGGAATTATTTTATAGAAACAATTAAATTGTTTTATTGCATATGTAAATAGTGTTCATGTGCTCACCATTAAAATCCCACGCGCCGGTCTATTTGTATAGCTTTTGCCGAGATGACAAACAGGTTAATACCAATTCTCTAACTATAACTCGTGTAATTAGTAAACATTTAAAAATTTCAAGTTTAAACCAGGAAGAAATAGCAACAATTTCCATGTAAATAATTGCAAGGAAAATTTCCTACAAACAAAAAACGAGCAGGCACTTTGGTTGGACTTTCTCATGATCTTTCAATCAATCTTTCCTATTAACATTTTTGCCCCAACAGTTACTATTACTGCTAAGACTGCCATGCTTGTAGTAGTAAATAGAATCCGAATTTGTATCCGAAATAAGGCAAAAAATGTGTTTGATTTTTAAGGAAAAGGATATTTGAACATTAAACAGTAAAAAAAAGTACAAAGACAACAATATTATAAGAGACCGGAAAATTTCTACTTAATTCGTGATTAAAAAACTTGAAATTTCCCACTCCCACAACCGCTTGTAAAACTGGAAAATATGAATATTCAAACAAATGTAAAAAAGCCCGCCGTGTTGCCAACTTGCATTCGATAGAATGACTGAGCATAAAATGCACGTTTGCTTGTGCAGCAACCAGGGTCGGACCTACCATTTTTAAATTTCAACGTGCAAAAATATCGATAAGTAAAGTATGACAACATTGGACAAAATCGAAAGTTCTATTGCACTTCAAGAACCGGGCCCTTAGACCCCCTTCCGAGTACGCCACTGAAAGTACCAAGTGCGTAACTTTCTGATTATGTGATTGTCTTTTCCACCCTACGATAAATTTTTTCTACCAAACGAAAATTAGAAGGTGTGTACAGGTGCTTGCCTTGACAAATTGGCACGTTTTATTATAATTGAGGATTCCCTTGCCAGATTTAATTAATCTACTACCTACGCTAATGGTTCATTTGTGTCTCCAACCGGAGATAATTGTGCTACCCATTAGCGTCATTAATTTGTACAAATAAACAAATCCGATTGCGATATTATTAAACAATAATGAATGAATGAGATGATAAAATTTGGAGTTAATCAATATTTTTCTGTTTTCTTAATTTACGTTGTGGATGTACTCTTTCTAACACTAAAATAAATTATTATTATTATTATTATTAATGTTGAAATAATTTATGAACAAAATAACAAAAGAGGAAACTAAACTGTGTATAAAAGTACGTGAAAACAATATTTTTTGGAGTTTGACCTTGGTTTCATTTGTCTGCCTACGCCATTGGTTACGATATTACAAAACGCACATTAAAACTCATTTTCTGATACTATTATTTACACATTACGTGTGTTTGTTATTTTTTATTTTAATAAAGTGCTTCCATTAGTTTTTCTTCTTTAACATGTGCAAAACAACATTGAAATATGTCAATTTGTATGACACTCGCGACGTGACGGTATTGGAAATCTTGGAATGTTACGCAAAACTTACTGACAACTGTGATAATGGCATAAGATGTAATAGCAATTCTATTGTGGCAAATTTAAACTAGGACAGAATTTCAAATTAAATATTTTATTATTTTATTAAAATACTTTACATTAAGTACGTGCGTTTAATAAAAATAATTTATATTTTATGGAAGTCCAGTTGAATCATAACGTGACGATTTTCACAAAACTGGTCTTAGAACTAAACAAGTATCGAAATTTTTACACGTACTAATGTATCTTGTAATCATAATTTGCTGTATTTAATAACTCATTACAATAAATTTACGGTTGACAAGGTAATTATTTTATTGGCTACAAACAGAAATATTGTAATTTGTTTTTTTGAAAATGGTACATATCGATGATGTTTTGTTGATCGAAAACTAAAGCTTAAAGAGTTTTAAATTACCCGCCCATTACTATTTTGTTAATGTGGATACATCATTTAGGGTAGTTAATGAAGACAATTTTTTGCTTTTAATTGCGTATTTGTGTGGGGGTGGATTTGTATTTGCTTTTGTCATTTAAATAAAATGTTAAAGTCATACTAATGAGTTTGTAGTAAAATCTTTTTTTTACCAAAAACTGAAAGTAAAAACAATGTTATCTATAGAACGCCATTTTACTTTTTATCGACATCGATTTTTTTTAAATAAAAGCAAAAATTTGCATAATTTAAAAATATCTCCTAGCTATTTGTATTTAATTAAAAATTCCTCGACATCTTCGGGTATAAGAGGTGAAAGATTAAATAAAACCTTTGACAATGGCACGTAAACATGCCGAAATACGTATAAGGTTAAAATAAATAGATATTGTTAAAGTAATTAAGTATTTTATATACAGATACTCATTAAATATGGACTTTAACGAAGTAAAGCTGGAAATTATAAATAAAGTATAGATATTTGTAATTATTCCAAACTATCTTCGATATTCATAAAATTATGTAAACATATTTCTTAAATATTTTTAAATCGCCTATTTGAAAATATCTTGGAGATAATTAAAAATCATTTTAAAACACATTCATGTTATAATTTAATAGTCGACGTGTGTTTATTATCGTACTTAAATTTAAAATATCTCTTTAAGATATTTTTTTCGAAATTTTGTAAATAAACAATCTTAGATTTTTTTGAATTTTAACATTGCAATGGTTTAATTATTTTTAATTTAAAAAAATGTATGACATTTGTAAATTAATTAAATAAAAATATTCTTGAAATGTTTTCGTTAATAAAATTAATCAGGAAGTAGTTCTGTGTCGTTAAAAATGTCTTTAACGTTTACGACTAATTTGTTTCTGTCGATTATATTCCAAATATCTTAGATATTAATATTTTATTTGAATGTTTTAAAACTATCTATAAGATATTAATAAATAATTAAAAATGTGTTAAGTATATTTCGAATTCAACCATTTAGGACTATCTCAAAAATGCATTTGAGGAATGTTGTTGATCTTGCAGATATTTTAATAAATTTATTAATTAAATATATTGTGGGTATTTTAAAGCAGTTTCAATTTAAAATATCTTAAATAATTCAAAGAAAAAAGATATTCTGAAATTACCGTATCTGTTAAGTTTGTACGACCGCTAAGTTTCAATGTTAACTCTGGCAACAGTGAAGTGTGGGCTTGCACGCGGACGCTGTGCACTGATGAAAATAGAATGTTTGTTTAAGTTTACACATGGTTAGTGCACATAACCTGCAAAAGAAGATCGTTGTTAATTGTTGATGCGGTCACAAAACATACCATAGTCTATTCTCTATTAATTAGCAGCCCAGTTTGCTCGGGGCAACACAAATAAATGCATTATTAAATGAGGTTAATATAACGACGCAGGTCACAACGTTGCTAGACGCAGTTCAACTTAACGTTAGTACATACCTTATATAGATAAGATATTTCAAAATAGAATAATTTTTAAATATCGAAGATATTGGTAAAATAAATTTAATTAAAAATATCTAAGAAATTACATTCAAATTGCGTTTAAACATTTTAAAATATCTATACCCTATTTTGATATATAATTAAAAATATCTCGGAGGTATTTTTAAATAATTAAAAATATCCAAGACATTTTAAATTAAATTACTTTTAAATATTTTATAATATCTATATAATATTTCTATAGATAACTAAAATATCTTGGAGATATTTTTAAATAATTAAAAATAGGTCTCGGATATGTATTTAAACAATTACAAATATCTTAGATATTTTTAATTCAAATATATTTACAGTACAAACCAATAATTATTCAAAATATTTATAATAAATTTTGTATAGGTATATAAAAAAGACAAATGAATAAAAAAGTTTTCCATATGGTGCAGACTTTTTGGCGGTCACATATAACTTCATTTTGTTCAAATTCGCTTTCACTAAAAAGTAAAACGGCGTTCCATAGTTACCTGGAAGAATTTTTTAGTAAGTTTACGTAAAGTTTTCTGACTCAACGAAAGGAGGCAATGTATTGTAAATTTAATGGTCTGTAAGTTTAACTAAGTTTGTCTTTTTTGCTTTTGTCCAAATCCCTGTCCTGGTGCTACGGATTAAATTAGGGCCATGCGGTTATCAAAATGCATAGTCGATAATCGATTGATCATTAGTTCGATTAATCGATTAATAGAGCAATCGATTTCTGAGGTGTAATCTAATATTATTAAAATAATCGATTAATCAAGACGATCCTTTGATCTTAACATTTTCCGTTTACTCTAATGACAGAGTAGTCCCTTCAAACTCACGAAATCTAATAATAAGAAAAACCTTGAATTCTGGAAAAGGTCGAGAAATGGTGGTTTGTTTGTCACGCACTTTTGACCCTCCCGCATTTGCTATTTCGCCTAACAAAGAAATTCTTTGAAACGTATAAACTTCACAAATTTGAAGTCCAAAAGTTGTAATTTTTGGAAATGTTAGGGATTGCGGAAACAAAACGTTTTAGGCGATATAAACATCTTTATGAGTTGTGTATAATCAGACACTTTTTTAATAAAATTTGGGTGTGAATTTTATTTTGCATTTTAGAAGAAAACTGTAACTAAAAATAAATTAATATTAACTGAATTACTACATTATTTATAAACAACAATCTTCTCACCTTTCCTTATCGTTATTGATTGAATGTATGCTTGTGGTCCGATTTTGAACAAAAAACGCATTTTGTACAACTATTTCCATTAACACAGATATTCCACATACTTCCACCATACTTCCATGTACCTCCACTTACTTCAACTTACTTTCGTATTCTTCCACCGTACTTCCACTTACTTCCATGTACTCCCATGTACTTTCACCGTACTGCCATTTACTCCCACGTACTTCCACTTAATTCCACCGAACTTCCATTTAATTTCACGTACTTCCACCAAACTTCCATTTATTTCCACGTACTTACACGTACTTCCACGTCTTTCCCCTTACTTCCACCGTACTGGCATTTACTTCCACTTACTTCCACGTACTTCCACCGTACTTCCACTTCCTTTAATGTACTGATCGTACTGCCACTTACTTCCACTGTACTTTCATCGTACTGCCACTTACTTCCACGTACTTCTACGTACTTCTAAGTACTCCCACATACTTCCACATACTTCCACGTACTCCCACATACTTCCACGTACTTCCGCTCACTTCCACCGTACTTCCACGTACTTCTACTTACTTCTACTTACTTCTACTTACTTCTACGTACTTCTACTTACTTCCACTTACTTCCACGTACTTTCACCGTAGTTCCACGTTCTTCCACCCACTTCCACGTTCTTCCACATACTTCTACATACTTCCACATACTTCTACGTACTTCTACTATTACTTACTTCTATTTACTTCCACATACTTCAGTTTTACTTTTAGATACTTTCACATACTTCTACATATTTCCATATATTTCCACTTACTTCCACATACTTCCAGGTACTTACACGTACTTCCACTACCTTGTCGCACACCAACTTCCACTCGCGGTTTACCCCTCGTACGCTACACAAAGAAATGAAGACACCGAAAACCCCTCAAATTTGGGGACATTTAGACCGAAGGCAAACTTTGGGGTACATGTACATATAATACAGAAATTCAAAAAAAATCCTTTGGAGCAAACAAGTGGTGGAACACTCTTTTATGGGGTTTTGAATAAGGGCGTTGCAAATATTATATTTACAAGCTTTTCGTAGAATATTCATATCTGTGTCAAAAACGCTGCGAATTGTCTGGAATGCATAGAATATAATTTTAACCGGAAGTGGTCGAATTTTAAAAGACATCCGGCCACTTCCGGCCAATAAGATTTGTAGATCATTGGAGGCAATTCAATTTTCCGTAGATCCTGGTATTTAAATTCAAAATTTGATCATTTTTTGGCGATTTTTGTACGAGATCCTTGCAAATCGAAACTATAGCGCCACCTATGAAGATGTTCCCCACGATTTTAGCTTTTAAAAGTTTTTTTTTTTATTTTTTAATAAGAAATCGATGCCCAAAGTTTCGCATCGGTCTAAATTTCCCCAAATCTTATGTCTTCATTTCCTGGGGTACTAGAACAATTGGTGCCCTATAAAAATCCTGAATACAGCCCTGTTTTTTTTTAGAAATTTCTTCTTTCACTGTTTCTAATAAAGATGTAGTTTATTGTAAATAACTGCAGCAGCCATTGCTATATCTTCCTGCAATATTTTTCTGCTGAATGATTAAGTACCGGTTGTGGTGCGAACTGTTCGTTTATTTGGGTTCGACACTCCTGATCGTGATTAATATAATATTACGTACTGAATAGTTATTAGAGCACGAGGATATAATTTATAACGATTTTTTTATAAACTTCATAATCATGAACATATCTATTTCAATTTTTATGGAAAATGTAAATGGTTACGTTGCGTTTTACCCAAAGCAAATATTGAACTACTGGACATTTATATAAGTTATTCCACTTTCGGTTATAGTTTTCTGGCTAAATAAACATAATATTACCATTCGAATGCTAGAATCAATTTTGGTAGTTTTTTATTAAAATTGGTCACGAACATATTTCACTCATTTCTGATGCATAATTGAAAACCATCGCCGAAGTCGTTTAATGTTCGGCATCGCCATATCATAAAGTTCCGATCCTACAAATTTCGTAGACAATGTGTCGTGTGATGCCACCACGCCTTTATATACTCAAATTCCCAAATCTACACCAATTAAAAGTCCTTAAACGTTTTTTAATTGCGCTTACAAATATACAAAAAGTAATGGAAGTTTTTTGTTTATTAGACGAAAACTAAAGTGTTTTGTGTTGATGGAAGGCGGTATTTTTCTTGCGGATAAGATCAAAGCATCTAGATAAAGTTGAGCTTTAGAAACTCGCTTTCATTTCACGTAAAAGGCGAGGAAAAGTTCTATAAATTGTGTTAGATTAAGACTTAAATGATACTTTTTTCTTTATTTACGAGCTTGATGTCGATAACCCAAAAAGGGTGGAAGTAAGGTGTAATTTACGTTCTTATTATACTTTAGAAACGTTTTTATGGATAGGTTGCGATTAAAACGATATTATAGGTTGATATGTAGACAGCTAAGGTTAATTCGCATTGTGTGTTGAAAACAGAATTTTGTGGCCCTTGCAGGAATGCAGGCCCGTAGCCAGGGGGTGGGCAGCCCCACTTACGACGTTATGAAGCCCCACCTGGAAAAATGCTCATAACATTTCTTACCAGATGATCGAAAAAAAAATAATCGTTTCTAACTAATCAAAAGAAATATATTTACCTAATTATAAATTATTGCAAAAATTAATTATTTCAGAACCAGGAAAAGTATATATTTCTAAACGTTACTTCTTATTAAATATAGGTAATAAATGATTCTCGTGTCGGCTTGTACGACAATGGGCGGCCCACGTTTTCGCGCGACAAGGGGTGGTCAAACAGCGGGCAACGCTTAGGCGGTGCACATGCTTGTACTGTGGTAGTTATTAGCATGCTTCAGCGTCTTCCAGAATTCGTTTTAAATTAAATTATACAAAGGTAACCTTTTGAGCCGACAAACAGCGGGCGACGCTTAGGCGGTGCACATGCTTGTACTATGGTAATTATTAGCATGCGTCAGCGTCTTCCAGAATTTGTTTGAAATTATACAAATGTATATAAAATCATGCAATTTTAAATATTATATGCATAATAATATTGATTAACTTTGAGCCCCATCTAATAAAACTACCCCCCACCCCCCTACTTCTGATTCCTGGCTACGGGTCTGAGCACTTATTCTCGACGTTAAATTTTTCGTGTGCTTATAAGACATTGTATATAAAGTCAAATGCAATGTCAATTGTGTATAGTCCCCCCTGGGCCCTTGTGAAGGAAATCGAACCACCCATCCTGAACAAAGCACGGAACTTATAGTTATGTCGTAAAAAATATAAAAAATATCTAAATATAACGTACAAGTCAAAGGTATCTATTGACCTAATTCGCGCATTTTAATCGATTTGATTGAAATCTAATAACTAAGGATGATCTTGAAGTTACACTAAAATATTACATCATAATCAAAACACTTGACTCCTACAATCACAAAAACAAGTTTCGACAGTATCTAGGTCCGCAACGCGATAATAATAAGTTACAAAAAAAACTACGCAGTGACGTCATAAATTTCAGAGATAACCCAATAAATTGATTGTTTAAAATACCTACCAATGGTATTTTGTTCAATGGCAACCTTGGTAATTTCGAAATCCGTAACGTTGTTTCCTGGGTTCGATACTCCCTGGTTGGTAACCACCATAAGTACTGAAACCGGATTGGTTAAGTGGTTGGTTTGGACACGATTCTGTAGCATAATTTTCTTGGCTGGTCACCGTGTGATATGCCCTTAAGCTGTGTTAAATTAACTTAAATAAATTCCATAGCAAATATTTTAAACAAATAACACTGCTAAGTTAAGAGTTAAGTTTTACAACGGTTTTACAAATTTTATACCGCGTGGACGATTGAGTGTGACAATTTAAACTTTTTTGTAATCAACACTGCTTCTACTGAATTTGTAGAGCTTTGCTTTCATTCGACCACAACTTTTGTCCGTTTCCCTTTCCTTCAGGACTTTTTGTTTGTCTACCTCTTCCCGTTTCGTTAACCCCACTTTTACTACTTTACTTTTAATAGCTCCTGACCCGGTGACATACAAGGAAGTTGCTTTTAACCTACTTTATCAGCCTGTTTGTTTACTGCTGACTTTCTCATCATACTTGTTGCTCAGCAGAAGCTTTTCTAAAATAAGAAAATAAAATAATAACATACATCAGTTTTTTACAGTATACAAAAATTCTGCAAGTTAAATTGATATTGAAATTTAAATTTAACAATGTAAACAACATTTTATTTAAATAATAATCAGTAATCACAAATATCTGTAACCATTAACTACAAAAGACGGCTTGACGTTATCTCTCGCATTATCATCCACAGTGAATACTAAAAACATGCTGTTAATCTGGTATGTTATCTCTGCCGAATGCTCATGTAGGAAAACAGAACAATCTGTTGTAATTACTCGAACACACAGTTGCCGCGTGCATGTCAAAGCCCTAGAAAGTCAGTTGCGGAAAAGTTGCAGGAAATTATTTAGTTGGGAAGTGAAAACAAAATAATGGCTACGTATTTGCAGTATGCATTATTTATTGCGATTATGAGAAAAGCAACACATTTTGTAGTAAAATTCATTGTTTCTTTACAAGAATATTATGAATATGTCAATATTTTTTTGAGGGAAATTTATTTTACTATAATGGTGTAGCTGGGGGGGGGGGGGTGCTATTGTTTAAATTTTTATACCAATCTATAGTAAGCATAATTAATTGACCTACCTACTTTATAAAATGAAAATCAATACAACGCTCTTATTATGTTTTTTATATGCCTTTTTATTTAGGTTTTGGGAAATATAAACATCCCAATAATTTCGAAGCGAACTTGAAGTCTGCAAAACTTTACATAAAGCACCCGCCAATAAGCGGTACCGGCCGACGTGCCTAAAGTAAAAATTATGGGCTTATTTTGTTTAACTGAAACAGATTGAATAATTTTAATAATAATGCTAGAATCTACCAAATTTATTTTTATCAGTTAACTCAAAAAAAGCGGACAATGTACGTAAAATCTAAAGTAAAAACAATTTTATAGGCCCACGGGGCTCCCAGAAGCCCTGATCGCCGTTTCGACGCACTGGCTGCACCAATAGAAGTTCCGCCACTGCATAGTAGCATAAACCATTCAAAATGGCCCTTGATCTTTTCGTCAAATAAATATAAACTCGGCCCTATTTTCCGTAATCCAATGGACACGTGTTATAACCGTCATGGAAACCGCGCACTTGTTATTTTACATGAACAATGTAAATGTCAACTGTACCGCCAAGACACCTTATTTATTATAATTCAATTTCTCGCCAATATTTCACATTACTGAAGGCGCAGAATCAAGTCGCAAGCATTTGAATAGGGAAACCGTATTAAAAATGGCCGTTGGCTGTGTTCGTGACAATCTAGGTAGAGGATGTTGAAATTGGAACAAGAGTTATATACCTGCTGTCATTAAATGTTTTATTGGTTTTCTTCACTATAATAATTTTTATTAATCACAGTTTCACCACGTTTAATGAAAGCAGAAATGACCCTTGCTGCAGTTGAACCTCCCCTTCCTAGCTTGTCAGAAACAGTCTCACGCCCATATGGTTAGCCCATTCCAATACTTGCGGCTTTTTGGGTTAGTTTCTTCATATTGTGAACCGAGACTGCCTATAATTTTAAACTGTAATGCATAAGAAACAATGCAAAAAATATTCTTTTGTTTCACGTAGGTGTAGCCAAATTTAAACTAATTCTCATTGACGAAACGGTCAATTTTAAATTTTTTAATTGAAAAATGTGCATTTTGTAAATCTGACCTAGTTTTTTAAACTCGATTGAACTTTCTGCAAGCCTCGACTGAGATTGGAATTAAAATTAGAATTAGGTTGTCCGAATTTAGATTGCTTTACGTAAGTTGTCAAAATTTACTTTTCTGTCTTAGTTCATCTAAAAAAATCAAATTACATTAGAGAAGAAAAATTGAAATGGTTAAAACCTTGCAATCTTCTTTTTATTTACAATCACAGCGTGACCTTTTTATGGTTTTGTGACAAATTTTTATAAATTTGAAAAAAATTATAACGGAAATGTTTGTAGTAAAAAAATTTTGTTTAAAAAATGTAATGTAAAATACATCTACACTAGTTAGCAAATCAGTAATGTTAATTGAAGCAAAATTGTGACAATTACGATTTATTTCATGCAAAACAATGTAACAATAAAGAAATAACTCCACATTTTAGTAGTATTAGACCTTGATTCGCGCGTGAATGTTTTTTTAATCGTTTACGTAAACAAATGGAATGCCCAACTAGTCAGAAATTGAAAGCATTAAAATTTAGACTTCAGTACATAGCAGCCTAAAAGCAGAAGTTACAAAATTAAAATTCACGTGACAAACACGCCGAACGTGCATCGTGTTCACGTGAACCGAAAGGAGTGATCATATTTATAATTGTGTTTGCAGAACCCACATTACAACATAATATACTGTAGCGTTACATTTGCATGCCACTTTTAGTAATAAACTCTTAATAGACAACCCAAAGTAGGAGTAATTAAAATGAGCGTTAATTTGAATGAGCGAATTAATTATGACAACTAACAAGTTCGTCAACATCTTTCGACATTGTGTGTGTCAAACGACTACTTCCGTTATGTAATTAGTAAAGGCTATAAAATTTTTATCAGACGCTCAACAATTATTTTTACTGATATTTACTTAGTTTTAATAGATAGTTTACTAACATGGCACCTCGGTGTTTAATATCGTGTCACAGTAGCACTTCTATAAATAAAAAGCTCGTAAAAAAATTGCTGAAAAAAAAAAGATATTGTCAACGTTTAATCAGCAATCTTAATATAATGTTAATGTGTTTATTTTTTTGTAATAAATTGTATTTGCCTTTTAACGAGATTTTCGCTGCAAACGTGCAAACTATGTATAAAATAATTACAAACTTATTTGGGGTCGTATAACCTATCCTGCACGCTGCACCTGATTGCGGCTAACTGATATACAAATGAAAACTATAGCAGTGTTGCCAAGTCAAAAATTTAAATTTCACCTGTCAGATAAAAAAAATTCCTATTTCACCCATTTTTTCAATAAAGCTCCCCACCCCTGCATTAAAACATTAACAATACAAAAAAATGGCTTTATTAAAAGCATAAGTTTTATTAGAATTATGTGTATCATAATGTACTTCTTCTAATTAAGTAACGTAGAAATAATAGGCACTTTGATAAACGACTATTCTCTTATGGTAAAAACTTGTGCCCCACCAAGAATCAAAAGGCAAGAAGTCATATAAATCTGCAGATCTAACAGTATCAAAATAATCCTGGATTCCCCAGTGGCGAATCAAGGTCGGCCTCAGGAGCAAATGCATTATAAACGTAGCGAGCTCTGACCGGATATTCAACACTGCACTATGCAAAGCGCATGTCGCTACTCTCTACAAACAGTAAATTATTGTTTGCTTGAAGTAACTAACAATAAAAACTTTGAAAATAAAAAATTGAGTTTTTTTTATTTATGTATCTGTGCGGTAATCCACCACTAATGGTTTTGCATACCCTCAGCTAGCTTTTATTCCGCCTATTTTTAAATGTACCACTGCTGGAGTTTCCATCTCAGTAGTCGAAGCGGTTGGCGATTAACAAATGGCGCTAATTTTAAAGTAATTAAATTATTGGGTTATGATGAGTAAACACATTTTGTTACAATTTTATGATTGAATTATGACAAGTAGATTTTTTAAATTTTTTGCTGCGATTGAAAAATCACCAGACCATTTTTCAAAATCATCAGATCTGGTTGTTTTTCGTCAGACCTGGCAACGCCGAACTACAGGAAAAGGCGCCTATTCAATAGTTACTGCATTCTGACATCCCTACTGTTTCTTTGCATCTGACTATTGTATTCGTTTACCAATGTGCATGCAGACGTATTAAGAATAACAGATTCGTTAATTGTTTTGTGGCTGGGAATCACTGGAAGCGAAAAGGCTCGCCTTCGCTTATGCAAAACAGTGCAATGCAACGCCCAATTTTTAATGTTAGCCGGTGGTAATTAAAAGTAAAAACTGTATGCAAAAGTTTTTTTTTATTAAAACTTTGAATTTAAATTTTTTTATTTTAAAAATTACGGGTCAGCACTGCCTACCCTGCCCAATAGGGCGGACCGCTACTGCAAAATAACCGTATATATAACTATGTTAAAAAAGGCTTCAGATTTTTTTGCTTAAAGTATGTGGAAAACATTAAGGGTAGGACAATTTGCCACCGCTAAATGGCTTTAAGTATTTGACTGTTACTAGCCAAGTCGTTCTTTTCACAAAAAGAACTGTTTAAAAAGTCTACTGGGTTGTACGATAGTTGCCAGAAAGATCAACTTGGTCAACTTATCCTTAGGACAACTCGCCTCAAAAGAGTGGATTTACATATTGTATTTGCATATTTTTCGTAGTCCATTGAACTCGCGGCTATTTAACCTGGTGGCCGCAAAAACCTATGCCATAGTGAGAACATAATTTACCCACTGATTAATATTGCTAATATTAACTAATCTTTCTGTTTTTCTTTTAAACATAGAAAATGAGCGAAGCACTTCACTTAGTAGTGTTTGCTATACTTTAGAAATTGTTGTAGCATATTTTTAAAAAATTGTTCGTAATTTTGTATCAACGTTTTGCGCACGAACAGTGCTTGTGAGATCGCATTGGTGTGATCCCACAAGTTGTTTAATAGCTGTACCGGCTCGGCTAGCGAAGAGTGCGCCAGTTTGTATTTTAAATTTTTTTTTATGAAAAAAAATAAATAATTGATTTTTTATATATTCATTATTTTCAATAAAATTTACAGCTTTGGTTTTCAGAATCTCGCAGGTATTGTATTTGTATGTAAATTAAATCATACATAGTATTTGATAATTGTTAGTAAGCAATAAGGTGGCATAAAAAATATTTTATAGAATTCATCCATATATACATATATAAAAGCATAAAGGTTTTTTTTCTCCGGTTCCTCCAGCGGCTACCGCTTCACCAATTTGGACCATTTTTTTTAAATGAAGGTTTCTATCCACAGATAGAACATGAAACATTTTTATATTTTTATTCTACGTCGAATTTTTAATAATAATTATTTTAATTTATAATATATATGAAGGTCGGCTAGACGCGCGTCACTTGGGGCGCCATCTACAATAACGTCGCGTGTCATTATTGGAACTAATGCATCACGTGACGACATTTCGCCGGTTCTGTCAACGCTGTCTGTCAGTGCATTGTGTGCTGGGGTAACACTAGTTTAAATAAAATGTTAAAGTCATGCTAATGAGTTTGTAGTAAAATCTTTTTTTTAATCAAAAACTGAAAGTAAAAACAATGTTATCTATGGAACTTCATTTTACTTTTTATCGACATCGATTTTTTTTAAATAAAAAATAATTCTTTTAAAAATTATTTTTACTTGCTATGCTGTTGGTCCCTTTTGATAGTGTAGCCGTAGGCTATAGCCTAGTAATACGGCACTGTTAGTTCTATTTTGGATACAGTAGCGTTGGCTACTAAATGAAGTACAATATTAAATAAGTATCGCGATTAATGTACATACAATGTGGGGCAGTCTTCTGGTTTATTGAACCTGATTTACTAAAAATATCTTTAGCAAATATGTTCAGATACGTCTTTTAAACTTTCTTTGAATTAGAAAAGGATTAGCATGTGGCTATTTTGGTGAAGTATGCCTGCGATGCGTTTATATCTACATAATCCGGGGATTCTCCTGGGAAATAAAAAAAAAAACATTTGTTAAAATACAGTTTTAATGGACTTGAAGATATTTTTCTGCTTGGGATAGCCGTTATAATTACGTTTATTGTCTTCTAGTTGAAAGGGTTGTATCCAATTTTGCTCTAAAGAGAGGGATAGATATGTCAATATGTAAGAAATCCAGTAACGACAAAAATTGAGCCGATAACTTTTATCCATGTTTAGAAATCCTTCAGGATAATCAAACAATATTTACATTCTGGATATTTAAGAAGTTCGGGATTCCCCTAGAAAATTAGCGAAAACATGAAATTTAAAACATACACATACATACCTGTTTGTTACTTTGCGTTACATAAAATGTTTCCATTTCCTTTACTATATTTCAAAGTATTTTTGTTAAAAGGATTGGTCCAAGTTTCGACTTAGGGGCCCGAACTGTAAGAAAACCGTCAATTCTCCATAATTGTGAAATACTTATTTTTTGTTACTTATAGCTTTTATACTTATCCATGTTTACATACTCTTAAAGTAAGTTCACTTTTGGACCAAGAATTCCCGTAGAAAATTATAAAAAAAAATACTAAAAATGCAAAGTTTACTATGTATACTTAGCTAACACTTTGCTATATAACATCTCTTATAATTACAGAGTGGCTAGGAAAACCCCGGCCACTTTTCTTGCGGCGGTCAAGAGATGGCGCTTTAGTAAAGAAATATTAAGTTAAAATACTGGCAACGACACAGAATCCAAGACGTTTTAGTTGTTTTGATTTAATATGGATCGTATTTAATAACTAAAGCGTCTTGGATTCTGCGTTGTTGCCAGTATTGTAACTTAATTTTTCTTTACTAAAGCGCCATCTCCTGACCGCCGCAAGAAAAGTGGCCGGGGTTTTCCTAGCCACTCTGTATATTTACTTTTTTTATTCCAACTTTAGACCATAGGGTCTGGACTATATGGTCCTAGGAAATGTGGGAAGCCCCATTGAAACAAAAACAATTGAGGTAGAACGGACAATTAATTTTTTTTGTTACAATGCTGTATTTTGACAAAATTTGTTTTAAAATCACTTTAATTCACTGAACTATACTTATACTGGAACGCGCACTGGCGGTCTCTGCCATAGAAAAGAAGCGAGCCGAGAGAGATAGCGCGCAAGGATCATTCCTGTCCTTTTCTTACCGTTCCGCGCACGCGCTGCGCGAGGGAGAAGACAGTGGTAAAGCTGTCAAATCATGACAATCGACTGCTCTACGCATGCGCATACTCTCGAGAGTAGGACAGAGATGATCCTTGCGGCCCTCTCTTTCGGATCGGGCTGGCGGGTCGAGCGCGCGTTCCAGTATAAGTATAGTTCAGTGCTCTAATTGCACATTTGGCTATGCCAAAAATAATTTTTTAACAGGGTGTTTTGCGCATCATAGCGTTCTAACCATGTTACAATTTCTAATTAGGGTTGGCACGATTTATATAATTTGATTTAATACCCGATTTAAATCCTAACATAAATCAAACAATTTGTATCAAATTTCGTGCTTGTCTTAAAAACCCAAAAAAACATACGAGCAAATCATGTATTTGGCGGGAGTGGTTTTAAGGTAAACCACCCGCTCGCGAATGTGAGGATCCCTGGCTCAATTCCCATAAAATTCTCTTGCTTCATCATTATTTTTATTTTTTATTTATATTCATACCACATGTTTATTTGTGAGTATTTTTAAAATAACTATAATATGTTTGTAAAATTACATATTGTAAATAAATAACACCGGCAATCCATCATAACGACTTTAAATATTGAAAGAACAATTTTAAATAATTAAAACCGTACTTTAATGACTTTATGTTTAATAAAAATGTAAGTACGCAATTAAAAAATAATTTTTAACATGGAATTTTGTGGGAATTGAACCCGGGATTCCCTCATTAATGGGCGAGTACTCTACCTAAAGACTACTCTTACCAAACAAATGGTTTTTATTATGTCATTTATATAGGAATAAGAATGTCATGTGATAAAATGATTTAGATAACGTACTTTGATACTAACCAAACTGAAACTTGGTTAATTAAAATACTATAGCCCGTACTCCGCGAATCACCCTGTATATTCAATTTGTAAATTACAGTTTAGTAAATTGTTTCCTGCCGATTAGAATTCAAAGTTAATATGGGTGCAGTCAATAATACCATCTGAATTTAAAAATTCCAGACTATTTTGAATACCTGCATGGGTGTTTAATATAAAATTAACCCATTTTGCCCTTGAATGTTTTTTTTTAGATCTCAACATTCTAATATTAAAAGTCTAGCATTTAAAGGTAAAAGATCCTACATATTTAAAGTTTAAAATTCAAACCTCTCTCTTTGTGTTTATTTATATCAGTGAAATTTACATTGAAAAATAAGGAAGTAACATAATAGAAAATTACTACCTGTCGACCTACAACATTTCAGTTCGGCATATGGCTATGTGAAGTATGCAAATTGAAACTTCTACGGGTTAAAAGCATATAAATTATCATGTTAATCTCATCAAAGCCATATAATATTTGTTTCCGAGCAGGCGTAAGTGGAAAAGTTAATTTATATAGGGAGCATTAGCCACATCCTTGTAAACATTAAAATAAACGTGATTTCACCCTAGAGACACCAAAGCAAAATGTAATTTTACAAACTTCTATGCAATATAATCATTTTTCTTACATTAACACGGTTGATGAGGTTATCATGGTTGAATTATTTTGAAATTATTTTGAAACGAAACCTACTTTGTCTTATCAATTATTTTTCTCTATCAGTTTGTAGGGTTTTGAGAACAAACAGCGATTTTAATGTTTGTTTTACAATTTTTTTGCGAAACGGCTCTTGAGCTTTGTTGCTATAATATTGTTAATTAATTAAAAACATTTCAAAAGTCAATGTGGTTTTTGAAACACAATATTTTGATAAGAAATATTTTTTTGATTATGACGTGAATTGAGTTTGAGCCAAAAAAATGTATCATTAATAATAGTGTGTCAACCTTAGCAACAATTCGAATAGAGTTGGCCAACTATTCCAATAATAAAAATTTTCACTATACCCTTACGTTTTACTTAAATATCATTTATGTCAAGGATCAAAGTCCATAAAAGCGACCGGATTACTCAATGGAGTGTCCTAATTGAAAGTTATGTATGTAAACTTAAGTCTGGTAAAAACCAGTGGACGAACAAGTTCAAATTAAGTCTAACAGAAATTTTTAAACTTTGCCAATACTAATTGAACTGACCCAGCGTTAATTTTATTAATGAAAGCAAGGTCCGCCATGCAAATTAAAATTTTAGTTATGTAAGAAACTAGTCTAATATTTATTTTTATCTTTACTATTGGCGGATGGAATTTTCCGTTCGAATAGAAATGCAGTCTTTTTGGAATTTTAGAAATTAAAAATAAATTAGCGCGACCGCAAGCAAATTTTGTGTTTTTCTGTTTAAAGCGAGAGTGCAAGCTTATCTTTTTTGCATCTCATTTTTATCATGCCACTTAAAATTTTATTTGTTTCGACTAAACTTGCTAAAACGCTAATTAAGTTAGAACCTGCTACACCGGGAATATTTAAGGACGAGCACTTTTACTTAAATGTCAGTCGTCCTAAAACCCTGCAGGTGCAATACAGGTTTTTGAGAACTTTACAGATTGTTTGAAAAAGCAGGCATCATGAGGGTATGTAATTTTGGTCCATTTTATTGTAGATTTTGAGAAAAATTTAAATAAAAATTTTAAATTATTTCTTAGAACTATATATTGCTCTAATTTAGAAAATTAAACTAATAAGAATTCCATACTTCTAATCTAGAAACGATAACAGAATTTATCAACCTTCCCTAATTTAAAATCATTTTTTCGTATCAAATTCTCTTCGATCAGCAAAAATTTAACAGTCTGATAAAGTGATAACGTTAAATTTAGATATAGACTTTAACTGCTTGTGTGCAATAGTAATTTTTTTCCTTGTTTGTTACAGTACATTATGCCTAATCCAACCTTGGAACATTCGCCGAATGCGGCGTTAAATAAAACAGTGAGTAATAAATACTTGGATTTACCTCTTCCTGATGGAAAAGTACAATGTATGTATGTATGGATTGATGGAACGGGAGAAAATCTGCGGGCGAAGACACGCACTGTAGATTTTGTACCAACAAAAGCCGAAGGTAAGTTGTGGTTTTTTTTAAACTTATGTTTAGTAGGAAAGTTGTTAATTTTTAATTAAAAGATTTTGTTTATCAGAATTCATTTAAACATGACCTCCCCCACCTTTTATGTATAAAATATTCAAATCTGCTACTTGCATCATTTCCATAATTACAATGCGTCATCGCACATATGAAAAAAAAAAAAGATATCACAGTAGGAAGATTGTACGTTTATCATTTTACTAGTGGATTCTCATATCAAAACAACTATTTTTTATTCTGACTGTAATGCATTACACTACTACTAAAAATATTTAGATTTGTTTTATTTTTTAAAGCAGCTATTGCGAAAAAGGTAAAAACTAAATTATAAAAAGGTAGTATTGAAGCTCTATTTGTTATCTAAATTTATATGTCTAGTTCAAAATTAAATTAGATAAATGTTATACATGCATAAGAACAGGTTCAATCAGAAAGTTCCTATTTAAAGCTCGTTATAAAATATTTTTACGTGTTAAGTTTCATTATTGAACATTTTACAGAACTGCCCATATGGAACTACGATGGAAGTTCTACGTATCAAGCAGAAGGCACCAATTCGGATACATATCTTTATCCGATAGCTCTGTACAATGATCCCTTCCGAAGAGGAAATAATAAATTAGTCCTTTGTGATACATACAAGTACAATAAGAAACCTACAGGTAATAACATTAGAATTTAATATGATTTTTGGTTTGAATTTGTAAAACTTTGAATTGATTACCAATTATTGCATCAACCAATCAATCAATAATCGGAACTTCATATTATCCATCAATTACACCGATAAATATCTAACCACAACAATCACCAATCCTTACTATAATAAATAGGTGTACCTTCAATTTACAGAAACAAATCACCGACATAATTGCATTAAAGCAATGGATGCAGCAACAGAGTTCAAACCATGGTTTGGCATAGAACAGGAATATACATTACTAGACATGGACCTTAGACCCCTAGGTTGGCCTAAAAATGGTTTCCCTGGTCCTCAGGGCCCCTATTATTGTGGTGTAGGTGCTAACAAAGTTTATGGACGTGATATAGTTGAAGCCCACTATAGGGCCTGTCTTTATGCTGGAATTAATATTTCCGGTACCAATGCTGAAGTCATGCCCGCACAGGTAAGTTATTAAACAAAATTTTGAATTTTTCTGTAAATTAATTATCTACATGGTATTCTAGTGGGAATTCCAAGTTGGACCTTGTGAAGGTATTGATATAGGGGATCAGTTATGGATGTCCCGCTTCATTCTGCACAGAGTAGCTGAAGAGTTTGGTGTTATAGCTACTTTGGATCCGAAACCAATGGAAGGAGATTGGAATGGAGCTGGCGCTCATACTAACTTTTCTACCAAAGCGATGAGGGAAGATAATGGTATCATGTAAGTTTTTTGTTTTTTCATAAAAATCAATTTTTAGTGTAGGTTTTTTTTGTTTTGTTTTACACAAAAAAATGCGACAAAATAACAACAATAATACTGCTTTTGCATGTCACGGCTATTTTTTTCAAAACCTATTTTACCAACCTTGGTATTACAGTAATAACAGTAATTAGTGATACAGCCTTACGCAAGGTTATGACGTGTGTTAACTTCCTCATCACATTGATAGATTTGTTGAGTCTGAAGCTCATAAAGAGGATGTTTTAATCAAGCTTTGTTAATGCACGTGATCCTTATGTCTATTGTCTATTATTTGCACTTGGTGTGCGTGCACATTTAACTAAATTAATCATGTAGTGTTGAAATTGCTAATTATAATGGAAACTGCATTTGGTTTATGAGTTTGCTTTTTATTATCTGCTTGCAAAGTTGGCCAGGAACTTATTTATTATATTAGGTTCTAAAATAGTAATTTATTTGCGTAGCCTCGCTATTTATATTTGAAAAGTATTTAGGCAATTTTGTAAAATGATTTTTTAATATTTAAATATTGTATCTTTTTTAACTGTGATGGTTGACGTTTATTATGAGTGCTGTCTATAGCATCCTGATAGCACCAATATAGGGGATAATTTTTAACCAAAGCGCCACCCGTGTTGATAAATTGAATTACTGTAATGGCCGCCAAGAACAGTAATATTTGAGAACAGGTATACGCGCGTACACAAGTATTAACACGAGTATTGTTAATAACACTGTTGTAAAATGAATATTGAAAGTTCTAAAAAAAAATTTCCAATACAAATTGTTGTGTGTATGGATGCCGTAGCCGAAAAGCCGCGAATCCATCGCTTAGTTTTCATACCTTTCCCAAACCCAAAAGTGGTTTGGTTGAACTAGAAAACAAAATAGGTGTTGTGGAAAGTGTTGACCGACGCAAGGCATGGGAATTAAAGTTATTAATGGGAAAACCAACAACACCAATCATGCTTCGCCTTGCAAGTACATGAAGTGCCTTTAATTTTGACCTCTGCGGTGAAGTCAAAACTTGCATTTACTTCATGTGGATCTGTGGTTAGCGCACTCGTTTTTAAACATAATGCGAGTAATTTAATATAATTGTCACGGCGCTCCACACTTTCACATGTAAATATATGATTAGCATTAAGAACAGCTTCCCCTTCAGTAATACATCGAGAACTTGGGCTTGCTTCTAAATGCTCAAAGAGCGATTTTAAAGATAAAAATTTCATCTTCAATGATCCGGAAAAATAAGAATTTAGTAGTCAACCAGCTTAAATAAATTAAAAATGAATTCGGGCTATTAAAATGTTACTTTAGAAAATTGTTTAGTGATGCTAGGGTAGGCAACATTAATTATTCGTAGGACGGTGTTTTTTTAACTAATAATTGCTTTAATATTTTATTTTACTTACGTGTGATGCTACAATTCGAAGAAATATTCAGATTTTATATAAAAACTTTAAACTATTCACGTGCAATTTGCGTATTACATCCAGGCCTACGTGTACATAAATGAAGTTATTACTGGACAACGCAGCCATTGTGACATCGATAGCAGCGCCACCAACGGTAGGAATTTATCCCTATAGCACAAGGATATTTATAAAATAACCATAGAATATTCCACTATGTATATGCCATATGGTTAATACATATGACATCCATATTGAGTACTCTGGACGTCATACGGATGTCCATGCAGGTCCATTTGTCACAACTTTGTACATTTAAACGGTATCTATTGCAGGATGTTCTGTGGATATCCGACAAAAGAAAATATTAAAATAAATTTAATAATATATAAATCTAAATATCATCAATTTATTCATTGTATCAGAGTACCAGTGGAGGCTTCAAGTAGTAGGCGAGCAGGCAACCGCCTGGGGCGGCAAAAACCCGTCGGAAATAAAATAAAAATAATAAAAAGGTATAAAGTCAGAAAGATATCGCGTTGAAGTTTTTTGTAATGCAAAAATATAACAGCCCACTAGTAAGGTCATCACGTAGCAGAAATAGGGGGTGTATGGAAATAACTCAGGAATGGAATTTTTTCTTAACTCTTTATCTGGGCTTCCAAAAAAAGACCTTAGTTTGCGAATTCTAACATGGTCGGGAACCCAGAAAATTTTTTTCTTAAACGTGCAAAAAATCGTGGATTCTTCGTTTCCATTTTATCTTACGTTAAAAGTAGTCCTAAGAAAAACAATAGCTGATAAAATTCTGCGTAAAACTAAAACAAAAGGAGTGTTCTAGCCCTAATACTTTCCAAAATAAAGTCTTTTTGTAATTGTTGGCCCTAAAGTTGTACTTTTCAGAAGTTTTGAAATATTGTTGTCCCTGATGATCATATGAAAATGGTCTATACGAGTTAAAGTACATTCATGAGCTATGACCTCTCAACGTAGAGCATTTTTGATTGTTTTTTGAGCCTGTTTCGTAGGGTTGCAGTTTTTCGAAAACAGCTCCTTTTGAGTGCATCTAATATAAAAATGAGCTAAACTATAGGAAAGAGGACAAAATTCTGCGTAAAACTAAAAAAGGAAGAATCTTCTAGCCCTAATAGTTTCTGAAATATGACCTTTCAAAAACCCCGATTTTGTTGTACAAAAATGTAAAATTACGTTTCTTTTAGTTTTTTTGTTACTTGGTAAAATTTATAAACATAATTATTTATGCAGAGGTATACATGGACTTTTCTGTAAAAACCTATCCTTGCTAGGACTTATGGGGGCAGGTGGGGGCTTGATATAGCATTGCCTATGGTGCCAAAAAGCCTAAGGCAGAGTACAACCTATTTAAAAACCAATGCATATTATTCATGCACTTGATTTTTTGATTTGGTTTTATCTTTTTTTTTTTGCTTGTTTTAGTCAACTTTTAATAGTTTCTTCCACTTCTTTTGTACGCTTATGCCTCGGAACCTGCTTATCTTACACTTTCAATTCACTTTAACAGTTGGTAACGCACTAGTTTTTTTAGGCTTAATTTTATTGAACTCGTAAATGCGTTTTGCATTTGTGGATTTACCCGCACAGTATAAACACTAAACCAAACATATACCACATGTGCTTATAACAGGGTTGGCTTTGACGTTCCGCATGAATAACAATAAAGATAGGAAACTGAAGTTTAAACACAGCACACAAAGCAAGATGCTTGGGAAATGATTCTAACCACCAAATTCAAATTTGTGACATTTTAATTTTAATATGACTAGTCAAGCAAATTCTTCGAAAAACAAATATTTCAAATCAGTATTATTGTATTTTTAGAAAAATTGTTATTTCTTTAATTTTTACTGTAAAGTATTGCTTTTTCTATTATAGGAAAAATAAAATAATATGACGTCTATTTATGGACGTCCACTATACATCCTTTGTAGAATGTGTATTAAAATATCCTGTGGATATCCACTTTAGGTTCATAGACGTATGGATTTCTTTGGGTCTAAATCGGGTATCCATAAGATATCCTATGCTATATGGACTCCTACCATAAAAAGCACAATTATAATGAAGGAGTTTAAATTTGATTGTTTGTTTCAGTGAGATTGAAAAAGCCATCGATAAACTCAGCAGACACCATTTGAGACACATCCAGGCCTACGATCCTAAAGGGGGAAAGGACAATGAGCGCCGTTTGACTGGTAGACATGAAACGTCATCTATCCATGACTTTAGTGCAGGTAACTATATAATTAAATACACAAAAAAATAATGCCTATACGGGTAGTCTAACACTTATTACGCCCCTATTTGATTCTGAAACGGATCAAGATGAAGAAAAAAAATGTTAATAAAAGTTTTTTGGTAACAATTGGCCTACTTTCCTGCGTACTTGAAAAATATTTTAAGCAATGCTGCTGTAAGCGTTTTAACGCGTTTGTCATTTTTTGCTTTCCCATACTTTCGGTATAGGGAAGTATAGATTTCTTGAAAATTTTCGAAACCTAGATTTTAACAGAAATATGCGTTTTGGGGCCCAAGTAACCCAAAAAATTAATTTAAAAAAAATTTTTGGGTGGGTGTGTGGGTAAGTGGGTGACACACGTTTAAAGGCAAAAGTACTGGACTGATGGAATTTTGAATCTAGAGGTATATCGAAAACTGTAGTTGTAGTTAAGCGTGTCAAAAAAATTGTAAATGTACATCGTTATAATTATAAAACTTAAACGTTTGCAAATACGGTAAGAATTAATAATTAATATCTAGTATGGGAAAGTCCATACTTTGCGAAAACGCGAAAAGCTTCACATTAGTGGGCCCTGATTTCAAACAACAGCCTACCACAATCGCAGCAGTGTGCTTTGAAATTCATTTGTTACCTCTTACCAATCAAAAACAGTTGAAAGAACAAAATGCGACTGTTAGGCTGTTTGAATTCAGAGCCTGTTAATATGAGACAGCTTTTCGGGTTTTTCTTGAATATTTGGTTAAAGTAAGGGTGTAGCAGTTTTATACCATTGAAATAAAAAAAAAGATTTCTATCTAATGAGCAAAAAAAATGCAAAGTGTTATTTAAAAAAAATTACGATTGCCTCACAGTGCTTACAGCATTAATTTAAATTTTTTTCAAGTATGCAGAAAGGTGGGCCAAGCATTACCAAAAAAACTTTTATTTTATATACAGGGTGATTCTAAATATATGCAACAAACTTTAAGGGCTGATTCCTGGGGTTATTTTGATCATAAAAGTTCATATGAATAACTGTCCAAAACGGCTTAGTTTTAAAGTTATAGGATGTTTAATAATAAATTAAGAATACAATAAAGGGTAGGTAATAAACAAAATAGAAATTGTTGAAAATGATCGCCGCCAACTGCAAAACAGGCTTCTGTCCTCCGTCGTACTGAATGGCGAACACATTGAAAAATACCGGGGGTGTTCTGAATTGTCTCAAATGATGCAACAATGCGATTTCTCAGTTCATCAACATTTTCAATGGGAGTCGTATAAACTAGTGATTTAAGGTGACCCCAAAGAAAAAAATATAGAGAATTTAAGTCTGGAGACCGAGGAGGCCACGGTTGTGGACCTCCTCGCCCTATCCACCGATTTGGATATGCACCGTCCAAAAACTCACTAGCAACTAAACTGAAATGTGCTGGAGCACCATCGTGCATAAAATACATTTGGAATCTTAATTGATATGGGACTTTTTCCAACAGTAGTGGCAGTTCCTCTTCAAGAAAATGGCGGTGTACTTCTCCATTTAACGTCATCGGCAAAAAATGTGAACCTATCAAGTGATCTCCAACAATTCCGGCCCACACATTAACAGAGAATTGGTGTTGATGACGGCTATCCATTGTTTCGTGCGGGCTTTCTTCAGCCCATATGTGATTATTATGGAAATTAATAATAGCGTTGCTAGAGAAAGTAGCCTCGTCGGTGTAGAATACTTGCGCCAGAAACTGAGGATTTTGTGCGATTTTATGTTGCATCGATTGACACAAAGCCACTCTTTGCGGGAAATCGGTTGGCAAAAGTGCCTGTACTCGTTGGATGTGATATGGATACAACTGTTGACTCTTCAATATCCTCCAAACTGTGGGCTGACTTATGTTTAAGGCAGAGGCAATTTTTCTAGTGCTTGTAGTAGGATGTTCCTCGATTTCATTTAGCACCATTTCTTCCACTTGTGGAGTTCTAACTATGCGAGGGTGTCCGTTATCAGCCGTATGTTTTTTAAAACTTCCCGTTTCACTAAGACGTTGGTGAAGACGGGCAAATATCGAATGATGCGGGATTACACGGTTCGGGTATCGTTCTTCATAAAGACGTCTAGCTGCACGTGAATTGCCATTGGCAAGACCGTAAACATAATGCATATCGCACATCTCAGCATTTGTGTAATTCATTTTAAAGAACAGAAGCTGGCAATAAATTTTAATGAACCAATGCTTTGACACAATAATATTGAAATGACAAATAAATATTTTCACTTCAAAACGATTGTTTTTGCTAAGCCAACTATGACATTAGATGGTGTAAGTTATACTATACAAATTCTTAATTTATTATTGAACATCCTATAACTTTAAAACTAAGCCGTTTTGGACAGTTATTCATATGAACTTTTATGATCAAAATAACCCCAGGAATCAGCCCTTAAAGTTTGTCGCATATATTTAGAATCGCCCTGCATATTTATAACAGTTTTTAACTCCATCTTGATACGTTTCAAAATTAAGTAGGGGCGTAATAAGTGTTTGACCACTCTGAATTATATCTAGTTAGCAACCACTGATATAAATTTAAATCCTTTGCTTAATTTGAAACTTTGATAATTTTCAGGAGTAGCAAATCGTGCAGCTAGTATACGAATCCCAAGAGGTTGTGCAGAAGACAAGAAAGGCTACCTCGAAGACAGACGACCATCATCCAACTGTGATCCTTATTCTGTAGCAGAAGCTATAGTAAGGACTTGCATTTTAGATGAATAAGCTCAAGAAAAATCGTTCCTCAAAGTCTTTCAATTATATAAAATAATCACTTCAGTTAGCCAATGACAAAAAGTTTTATCCATTATGTTAATGATTTTTTAGACAGGATTAGTTTGTAAGAATATTTTAGTTAGAATGTTTTGGAGCTTGTATTAAATTATTAAATATATATTCTTATGTTATGTGGCACATTGGTTTAATGTCGAAAATATAACAATAATTTATTACAACTGTAAATATGTGGATTCAACAAAAACTTAAACTATTAACTATTAACTAACTAATTAGGTTTTCTATTCATGATCTGGAATATTGCTGATAATTTGACCAAAACATTAATCTCAATGTGGCACAAAAAAAAGTGCATTACAATAAACATTAGAAGTGGAATTCACAATAATCGAGTATATTTAATAATGTAATAGCGTTATATGTTAATTTGCTATACGTAATTATTTTAATTTATGGGCCTAATTTGTCAAAATATCAACATTATATCAACAAATTTGCACAATGATGTCGAAACTGTGTTCAATAGTTGTAAATATTTTTGAACATGCATATGACCATTTTGGGGCATGTGTAATATATAGTAGTCTACAATTAATTTTATATTTTTGTATATATTACATACTTGGTACAATTGCGTAACAAATCATATCAATTTCTTATAAGCAAATGTGGTCCTTGTTATCGATTTAGATTTCTAAGGGTTATATTTGCTAGCTGCTCGTGTATATTGAGGCCTATCATAATGTAGTTACATGAAGTATTTGTGATTAATTGTAAGTGCATGAATGAAGAGCACAAATTGCTATTTTATAAAGGGGAAGCGGGAGGTTAATATATATTTTAAAGCACATTATTAAAGGTAGCATAAAGATGTTAGCAGTTTTAACACATCATCATATTAAAAAAAAGCTGTAATCGACTACTTTTATTGTATTTTATTTTTAATTGTTACAAAATAAAAAAAAAGTAATTGTTAACTTTTTTTTGTCTTTGATTTTTGCTTAAGCCGCAGCTTCCTGTTTAATAATTTCAAGAATTCCATCATGCATCTCTTTGACTGCTTGGTATTCAGTTAAACCCATTCTTCGCTTGTTGGAGATGTCATACACACCACCTTCAGCTTCTGTGTGCTCGCCACGAGTACCTCGGACTTGCAAATTGTAACGACCAGCTACCTCTACTAATTTTGCATAATTTGCTGCTAACTTTGGTACTTTAATATGCACTGAAGCTCTTATTGTAGTCCCTAAGTATTAATATAAAGTGAATGCAACTTTAGAAACATGAAAATGTGAAATTGAAGAACTTAAGTTAAAACTCGCAAATATAAGAGTAAATGTATTTCAAATTTGAAACTTTGTTGACTTACGAACAAGCTACAAATACAGATTGTCCAAGGACGTGTGAGACAGGCTTATAACTTGATTATTATGCAAGATACAGAAAAATTCTTCATATAAAAGTTGGAGGGGAGCAAGAACGGACTACACAAATTATATTTGCAAATGTATGGAGGTTCCATATAAGAGTGGCATACCAAATTTATGTTTTATTTAATAGAATACCCTCCTGTATTTACATACTGAAAATCACCTTGTAATTACCTTTTTGGTTATCCTACAGATATTTTAAAGTTGAATTTGGTTACATAGCGTGTTTGTTACAACGGTGCAAAACTTTCTAACAAATGTGTCGACTCGATTTTATTAAACCAAACACCCTGTATTTGTACATAGTTAGATACAGCATTTTGCGCTCTGTTTATTTTATTAACCAATGGTTATACCTAAACCAAAAACTAGCGATTCTTAAGAAAATTTGATTTTAAGAAAATTTCAATTTCAAAAAATTGGAATATAACATTCTTAATTAAACTAAGCTGTGCGTTGATTGACATTTTCTGCAAAATTATTGGTATCGTTATTTGGATAATTATAAATGGGTGAATTCAACAGTAGTCTTATTATCTTACAGGGTGTAGCTAGTAACTAAGAATTACTCGAAGAATAATCAGTGAAGTTTAGTAAGCATAATTTATTTTTAAAGTTGCTAATTTCTTGAAAGTTATTAAATAAAACAAAGTTTGTAATACTAAAAAAGTGCAAATCAAATGTTTTTTGGCCAATGCTGTATCTTCAAAACAAGGCCGCTACGAATTCTTAAAAATTTGAACTTTAATGCCAGATTACTCAAAAACAAAACATTCAATCAACACAAATTGTCATATTATTTATTAGCCCTTAATAAGTAAAATCGTGTGATGTAAAAATATTTTTGGAAATATGTAAATTGTAAAATGCTGCTAGCTTCGCTAAATTATGGACAATTTTAAAATTTAAATAGATTAATGATATTAAAAAACGCAAATGTCAATCGTTATAAACTTGAAACAGTTCGATAGCCTATTTGAAGTGGTTTATTAGGATAAAAAATAATTTTATACTATTTTAAAAAATAAGGAAAAAAAAAACGATACTTTCTAATATCAACAACGTGTTTTCCGGAAGTTAAGTAGTTCCTAGACGAAATTAATTTTCCTGTCCTATTAGTTAAATCAATTGGGCATCAATGATACTGAGGTTTAATTACAAATTCATAAACCCCAAATTTTAAATAAAAAAAATTTTAGTGTCCAAATTTTAACTATCCCTGTTAATTAAATCTAGTTACAAAATATATTTTGCATTCTTTGTATATTTTTGATAGCGGTTCAAATAAAGTTGTTATAACCATTTTTGGTTCGAGGTTGTGAGCACATCTAGTTAGCGCCTATATGTGAGTAGCAGTGACGTGCTACCGCCTTGGCTTTGAAGCGGGCGGCTTGCACCAGCTTTAAATGACTAGATGTAAATTTCAATCACTGATTGGCGCGTAAAAAGTGTGGAAAAGTACCAGCGACCTGTTTCACCAATTTTTATTGTAGTATAAAACATGTAAGCGATATATTGCCAAAGATTCAATTTTTAATAAATAAAAATATCTTTCAGATAACATTTGTAATTTACAAATATCCTATAGATAACAAAAAACCGCGGAGACAAAAGTTGTGTCTCAAATATTTCGGCCACCATCTTAGAAAATGACGGCCCAAAACCAGTTTTATCATTAATAACTCGAAAACGGTGAAAGATATCAAAAAAGTTGAAAAGGCAAAGTGTTCTCCATAAAAAATCGAATATTTTTAATTTGGATCATTTTTTGTAGGATCAAAAACAAAGCCGCCATCTTTAATTAAATGGCGGCACAGTTTTTATTTTTCTCTTAAAAAGTTGAAAACGGCTACAGTTTCGATAAAAAATACTCATGACAACAACTATTATGAACCTCTGTATGTTTATCCTTTATTGAAGAGTACAAAACAAAGCCGCCATATTGTAAAATGGCGGTCAATTTTCTCGTTTTGACCGATAACATGGAAACGGACAGTTCTAAATGCGTACAAATTCATATCTGCGACTGCTCTCGAGTTATCGGCAAATAGTTCTTGGAATAAATAAAAAAGAATTATTTCTCACAAATCATTCGCATTTCGAAGGAAAATATCCTGTAAAAAAATATAGCCCCGTAAAAATAAGAAAGTTCGTTGGGAGCACTATCCATAACAAGTGCCAAAAAAACATACTACAGTATTTTCAACATTGTAGAAAATTCACCATTAGTCCAATATACAGGGTGTTAATGAATTGTAGGGACAAACTTCCAGGGCTTGCAAAACACAACAACGCAAAAAACTTTTGTTAATAAATGTGTGGTCAAAAGTGTTTCCTTTAGAAAATAGAGCCTCTGAAATATTCTTTAAGAAGTACCTGAAAATAGGCAACCCAAATTGCATTTTCAATTATTTTGCACAGGTCACACGGAATTTTGAAAAAAAAACGATCTAGACATACATGCATTCAAATAACGTCAATTTTGACACAATTCAATATTTTTGTAATATTTTTTGGCTTTTCTTGCACTCGTTTCTTTCTGTGCCTATTATAATTCGTTTTTTTCGTTCTGTGATTTTTTTGATAATTATTTTCTTCGTTATTTTCGTTCTGTGTTTCGTATTTTTGTGTTATGGCGAATTTTACTTTTGCCGAACAGCATGACATGATGTTCATGTATGGAGCTGCTTGGGGTAACGCACGCGAAGCTGCTCGCCTGTACCAAGAACATTTTCCGAATAGGAATCATCCATCGCACAAGGCCTTTGGTGTAGTTTCACGTCGGCTGCGGGAGGAAGGTACATTCGTTGTCAACAGACACAACTGTGGAGCTACCAGAACAAGGCGAACGGTGGATTTTGAGGAAGAAGTTTTGGAGAGAGTGGCTGAAAATCCTTCTACTAGTTCAAGAGCCATCGCTCATGAAATGGTAGTGAACCATGTTTCAGTATGGGAGGTAGTACATGAGCAGCAGCTACATCCGTGCCATCCACAGAAGGTACAAACCATGGTTCAAGCAGATTTTCCCAGAAGAGTAGAATTTTGCCAGAAATTTCTGCGGCGGTGTAATAAGGATCCAGAATTCCAAGTAAACGTTCTGTTAAGTGACGAGGCATCTTTTACGAAAGAAGGAATATTCAACAGTAGAAACAGCCACATTTGGGACGATGGAAATCCCCACGCTGTGGTTCAAAAAGGATACCAGCAAAGATTTTCAGTGAACATTTGGGCCGGGATTGTTGGCGATAGACTCATTGGACCATATCTGCTACCCCAAAGGTTAACAGGAGCAATTTATTTAAATTTTTGCGCCATGTCCTGCCTGAATTTTTGGAAGATGTTCCACCTCAAATGTGGCTACAGCACGATGGTGCACCTGCTCATTTTTCGGCGTAAGTCAGGGAATTTTTAAATAGCATTTTTCCCAACAGATGGATAGGTCGAGGATGGCATGTGGCGTGGCCTCCACGTTCTCCTGGTTTGACTCCACTTGATTTATTTTTGTGGGGTCATGTTAAAACGTTAGTGTATGCTACCCCAGTTGAAACTGTAGAAGAACTTACGGCGCGTATTCTTTCTGCATGTGAAGAAATATTTGGAGCGGTGGCAGGAATTTACTTCGTAGATTTGCTTCGTGTGTAGAAGCTGGGGGACGACATTTTGAACATTTACTATAATTTTGTTAATTTTTGAATTAGTTATTGTAAATTTGTCAAATAGTTGATTTTTGCTTTGTAATTTTGGTTTTTTCTATTGCTTAGTTTTGAAACATTTTGTTAATTAATTTATTTTAAATTTAATTTGAATTTGAAAAGTGGGAAAGAGGGCTTTATTTATCCTGTATTAATTTCCGTCGTTATGGAAACAAATAGTAGGTAGTAAATTGAGTTGCCTACATTTAGGCGCTTCTTAAAGAATCTTTGAGAAGCTCTATTTTCTAAATGAAACACTTTTGACCACACATTTATTAACAAAAATTGTTTGCTTTGTTGTGTTCTGCAAGCCCTAGAAGTTTGTCCCTACAATTCATTAACACCCTGTATACGGCCCATTTGATCCCATAAAATCTAGAAAAATTTTGTTGCTCAATCTTTTATAGTTTTGGAGATATCAGGTTGTAACACTTTAGTTGCCGCACCCGGATATTAAAAATTATCTTGATGTTTTTAAAAATATAAATCATTTGAACAATATTTTTAAATAATACTAAATATCGTTAAGATAATTTTAACATCTAATTTTAAAAATATTGTGTACATAATATTATTTCTGCAATAAAAAGTAAAACGGCGTTCCAATTGTAAGCTAACATTTTAAGATTAAAAAAAAATAATTTTTTACATGAAGTGAAACAATGTTCGTATTTGGTTCTTGCAATAACACAAAAAACAGGTGTCAATGCTTTTTTCTAGAAATTACCTGATTTTTTTCTTATAATTTAATTGATTAATAAAATTATAAAACGCATAATCTTTATCCAACCATGTACAAGTATCCAGTGTTCTAATTAAAAAAAAATAGTTATGATACATTAGTTAGAAATGTGTTCAAAGTTGCAACAAAAAATTATTATTATTATTAAATAAAACATAAGTTCGGTATGCTACTCTTATATGGAACCCTCTGTATAACTGAGAATAGTTTTAAAATAGTGTCTTTTTCGTCACCTACAACTCTTATTTAAAATTTTGTTCTGTACCTTGACCAGCAATTTAATTAAATAAGTTTATTACCTAAATTTGTAGGACAAAACGTCAAAAAACCAAGTCGTTCATTTCGTGAAAATTTCATCTTCTGCTCAATTGCCTGTACTCCTTCTACAAGCCGTCTATAAATGGCACCCAAGTCTCCTCCTTCTTGCATTGAAATAATCCTAAGATGGTCTTCTTCGTTACACCAGACCAAGAAGGTTTTATTATCATTATGGTAAATTCCTCGACCCGTTGGCCAAAATCTGCAAGCATTTGCTGACTGCAGAAATCGGTCGCCTTCTTTAAACAAAAAGTGATCGTCTATTAGCTGTTGCTGGTCCTTCTTGTTCATTCCAGTTAAAGGATAATATTTTCCCTTGAGTTCGCCTTTAAGATCAGTTAAAGTGGATTGGACTTTCCGTTCCATTTCTTTGTATTGGGCTTCACTTAGACAAGGGTTGAAGGGATACCCATCGAGCGATCTACCACAACGGACTCTGGTTGATACAACATATTGTCCTTTCGGGTCTACGTTACCAAGCGTTTTTCCATCTCCCCAATTTGACGGTGGATGTTTGTCTTTTTTTGTGAAACCTATGTGGTAATCTTCTATTATTGGATCAAACAAATCAGCAAATACAGTATAGGCATCTGCATCTGGAGCATAAACTCCAATTCCAGAATCATGATTTTCTAGACCTTTTATGGAGAATTTTGGATTATTTACATATTTAATACATTTTCCGTTTGAATACCTGACTGAATGCAATCCAAGAGTGTAGATCCAAATGAAGTCTTTTTATTTTTCAATTTTTCATACAGTGGTCTGGTTAGGTATTTTTTCAAAAGTGATTTTGAGCCAGAATTTTCCAAAGCAGCAAAGCCTTTTTCTAGTTTTTGTAGAACAGCTGGATCAAAACTACCACCGCCGGTACCGCTTGCGCCTTTTCCGCATTTTTTTTGACAACTGTTGCATGCTGCCGCCATAATCCGGAAATTTGGTGATTCCTAAATGTGATTTTATTGATGATATGACATGTATTTGAAAATTTTATAAAAAATTTGACAGAACTGTTTTAAAATGAACTGTTGCTTCCATGGTTACTTTTATTGAAAAACAAGTTTGGCGAAGAGGTAGAAAATATTATAATCTAGCACTTGATTCAAGTTGATCTACTTAATAATAAATTAATTAGTATTTTTATAAAAAATATTTTTTGAGCAATCATATATGAAAACATGAATTTCCAGAAATGTTCCTTTGTACTTCTATATAGTTTTTAACCAGCCTAAATTATTTATTAAAAAAGGGAGCGCTGGGGTAGGGAGAGAGGAACTTCCAAGACTTCCTTTTATAGTTATTTAAGTATCAAGGAATGTAAGGACGTAATAACATCCGAGGTAGGCGAATACGAGCTGAGGCGGAGCCGAAGCTTGTCGCCTGCTGAGGATGTTATTAGTCGATACATTCCGTGTTACTTATTAAAATTTTCACGCTACCGGCAATGTAAGTAGGCCTACAGGTAGAAATTTAATCATATTTTTAAAAGTTCGTTTTGACAGCTGTCATCGAAATTATTTTTTAAAAGCCCCATTATTCTAAGTTGTCTGTGCTTGTTACCATATCAACGAACAGTTAAAATCAACATTATTTTCCTAGGGATGTAAGTGACACTATTAAGTTCCGTCGTCAAGGGTAACTAGTACACGAATGTTATCAGCCATTTACGATCCCTGTAGCTATGGATGTAAGGCCTACTTACATTGCCGGTAGCGTGAAAAGGTAAATTATCCATTGATCAAAACACGATTTTCACTTAAGTTTGGGTTCTATGAAATGGTAGGTACTTTACAATACTGGAAAATGCAGGGGTTGGGAGTACTGCGATACTGGTATCGCATTACTTTTTGTTGTATCGAGTATCGTCATGGAGATACTTCTTTAAAAAGTATCGAGTATCGCAAAATTTGCGATACTTATTTACTCAAAATTCTAGAATACTATAAATACTAAATAAATAATGGTAGTTCCTGGAAGTACTTTTACTTTACAATACTAGCAAAATGCAGTGGTTGTAAGTACTGCGATACTGGTATCGCATTCCTTTTTGTTGTACTGAGTATCGTCATGGAGATACTTCTTTAAAAAGTATCGAGTATCGCAAAATTTGCGATACTTATTTACTAAAATTCTAGAATACTATAAATACTAAATGAATAATTGTAGTACCTGGAAGTACTTTTCAATACTAGAAAAATGCAGTGGTTGTAAGTACTGCGATACTGTATCGAGTATCGTCATGGAAATACTTTTTTAAAAAGTATTGGGTGTCGCAAAATTTGTGATACTTATTTACTAAAATTCTAGAATACTAAAAATACTAAATAAATAATTTTAGTTCCTGGAAGTGCTTTTACTTTACAATACTAGAAAAATGTAGGGGTTGGAAGTACGCAAAATACGCGATACTTATGTATTAAAAATTATAGAATACTATAAGTACTAAATAAATAATTATAGTTCCTGGAAATACTTTTACTTTACAATACTAGACAAATGCAGTGATTAGAAGTACTGCGATACTGGTATCGCATTACCTTTTGTTAACTATTGAGTATCGTCACAGTGATACTTTATTAAAAAGTATCGAGTATCGCAAAATTTGCGATACTTATTTACTCAAAATTCTAGGATACTATAAATACTAAATGAATAATTGTAGTTTCTGGAAGTACTTTTACTTTACAATACTAGAAAAATGCAGTGGTTGTAAGTACTGCGATACTGGTATCGCATTACTTTTTGTTGTATTGAGTATCGTCATGGAGATACTTCTTTAAAAAGTATCGAGTATCGCAAAACTTGAGATACTTATTTACCTAAAATTCTAGAAAACTATAAATACTAAATAAATAATTGTAGTTCCTGGAAATACTTTTATAGGTAGGATTGTGAATATTGGGAAAAAAACTATTATGAGCGTCTTTAATCGTTATTCTCTCTGCCTGGTGAGGATTAATAGTAGTTTATTGCTGTGTTGAAATTTCTCAAATAAAGTTAAATTTTCCAGAGGCATAAATATTAAATAACGTAGTTCACATCAAACAATAATGATTTCATTATAGAACATTTATTTAACTTGGCTCAACCCAAAGTGCATAAGATCTATGTTTGTGTAAAACACAGCGGCTTAAGGGCGGCATATGTAGATTTGCCCCACCAGCATTTGTTGCTCGAGCCGGCCCTTCTCAAGACTAACCAAACATAGGCAGATAACATAGGGAAATTAAAATTCTCGTATAATATCTTCCTGAAATGCTGCCGTCAATTTAAGACGTCATAACGACAAGCAACGCATATTTTTGTATTGCTAGGTAGAAATTTCGGTAAGCTTCTGGTTTAATTGCGGCTTAAATTAATTAATTTACGATTGCAATAAACATGTTCGGCTTAGAACTCCGAAATTACGTTTCACCACATGCCTGTCTTCATATAGAAGTTCGTTGCACGCTCGCTACACAACAACGGTACCGAAAGTGCTGCAGTTCAAATCCCGTTCACCGCCAATTTTCTTTACCATTGTTCTGTGATTTCTAACTAACTGTGTTATTTTATAAGAGTTTCATATTGTTTCTGTACTGCTTTTGTTTAAAAAAATTGTTAAATTACACTATATTATATTTAAGCTTCATTGAGTCATCTTTGCACATTAAAGTAGTTGTCAAATAAAGAACTTAAAATAGTAATTCAGCTATTTCACAACTGTTGAATCATAGATCATGATGATCTGCAATATCAGCTGATTTGAAAATATTCAGGTTAATTCAGAGAGCGCAATATTTTTTAAAAATTTTGATTTTAGAGATAGAAGTAATTCAATGTTTACTAAATAATTTTCATTCAGTATTTAATTTTTAAACAATGATTCAAAAAGTTGTGAAATAGCTGAATTATTATTTGAGTTTTTTATTTGTCCGATGTTTTATTATGTAATGATGACTCAATAAAGATTTAATTTATATATTTTGTGTAAATTAACAATTTCCGGTAACGCTGTTGTGTCACGGGCGTGCAACGTCTTTGTTCACTGCACTATGAGTTCACGCATGCGGGAAACGTATTTTTGGGGTTGTAAGACGAATTGTTTATTACAATAGTAAATTAATTAATTGAAGCTGTAATTAGACCGAAAGCTTATCAAAATTTCTACCGAATAATTTAATAATTTACGTTCTTCATCGTTATGCCGTCTAAAATTGAGAAGAGCAATTCAAGGAGGAGATATTATACAAGATTTTCAGTTTGACCGTGTTATTTCCCCATGTGCGGCTACTCTTAGAACTAGGACTAGATGATATTGAAAATTTATTACCGAATATCAAGCCCTACTTGGGACGCATTGTATATTTTTTTAAGGAGCCGAAAGGTATCAGCAACGGTCCTACAATCAACAGCTTGCATTGGCCCCCTACCGCGATATTTTTGGACGGGCGTATGGTAACACGAGAATACTTTTATCATAAACTAAATAATTTAGTTTATGCTTTTATCAGTGATGGGTGTTATCTACATACTGTTCTGCTTTGTGTATCTGTATTCAGATAGACATATGAGAATCTTAACATATTTCGAAACTACTTTTTCAAATACTTCAAAATGTGTTAGACCCGTCGATGGTAATGTCGGAGTAGAGCGATTTTATAAACAGGAACAATTAAATTTTCACGTTACAAATATATTTTTCTTTTCAAATATCTTTTGTTTTATAAAATAAAATAATTTGTACAGGGTGCAGGTATTTTAACCTGTAATAGAACTCACCAAACTGAACCACTTTTCTATTTACCATTTTTTCGAAAGACCCCCGAAACTCAATTAAAAATGTGGCTACCCGCCTCTGGAATTGTATTTTTATTTAACGCAGCACAATAAAACGTTCGGATTAAGACGAGCAAAAAGTATATGTAATTAATACCTACTGCAATTTGATACTTGAGGTAGGCTAGTGGTAAATTAGTTCGATGTGGCGACTGTACGTATTTGATCGCATGCAATAAATGCAACAAAATTAAAGTGGCCGTCATATAATGTGATTTTATATGCATAACAACATCCAAAATTGTATTTTATTAAATTAATAAATATAAAAAAAATAAAGGGGGTAAGCCTACTTTCGTTGATTTAATTCCAATTTAGTTTAACATCATTAGGTTCTTTACTCAATATTTACCATTCATTCTCCGTTATATAAATGCACTGGAAAACTTACTTTTCAGTCTTATTATTTATCAGTTGGTTTTAGGTTTTTTTCGTGCGCAGTAGCAGAAGGATTTCACTAATAGCAATATGGAGGTTTTTTTAACATTACCTACTAAGTTACTAGAGGGCAGCAGGGTCAAACGCGGTGACAGACAAAATTGAAGCTCCGTGATTGACAGACATTACGTAGGTATGCCACCTATTGAATTATTAGTATATTTAGATATCAAATAGGTACTTTTTTTATTATTCAAATGTTAAAAAACATAATTGTTGTTGCATTTTATATTAATTTGTCACGTATTTTAACAGTAACGTTTAAAACATGGTTATTTCGGCAAATATTATTTGTTAGGTACCATGTAACAATTAACACCACAATTAGCCCTATCTAGCGGCTGATTTAACAACAAGCATCACGAATCGTCGGAAATGTGAAATATTTATCTGTACATTTAACTGGCCCAGATTAGTGATACGCCCATAATCGACAAAAAAAACAACTTTAACGACGATTTTCCGAAAAGAGCTATTTTTAGAAACCCACCTCCAAAAAGCTACTAACCTTTAGTTAAAAAAAGCTACCATTCGAGAGCCCTGGATTGTGGGCACAAGGTGACAGCAAACCCCACCCTTAGCGCCCAGAACTCTGATGTGGCACTTCGACAGTCACACAACTTCTTCCTGAACGACACCTTCACCTGCCTGGCCTCCCACCACCCAGTATATTGCCTAACCAAATTTAAAATGCGTTGGATCTCTTCGAGTTAGCAACTGGAATGTAGTAGGTAAATTTATAGCCACAGCCAAGAAGTGGGTGCGCACCTATTCCAGAGCGAACGTACCGTAGCATAGGTACAAGAAACTCATTATTAGGGCTAGTGGATAACTTCCCGAATATCAAATTACTCATCCAGTCCTGCATTATCCTAATTAAGGAAACCTTGAACCTTTCCGAGCTAAGGTGGGCGTATCAAGTTGAAATCACACAAAGTGAACGCAAGCGCATTTGTTCACGCTTCTCACCGAGGTAAGGGTACTTGGTCGTCTCACCGTTGAATTACAGCAGAAATAATTTTAATATGTTATTACCGTGAAAGTATCACAAATGTATCTAGATAAGTTGGATACATTACCATATCTGCATGTAAATATTTTTCAGTAAAGTCTGTGTACAGCAAGTGCCATTTAACCTTGCAAAAAAAATGACGATAAGTTTAAAAGGCGAGAAGCCGTTACACTCTCAAGCAAAAGCAATCCCGTAGTTTGAAAGCTAGTATAAAATATCTAGTTGCTGCTAATTATTTATGTCATTATTATTTTGTCATACGCCAAAATAGGAGTTTCTAACCTTATGGCGCACGGCCTTTTAATTTGTCAAAAAATTCACAATTTTTCGTAAACCATAAATAAATTGACTTTCACTTTTTAGTAGAGTGTACCACACTGTCCAACAGCCAATTAGAGCTAGTTTAAGTTACGACTACCGACGAAACAAAGCGTAAGCAGCCGAATCAAAGCCCACTAAAATTTGCAAGGTTAGGTGGCACATGCTGTATCTGTATGTAGATACCTTTAAAAAGTAACAGGTGTCCAGAAAGTCTTTCAGTCAGGGCGGCTATGGATTGTATAACGCATGTCTTTTATTCAGTCATATCTAAGTAATTTATTTGACATAAGTCAAAGTCAATTTAAATTAAAAGGTTTTTATTTTGAATTATTTACTTTCTGCATATTTCTTGTTATAAAATGTTTACGCAAGAACAAAAAACCTTATTTTCGCAATGGTCAACAATTAGAAAACGGAAATTGGAATTATTCCATCAATGCGTGTAAACAAGAATTTCGACAAAGATATCCAAAGACATACGTTATACAATCCATAGCCGCCCAGGACTGAAAGACTTTCTGGACACCCGTTATTTTACCCAATATATACATCAGCACTGTGGGCCAATGAGGCCCATGGCTTAGTCCCGTTCACTCCAGGTTTGGCTTATTGCTATGTTCCGGGGGGTAGTGGGGCCCTTTGGGCCTTTAACCACTACGCCCCCTCAGCTTACGCCAAACCCTTGGCATTACATTTACTCATCCATCTATACTTCGTGGGGGATTCCAACCCCACTAACGACTGTCGCATTGTTAATGCGACATCCAGGACCCCCTATTAGGGTGCCATTCTGAGAGCACCAAGTGCCGTGTTGACTTGGCTTTCGGACACCCATCCAAGTACTGACCAGGCAGAGCTACGCTTAACTCTGCTGATCGTATTCGAACAAGCATTCTAACCGCGCCAACCCGGGACTCATTTACCCAATACTGAATTTTATCGATAACATGTATTACACTACAAAAAGTACCTATTTTTTTACCTGTTTTAGTTTTTTGGAGTAATCAAACATCTTTATAAATACATTTCTATTTTCTGTTAGCTTTAAGAAAATCATATTTGACACTTTAACTTTAACATTTTTCACTAATGTCAGTTAAAGTTTTAAAAATGCATTTGTTTACTGTTTTAAGGTAAGTCTACAAACCACCTTGTGGGTATGTCATAATCAGCTCGATTAGTAAAAACTGTTTAAAATGGGACTACAAAACTAATCACAAAGCCCCCCAGCACATATTTGGTAAATTTTATGATAATCTAAAACTGAAAATTTGTTTTTTTAATTAAAATCCAATACAAATTAAAAAAGATATGTTTAGTTGTCTAAAAAACGATTAATCAAGTGCTGGTAGTGCTTAGCTATATTTGCAGAATAATAATACAAAAATTTGTTTCATTTTATAACAAATAAATTCCACTTCATGGATGTGCTACTTGAATAATTCAACATTTCTGCAAAACTTTCAAATACCTACTTGCATACCCCCCTCTTCTTTTTTCCCCATTTTAACTAACTAAATTGAGATTTACATCAAATAATAGGGATTTATGTGCATAGTAATCGTTCCAAAATCTATTTGTTTAAATTAATCATAGAAGAAAAAAAAACATGCCATGTTTCATTTACAATCGGTATTGGCCCTGTGCAAATAATAGTCACTTTTGGTATGAAAAGTTGTGACAAACAACTATATGGAGATATGTGGTTAACATAGACAATAACAATTTATGTATGAAAAAATTAGTAATATAGTAATACAGGGTGAGTTATTAGTGCAAGATTGGTTTCTAACGTCTTTATTATAACAGCAAAAAAATTGTCGAGAGAAAAATTGTTTGTTGGGTTACTGTGCATAACCTTAAATTATTACCAGTTATACTGAGTGTTAAGTTATGCCTGAACAGCTCATAACTTCGTTATTTTAAACAAAACACCCTGTATATTATTGCATTCTTAGATTTTACATTTAATTCAAGATAGAAAAATATTAAGGTACTATGATCTTAAAATTAGCAGTTTTCGAGTTATCTGATTTTTTAAATAAATTTTGACATTAGTAGGCTAATATTAAAAAATTAATATTTAAGATACCAAAAACGTTCACCCATCGCTATTTTGCAAAGACTATTAACACATTATTCAACGGTATGTTAAAAACAGCAGATTATTACATAGGGTGTTCATAATTTAATGTCCATTTTGCAAAACTTCAACTGTCAATAACTTTTGCTCTTCAAATAGTATTTTTTACTTTACGAAAACGGCTATCATCCTATTTGACAATAAGATTTTGATCTGATAGAAGTTTGTGAACTTTAACTAAAAAATGGCTAAACAAATGAACAAACATTAAGTGTTTTTGTTTAAATCCATGGCCTACTTACTTTGAATCAGTTTTTACAGTTTTGAGAATTAATGTTTTATATCATTGTACGAGAAAAAACATGTAAGTGCCTATGAAAATATTTAATTTATATTGCCATTTAAGAAAATTGTCGACGACGTCACTACTCAGTCACAGAATGTTTAGGAATAGGGCATAAAGTAGCTTATTATGTAACAAACAACTTACATAAGGAAAAAAATTTGATACTGTCAACAGTTCAGGTGGCACTTTTTTCTTTTTTTTTATTTAATTTGAAAGGTTATAAAATAGATTTTTGTTTTTTTTAATAGCACACCTATTTTTTAATTTGCAATTTATAAAATAATAATAATAATCAGCATATCCATTCCAGTCGCGGGCAAAGGCCTCCCGTATGAGTTTCCAAGCTATTCTGTCTGCTGCAGCTTGTTTCCAGTGGTTTCCCCCAGTTGCTGCTATTTCATCGTTCCATCTGGTTGATCTACCTTGTTTTCTGTCTCTATTTGTTCACTATGACCACATCGCTATAAGTACTGGTCTATTGCATCCCATTTTATACTGACCCAAACTTGTGCTATAAGTACTCCACTTCTTTGTTGGTTTCGATGTTATTATCAATGATGCGAAGTATCGAAGCCACTTTTTCCCGTAGTTCTTCTCAGTTTTCATCCTTTTCGTCTTCCAGACCTTTATAAATTTAGTTCTTCTTTATTGCGTCACGCTTGGGTTTTTCTATGCAGAATTCTTGTGATTCGATTTTTTATTTTAATTTTTTCTTCTCTGTGTAGTTATTTCATGGTTTGAACTATCCATCTTGTTGTTCAATGTTGAAGTCTTGTAGTTGGGTTTGTATAACTTCAAACATCTTTTGTATGAAATCTACTTCAATTTTTTTAGTATTATTACATGGATTGTTTATTATTCCTTTGATGCACCTTTGGGGTTTCTGTTATTGTTACTTCGATATTAAATTTATAAAAAATAAATTAAAAAAACACGAAAAACTATAGATATTTTAATATTTGGTATATTGAAAGAGAATTTAATTCTGCATTTGATGGTGTTAAAAAATACTGAGTGTACTCAGTACTTTATAATGCGTTAACAGTTTGTGCAGAATAGCGATGGTTGAACGGTTTTGGTATCTAACATATTAATTTCGTAATATGTCTGAAAATGTCTAAATTTTTGAAAAAGTCAAATAACAGGACAACCACTAATTTTAAGATTAAAGTACCTTCATGTTTTTCGATTTAGAATTAAATATAAATTTTAGGAATGCAATAAAATACAGCACGTTTTATTTAAAATAACAAATGTGCTGTACAGGAATAACTGAACACCCAGCATAATTCATAAATTTTTACGTTATGCGCAGTAATCCAACAAAGTTTTTCTCTTAACAAATTTTTTTTCTAACTGCTATAACACAGACGTTAGAAACCAATTGTGCACTAATAACTCACCCTGTATAAAAAAAAGCATAATTTTAACAATGATATTTATGTTTTAAAGCTAAACTTCCATGATATAGTATAGAACATAGTATGCTGTTGCTAGGACCAAATTTCGTCAACTTCAGAAGTGTAAAAACTTGTTGAGAAACCGTTTTTATTAGTGCGCAGGCGCAGTAGGTGTACTTCTGTCAGTTTCTAATGTCAAGTGGAATAATAAAGAGGTTAGGTGCTTCTAATTTGTCAACAAATTAGTGTTTAAGGTAAGTTTCATTTACTTTATTATGAAGTGTCATGTAAAAGATTGCGCCAACTATAATAGTAAGACAAAAAGTAAGTAATAAAGCATAGATCTACCTACATTAATTTTTTGTATACTGAACATTATATTATTATAAGCATAGATACATCCAATGTGAAATAGTTTAGTTTCCCAGAGGAATTTTAATATCGTAACTAAATTATTATATTTATATGTTAAAATTCACGGGCTCCAGACTTGCCGCAAATTAATTTTTAAATTTGGTTATTTTTATACTCGGTAATGTCACACGGTGGCTCTTAAACTGTGCGCTATAGCATACCATCCTTTATACTATATCATGTAAACTCCTAAGCAATAACAATACAAACAATTTTCGCTGTCAGCAGTTACTCTTCGTTTACACTAAAATTGTTAAGACTTACCAGTAGGCATCATTGATCTTGGTCAGAGGCACAGGATTGGTATTGGTAATCCTTAGTATTTAAAATTCAGCTTTCTATCAAGTATTTCTTTTTTAAATTGTGTTGCATTTGTCTCTACGTAGTGATGAGTTAGGCATTGCCTTGCCACTGTTGGTGCACGAACGTGATGTAACATATTTTTGAACATAAAAAAAATAACTTTGAAAGTATGGGCAAGTCCAGGCAAATTGCTTGATTCATCTTTGTTCAATTTTCAGAAGGGTAACGTTACAATCAAAAACTTTGGCTTGGGAGCTCTTAGATAACTTACCATTGGTAATTACAGAATGAGCATTTATGAAAAAAAAAATGTTGTAGCAATGCTTGGTTATAAAATAAAACATGTTTTTATTTCCGTTTTCCTATTGCGTAAATGCTTTTTATTTGATACCTACAAATTAAATCTACAAAAAATAGCTCAAGCACCAGCAGTATTAAGTAGCTGTTCATCCCCAGGAATCTCCGTATTTATTGGTTGGACCTGTTGGCATTTCAGGTTCCCGTTTCGGTAGTGAACCTGAGGTACCTGCTAATGATGACCCGGGTGCTCCTCTAGAAAAGAAAATTAGTATCGATAATGTAATATGACCATAATATAGCATTAGAAATACATTTTGTGGAATTAAATTTGTGTTTGAAATTTTATAGACTTCTTTTTGAAGGCAATGTACAGACTTTATGTATGACGACAATTTTATAGGTTTGCACTAACTTTGCTCAAAATAAAATTAATAGTTGTACGAATGAAGCTAAAACACTTCAGGTGGAAATAGTTTTTTGTTTTACGCTAAAAAATGTCACTAACGTGCGTCATATACCTATCTGATTTCCTACGTACGCCGAGTTTGTAGCCACATTATTCTTCATAACCTGCTTCCACTGTATGTCAGATCATATCTTGTTCATTGCACAAAAGGTATTTCATTTAGAAAGTGAACGTGATAGATTAAAATAATTTCTAGCACTACCCAATCACATCGCCAATATTATCTGAAATACGCGTGATGTTTTGAGCTCAAAAACAGCATTTATGCCTATCGTTTTTATCATATTTGATCAACTGAACCTTGTGGACGATGATTGCTCGTTATATTTTAACAGGAGTTTCTTTTTTAATATGACTGGGAATTTATGCGAAATCTATGGTGTGTCCAAGTGCAAAAATAAAAGTTTTCAACTATTCGATTCCCAGGAAAAGATCCTAATCAATGTGTAAAACGGTAGAAACTACCGACAGGCATAAACGAAATAATTGCACAACGACATTCTTTTTTTTTCTTAAACGTTATATTTTTTGATCATATTGTTTAACGTGAATCTATATTCAGGCTCAGTATTTCAATTTCCTAAGTTGCTATTAATATTTATTTTCCAAATAGATAGTCTTTTTCGTATTTAAACTACCTAATAAGATCTATTTGCCAAATAACATGTCCTATCATAGGCGCCGACTACGTGGGTGCTCCGGGGCTCAAGCACCCCTGAGAAATTTCTCAGGAGTGCTCCGCGCCCCTGAACCAGATTTAAATAAAATTAAATAAATTAAACTAAAAAATAATAATTTTTAAATAAAAATGAAATAGAAAAAATACTCCTAAAAGTGATAGAGTGCGAATCAGCAGCGACAAACATTGCGAAGTATTGTGATATATAGTAGCGTTTAAGAAGTATTGCAATTAAGTGTTTGTGAGAAATCAGAACTCGATTGCGCAGGGCGAAATGCATGTGTGCGCGTCGCCGCAGCGGCATTCGTACAGTGAACGCGGACGGGAAAGAGCGACGAGTGTCCTTTGATTGTTGCTAACACATATATCTTTGGATTAGTTAAAATGGGCAAATTTGTAATTCGTGTAACAGAAAAGAAAGTTGATTCATTAGATTCATCTTCATTGAATGCAAACATTAACATATCATCGTCATCAGCTGGGGGATGCACCCAGCCCACAGGGGGCACTATGAGCAGTACTAAGAATAAAAGTGAAACGAAGAATAAAATGACAAAAAGCTTGGATTCCAGTAGTTTATCCTAAGCATCATCGACCTCACGATCACGCTCCACCGGATTCGTCTTTGCTCAACGGTGACAGCCAACCAGATCTTCGCCGTTCTGCCCGACTGACTGGCTCAAAGAGGTTTAAATACCTCCGCTTCCCGGATTTGAATTCAGTGTTTTATTCACTCTGAAGATGCAAGCTGCAATGTCTTGCGAAACGTTAGTTTGTATGGGTTCACAAACAGCTAATAAGCATAAGCCAATTAAGTATTACTGTCCTGGCAAACAAAATACATTAAGATCAAATCCTTGTCCGCCCCAAGGTTTAAATAATTTAGGCACACGGCCCTGTTTCGGCAGGCAGAGCCTACAAACAAATATTGCTCAAACTTCTAGAGCAAATGCTTGTAAAGGCAGACGAGCTACTGGTCGGTCTTTACCTGATTATGCTGGGCGTAGTTCCCAAATGAGGACGTGGTCTAAGCCGAAACTAATTGTAATATTGGTTAAAATCGTTTTGACCATTCCTGTTTCAACATGTACAGCGCTTAAAAACGTACCTCAGAAACAATATGACCCAAAGAAAATTGAACGACCCTGCAATTGTAAATGTAAATAGAGAACTGGCCGACGAGATAAATCTTGACACTGTGGCTGACATATTTATAAATAGAACTATAGCTCGCAGGAATACTTTTTTTTATAATTAAATAATTTGCATTAGGAATATTATCATATTTATGAGCTGAAAATGCACAATAAGAGCAGTTACTATAATAATTACTTTTATACATATTAATTTAATGATATTTTGACCTATACCATAAAACAAGTAGCTTTTGTTTCACGGCCGTTACGATTATGTTATTAAACCATTAACAGCTAAAATATGGCGTTATTTGTTAATGTAATCATAGTTTGACCTTATACTTTTTTAAAGACCATAAGATTTGCAATTCAAAAATATAAAAAAATACAAGGCGTTCCATTTAAAAAAAAGTCAATTTAACAAATAACTCGAAAAGGCGATGCGCAATTGTTTTTTTGTTTTTACCATCGTAACCAGAAGAAAAAGTTACACGTTCCTAATTTAACCAACTTTGTATCTTTAAAAATAAAAAAGTTGGCAATAGTGGCCCGGTTCCCAAAATCACCCTGTATAGCCCTGTACAATAAACTGTGTTTAGTAGTAAAGTCTGGCAACCCTGGATTCCATTCAGTTTAACAAGCAGGTACATTTTTGAGATAGGTAGAAATTGTTCCTTCTCTTATGACTGGAGGCCCCTCAAGTTCAATATCTTATAAATGTTTGCAAGAATTCAATATGCAACTCATTTTACAAGAATCACCAAAAAGCCTACATCTTCGCACCTCTTAACTTTATATGCTCTTTGATTATACTGTACAAATGTAAGATTAACAACTTAAGTTGGTTCATATTATTCTTGCTCAACTTGTGTTCTATCAAAATAATGGTTAATTATACCAACTTTACCTATAATTTCCGGTCCTTCTCTGCTGATATTCTTCCCTATTTTGCCTTCTTAATTCATCATAAGTAGTTGCGTGTTTTTGAACAGGTGGCATTTCTTCCTCATAAATAGGATCTACAATTTCATAAGTTTAATAACTTAAGTTCTATTTGGCCATACAAATAAACTTGCTATCCACAGAAGGACGTTGTGAATCATCCAAACCATCTACTTCTGGCCGACTTGTATCCATGTCCAAACTATTTTTGGGTGGTAAATCGCTGTAAGTTTCTGAAGGATTCATTCCGCTAAAAGGGGCTAAGGCCATCCCAGGGCCAAATCCTGGTTCCATACTACCACCATAAAAATGTATTAAGACACCACTCTTAATTTTTAAGTTAACTTACCTCTCCTGAAAACCACCTCTTCTTTTTTGCCTTAACATTTCCCCAATTGGACTGTTTGGTAGCATCATAAGCTTCTCGGCACATTTACCTTGATAAGAAAATTTTCCAACAAAATAACCGACGACTACAGCAACCACAACTTTTGGTGTCGCACCATACCTTGGATGGCCTTTCAAAACTCCTACAATAATTTTTATTTTAAGATACTATTTCTAAAGTGCACATAAATTGATTGTACCTGTTTTGACTCCGTAAAACATTCCACCACCCAATAGAGCACTTAAAGGCAGACATCGTTGGAAAAAACTTTCTCTATTACAATCCTTTAGCACTCGTAACTCATCACTTGTAAACTGATACTAAATAAAGAAGCAATTAATGAAGATTTGCATATGATCAGGCAATTGAAGATAAAAATAAAAATTACATACTGGGGATTTTTGTCTGGGTGAATTTGGCCCAGGAAAAGGCCGTGGATCCTTTTCATCCCTTTCAACGTTGCTTGAATTCATTTTTATTGCAAATATTTAAAACTTAACTATTAAAATTCTATCATCTCATAACTACCTTTGAGGTTAGAACTTACATGTTGACAGTTATAGAAATTGAATAGTAATGCTTGGTTTGATTGAAAAATTTTTAAATTAAAATATATCGCGTAGTTATTGTAAAATGTATATTTATTAAGAAATTGCTTTGGATATTTGAAACATTTTGATAATCAAAATTAAAACCTGAATTCCCAAATATAGTTTAAAAAAACCGCTCTTTTTTTCATTCATAAAAGTTCAGCAGTTCGTTCATTTCATAACCAACGTAACCCATAAAATTAATAAAAGGTGCGTTCAGTATTAGCATTCGCCTTCGCTAACGAAAGAGTCGCCCCCAAGCAGCAATTTTGGAACTAACAAAGACGGGAACAATTTAAAACGCACATATAAACGTATTACGTATACGTACGCATTGAGTTTATTTAATAATATTTTGTTATTTCTGTTTAATATTTTTTAATGAAAGGTCTGTCGAAATATAAAATGCTCTGATGCGCACCCCAGTACCATTCGTATGTGGGGGTAATACAAATTTACACCATTTTTCATAAGATAAACGCATAGGTACGCCAATTATAGACCCACAAGTGATGAGAGTCGCTTGCATGAACTGCTAGTCACTAAAGTTTGCATTAATTGTAATATCAACTACATGTGGTGTAGAATGCAATACGAAGCCGTAGATTTAATCCTTCATTTTTCCATATAAAACCACATGCCCCGCTTTAAAAATCGCAAAACCAAAATCTACAAGACTTCGGTACGACCCGACATGACATACTGCATCGAAACAAGAGCTGAAAGACAAACGACCAAAGAGAAACTATGTACAACAGAAATGCGAACGCTAAGACAGATGCTGGGACTAACGTTACGAGATAGACAACGCAACACAGTAATCAGAGAAAGATGTAACATCCAGAATGTAGTAAAATGGTCGAAACAAAGAAGAAACGCATGAAACGATTACGTCCAAAGAATGAAACCTCACCGCCTAACAAAAATAGTGAGATATGGAAAACCAGCAGGAAAAAGAAGCCATGGTAGACCACCTAGAAGATGTATGCAAAACTGGACATCATCCTCAGTGGAGTAAAATTGTAAATAAACAGGAGGAGACTCCTTACAAAAGAAGAAGAAGAGTTTATATGACGACTGCCTGCACAACAAAACTGCTTGATCTATTTTTTGTTGTTTCTCATCTGTTAAACTAACACAAGCTGCATCGCATTAGTTGTTAGTTACGAATATATGTATTTAAATAAGTTTCAAAATTGAAATTTAAGATTTAAACAAGTTGAAAATCAATTTGCACCAAAATGGCGTCCTATGAGATGATCTAATCAACTACCCTACCCTAACCTATCAAGCGACGTTGGTTACTCCTAGCTTGTGCAGAAAATACAAGTTATATTATCTATGATTCGTAATTTAAGCCTATCAAGTATGAAAAATATGTCAAATTCATTAAGCAAAAATAAAGAAATTGTAAATTACCTCTAGCAAACTCATAATAATCTCCCGCATTCATACCACATAAGAAGAGGATACCAGCAGTTCCTGCTGCAAAAAATTGTTGGTATCGGCTTTAGGAATAAATCGGGTGCATGTAATAGGTTCGCCGTGGTTGGGAGGAGTTCTAATATTAATGCAATGAAACTCAACCTCTAAATTACCAAGAAAACTAATAATTTGTGACTTACCTGAAGAGCTCCTGCACCATAAGCAGTTACGAATTTATTACCGTCGGAAGCAAATCTTAGACTATAAACACCTCGAAGGTCAGTGGGAAAGCGAGTTTCGAGGATGATATTTCCCTTCTTGGACGAAACGATACTACGTTTTCGAATATTTTCTACCCATGATAGTTTCCAGTGAATCTCGCCGCTGCCACTTGAGTATCTGGGCGAGCTACTTGGATAAATCGTTATAATATCATCAACAACAGATTTTCTGTTTGCAACAGCTGTTCCCCTCCGTTGCTGCCTAACAGCGATCATGCTTAAACGTTTCGAAGTCATTGTGAAAATTGTAAATTTCCGAAAGTCTCAAAATTTGTATACTTACTAAAAGCAAAATTTTATTTTATCATGTAATTATTTCATTGTTATAGCAACAGGAATGTGTTGTTTAGTAAGTTTTTCGAATCGACCCTCCACGAAATACACATATTTGTCATTGTATTTTCGACTTTTTGTAAAATTAATAGTTGGGTGTGCGAATAAATGATACGAATTCATTAAAATCTGCAGTAAATTTAAAATTTTGACATTTTAGGATAGATTAATAGATTCCACCGACAGCGACAGATACTGTTTAGACAATTTTGAACTGTCAAATTTGCGGTATGTAAATTTAAATTTCGTTTTATTTTTTGTTCTATATTACTTTTTGTGCTTTAGTGTTTCATTTTCATCTGATGCTACAAACCAATCGGGGAGAAAAAGTCGGAATAAATCAAAATCGGTACCAACACCTATTCAGAATTGTTTTGTAAGGGGAACCATCATTACAGTCATACACCTCAACGTTGTGAAGTAAGTTTAAATATTATTCCCTTTTTATTAAGTGCTTCTTAAAACCGGTGTTTTTCTATAGATAATTAGATTCAAAACCAACAATTTTAAGAAAAAATCGCTATGTCATTGTCATTGTCAGTGGCGGTTTCTTCATTGGGTCAAGCGATCATTGACCTCCCAATTAAATACGAAAAAATAAATAATTACTTTTTGTTTAAGTACATAACATATTATACACTAAAATATTTAAAAACTACTGTATAGTTAACTTTTGTATGAGATTTGTATGCGAGAACGTTTCTTAAAAAGCTGCCGCATGATCCAAAAGCGTTTGCATGTTTGAGTATTTCGCACGCACTAAACAAATCTATACGAGGGTCATTTGGCTGGCAGTCCCCAATTCAGCTTTACGCCACCGAATAAAGCCACCGGCTTAAAAGGCCTTCAAATGAATAAGAGTGAAATAGAAAGCTCATTGCGGTAAAATTCATATTACACAAGCTAAATGAGGATAGAAGTATCTGCGTAAAGACTTCAGGGTCACGAACCCACAACTTCTAAGAATTATGCTCTCAGCTGTCCGTGATTGCATGCCAATAGCCGCCTAATTTGCGGGATTCGCACGTAAACGACGTAGTAGTGTGAAAACAGTCGTTAGTTGTGTAATCATAATTTAGTGTATGTGCAAAATAATTTTAGATTGTGAATGCCATGTAAGAAAATGCTTTTACTTGTTTCCACCGTCTGCTATTTTGTGATAATTCATTGTGTGATATTGACTGCAAACATTTAAAAACTAAAATTCAAACACATTTTTTATCGGTAAACCACATGAAAAATTTTGTACATTTTGACACACCTGCAATGTGGGTATCAATTTACAATAATTTTATTAGAGAGTGCTTATCGAAAATCTATTAAAGACTTCAGTGAAAATGTTGGTAAAAATAGATCATTTTGCCAACGTAAAGGATGGGTTTGAAATATAAAGCTACCTAAAACTTGGGTAAGAACAATTTTTTTCCAAAATAATACTTTAAAATGCTTCGCAATACACCACACCACGAGCTGCCACTGGTCATTGCATGATGTTATTATAACTTTAACCCGACATTAACACCACAATTGATATGTCTGGTAAATTATGCTTAGATTTCAGTTAATTAAAGTTTACTTGCGATTCATCTACGAATATCTGTTGAATAACCATAGCATTCTACGGCTACCCTTGTAACAGAGGTTTTGGTTCAGATTTTGCGGTGCCACCTTTAGCCAACGATCCAACCTGCAGTCGCATAAACGAGCCACACATTATGATGATAAACGGTATAAATGTGACGAATGTGGGAAGGGATTTAAAAGGAGAAGTTAAATTTTTGAAAATTCTCCAAATAACAGTCAGTAACTAAATATCTTAAAATTTTCAGATTATTGGATTATCACATTAAGGCTGCTCATACAGGTGAACGCCCGTTTAAATGTTCTGTATGCGAAGCTACGTTTGTTTATCCTGAACATTTCAAAAAACACTGGCGCATTCATACAGGAGAAAAGCTTTTCTTGTGCGAGGTTTGCGGTAAAGCCTTTAACAGCAGGGATAATCAGTGGCGCACCCAGAAATTTTTTTCGGGGGGGGGGGGGGGGGGGGTTATTTATATATATCTATATTGCTCTATTTATTTATATATATTTTGCTTTTGATTTTTAAGTTAATAAGTTAACATTTACATGATAAATTCCAGAAATTCGGGGAGGGGGGGGGGGGGGGGGGGGGGTTCGACCCCCAAAACCCCCCCATGGGTGCGCCACTGGGGATAATAGAAATGCCCATAGGTTTGTCCATTCTGATAAGAAACCACGTCTAACCACGGATGACGATCAAATTATTACGGTTTGCTTTTTTAACAAAAAAATTCGATTATTTAATAAAATGGTAATTAATAGGTGAATGCCGATGAAAAGATGGAAAAAAAATCGATAAAAACACACTATATTGTACGAAATACACTGTATTGGTTTTATTGTCAATAAAATATTAAAAAACACATTCAGTTTATTGGTTTATTAATGTTATACTTATACATACAAATGAACAAGAAAAAAACAAATATAAAATAACTATCAATATTTTAAACTCATTTATATTTCTCTGATGAACAAATTTGTTTTAATAGTGCAGGTGATGACGTCAAATAAGTATAAAATTCTTAACAAGACTGATTTATATTACCTTTAGTTATTAACATAATGCCAAAATGCAATCTTAGCAGATTCCAGCGTCGACTTATATGAGGCGCCAAGTGTATAGTGAAAATTTGCTGTGCATTTCACGGTAGTTAAGGCAATGTGTCCCAATATTTATTATATATACACACATTTAGCTAAATGCTTTTTATTTTAATAAATCGTTGTAGATTTAAATAAATCCTTAAACATTTGGTTTCAATATTCCAATATTTAAAAAAGCATTAGAGATTTAAATAAATCTTAAAACATTTACTTTAAATTTTCAACTATTTAGTAAATCTTTATATATTTAAATAAATCTGCACATATTTGTTTTTAATCTTTCAACATTTAATAAATATTCGCAGATTTAAATAAATCTTTACCGATATAAATAAATCCTTGCAGATTTAAATAAATATTTCAACATTTAATTTTAATCTGTCATATTTAATGTTAACTTGTCATATTTATTTGACCTTGGTGGACCCAATCTACATAGAAGACCAAGACCGTTTAAACTGGTGGTAACGTTCAACAATTATAAACACTTTTTCCGTATTTCAAGAATTTATACAATTAATGTTAGTGAAATCATTAATAACAACATATTTAACAACATAAACATTGCATAATTTATTATTCATACAAAAAAATTTCCTGAACATTCCCTCGAGAATGTAATTTTCAGTCTGTTTTGTTTAAGCGTTGAACGCTCCCACCATGACCCTGCCTTGCGCCTTACTACCGGTGCAAACCAAGGTTTATGTACTCTGTATAGGTTATCTCAGTTTCTCGCTTAACTCTGATTGGTCGCAGCTGCTTACGTCGCCTGGAAACCTAGAAATCGCGGCAACTAGTAATTTTAAACTTGAATAGGCATAAAAACCCTTCTAAGATATTAGTAAAGCATTATATTACAATAAAAAAAGTTTTATTATATCAACAATAGATTTGGCTTCAAGTATAAATTAAAAAATAAACCGTTTAATCACTAATGTATGTTTACAAATTAAGGTAACGAATAAAATAAAATACAGTATAACGTCAAACAAAATGATGTCTTTATTAAATGATCGTAAATGCTAAACAATTTGTACCAAAATATTCATGTGCATAGTTTTTTCATTTTTTTTATTTTTTTCGAATTGTTGTCTTCTGGTTTATCAGAGGTTTTGCGTTTCTTGGGATTTGCTTTTAGTTTTTCATTTAAATATTTTATTCGAATTAGTGTTCTCTGCAGAATATAGCTCGATACTATGTCTTCTGGTATATTAAGCTGGGTAAGTAATTATCTTATTAATTATACGTTTTGTGTTCTTTTGTCCTTTCGCAAATGTACTTCCATTAAAAGTTTTAAAAAACTTCCAAATCGTTGGCCAGATTTCAGAAATATAGCTAGAGAAACAAAGGAGAAAAGGGGGGTGTACCATGAGTCTGTGTCACATGGTATAGCATTCAGTGGTGTAGGGTGATCATTAAGGCCTCCTCTGGTTCTGATTTGCGAAAAAAAAATTTCCAGCGAATCTTGATTTAACCTCTGGGTTAAAATATATTTGGCGTCATATTTATTTTTCATGTCTACAAAAAGACTTTTTAAAGAACTTATAGATATTAAAATTCCTTTTTGAAATACTTGTAGACTGTGCTTGGAAACACATCTCATTGTAGATACCAAATGGTAAAAATCTTCTAATATTTTGTTTCGATATTCCAAATTGTGTCCATATGGTTTCTTTGAAGTTAAAGATGCAGTGATAGTATAGGAATTCATAATGTCAAACCATGAATTTGTAATTTCAATAAAATTCCCTGTGTCTGATGCCAACTTACGTGTATCTTCGAAACAATTATAGTGTTTTAGAGCTGTTGCAGTGGTATGAGATAATTACTTGTATTGACGATTAATTCGAATATACTTTATACCTGTTTCTTTTAAAAGCCTTTTCATTGGCAAGTTTAACAATTCAGCTTTCAAATCTCTATGATAATCATCATCAGTAAAATGGATAGAACAAATTCTGGATGTGTCTGGATTCCATTTATCAGCACGACTGCAACTTTGAGCCCAAACTGCCTTCATAGTATCCTGTTTTGGAAATTTGTGATACATGACATTCATATTCAGCTTCTTCGTGACTTCCAAACTGTTCTTACATGTAGCAACTGCACAACGATTTCCTGGCATTTTTTGGCTACTACACCTATAATAATTATAGCAAATGTACCTAACTGCTACTATTTTGTATCAGTTTCAATATTTCAGCCATTATATAAATGTAAACTAAATTTAGTACAAAATTAAACTGACCTGTATAGATTATTAAATTAATTTGTACAATTTTAAAACACAAAAGCACACTAGAACGTGAAAACGGTTACAAAAACACTCTTTTAATTGAACACGAGTTCTACAAAAACGACGTAATTTTTAAAATAAGGGTACTTCGGTAGTTACTTGCCCTGAACAAGAGCTTCGCGCAAGCGAGCGACAGAGATTCAACAGCTAGAGCGAGATGCATAGGTTTCCCAGTGACGTAGCATGCAGACTGCCGCCCGCGCACCACTTCGCCGACATAGTATAAACTGAGGTAACCTATAGAGAGTATATAAACCTTGGGTGCAAACGCTCTTGGCAAAGATTAGGGAGGGTTAAGATGGGAAACGCAGCAACTAGATTTAAAGTAGCGCCATCTATTGCTTCAGATGTAATCGTGCAAAAAGATCGGTAACAACAGAAAGTAGAAATCTAATATTCTAAAAATATGCTAATGCGTCAAATATGTGTGTTTACTGTTTGGTTGGCGCACGCGGGTTTATTATTTGATTTCGTTATTAGCATAAAGCATATTGTTGTAGTGTTTGTTGAAGTTGTGTGAATTGTTAATTCGATTTCCGTTTTTGAGTGTTTTTAAACAGTAATTTTTATTGCTAACCATGAGTCACGGTTCCTACTGCATTGTCAATGACTGTAACAATAACAAAAAGGAGCATCAAAAAGCATTTTTTACCCTTCCAAAAAGTGCGGAAGCGTAAGTAAAAACTTCAATGTGTTTTTATGATATGTTATTAAATTTGGTGATGTTTACAGGGCTAAAAAATGGGTTCAATTTAGTGGACGCAATGATCTGTTGGTGGCCGATTCGCATTTAAAGAAAAGCTACAGGGTTTGTTGTGATCATTTTTTACCTGAACAACTCAAGTCCACATATCCCAGAAAACTACTAAAACCAGATTCGTTTTTATTGTTATTTATAAAAATGAGATGTCACTGGGCAGTGCAGTTAGAAAATCGAAACAAGGAAAAAAAGGTGTACACTAAAAATCAAAAATTGAAAAATATTTCACACGAATAAGCCAAAGATTAGGGAGGTAATCTTTGGAATAAGCTATGTGCTTTACTTGTATATGGATTTTAATAAAACATTTCCTATGTTAATGTATTTTGTATTTCAGTTTAGTTACCAGATTCGTATTTTGCATTTTTTTACTTTTATGTGCCTAGATTCGATATTGGAAATTTTAAATTTGCCGCCAACATGCATCTGAAAATTTAAATTTGGCGGCTTCCAGTAACTGTCTGCTACGCCATCTAGTATCTCAGATGTTTAAACATGTCTCCAACTTGTGGTCGGTATTGGCCATACACTTCTTACCGACGTTTCCCATCTTAACTCTCCCTAATCTTTGGCTCTTGGTGTCCTAAGTCGAATTAACAATTCACACAACTTCAACAAACACTACAACAATATGCTTTATGCTAATAACGAAATCAAATAATAAACCCGCGTGCGCCAACCAAACAGTAAACACACATATTTGACGCATTAGCACATTTTTAGAATATTAGATTTCTACTTTCTGTTGTTACCGATCTTTTTGCACGATTACATCTGAAGTAATAGATGGCGCTACTTTAGATCTAGTTGCTGCGTTTCCCATCTTAACCCTCCCTAATCTTTGATAGTTTGGTTATCTGTATGAAAACATTATTGGCCTTCATTTCAATTTGCAAACAAACGAATACGGACAGTATTGTTTTAAATTTGCATAACGGGACATTTTTGCGTCCCGAGTGATTTCTCGGGGACAACGGGACGATGGCTTAAAAACGGTACTGTCCCGTTGAAAACGGGACGTATGGTCACTTTGGCCATGAATAGCCAATAAAACAATTGTTTACAAAAAAAATTATTTAATTATTGTAATTTATAAGTACTAATTAGTGCAACAATAAATAGCCAGGTCTAATATTCTATAAAAAGTTAGTCTTTAGACAAACGAAACACTTGTCTGATAATAGGTCTGGTTATATATGAATAAGTATACTGTGGTGTAAACATAAAGGTATTTTTTAAATAATGACATTGACACATAAGATCCAAAGTGAAAATATTTGTCTGTAACATAACCCCATAAATTAGTTAATGTCAGATTTGCAATCGAATTTAATTTTAGAACCGGCACTTATTGTTTCCCCGGCAGTTTTATTATTTGTCATTTGGGTTGCAGATGCTACACCATCTTTTGGCTAACAGCACCAGAAAGAATTGCTTCATATTTTATTATGCAACCAGCTTTACACTAAAAAGAAAACTGCAAGTGAACTAAATGTATCCTTTCACATACCTATTAAATTTATACTAAACTTGTTGAATATAGCCATTGGAGGTAAATTTAATATAAAAAAATCTACAAATCGATTTTAAACAAACATTTAAAATTTTCATTTTTTTTTTAAATTGAAAGAAGGACGGATACGTTAATATGGTGCAAATAATATTTATTTTAAATAAATATTTTTCGGCAAAACGAATCAACACAAGTTACTTAAATTTAACTAAAGATTTCTGAATTTTCAAAATTAAAATTGTTTACTCTTGTATGTTGTTAATTTATATAAAATATTTTTGATATTTGAGTTTTTCAAAAATCTTTAGAGGGTCACCTAATAAAAGTATTTTGATACGGAATATGTACTTATAAATTTATAGTATTTTTTATTGTTAACGACGTTTTCTCAGTATAATTTTCAATTGTGCTTTCTCAATTTAATTAAAATAAAAAATAAAGATCAGATCACATCACTGATAATCATATCACTTAAATATTTCGCACGTCATTCCAGCTATAACCGTCATTTCTTGCAAATTATTTGCGAGGAGGCTCGCGCACTCGGCCTTATTGTTAACTATTAAAAATCGTTTTCGTCATATCAATCAAGGCAGCATCTAAATATAAATGTTTACAATTGCTAATATAAGCTTAGAAGAATATTTTTAAATAAATCAGCGACAATAAAACTGTTCAATTAAATTGCGATCGTGCGACAATGACCGATTGTACCCTGAAAGTCGAAGTGGATTAAACTGGATATAACTAGATATTCGAAACTCGGAGATTGCATTGATTATGCAATTTTAATTTTAGTGCATTCACAATTTGCGAGCGTGAGAGAAATTATTATTAGTAATTTTCCTGTACTTTTTATAGAGAAAAGTCGGGTTGTATTAAAAAAATAAGATAAGGAATGTATTACGTTTGCATTAAATTTAAAATGGTACGCTTATGGCCAACCCATAATATTTGTTTAATATGTACAAACATGCTATTTTGGGGCTTTCCCAAGTATCTCGGTTTGACATCCGCACCTCTTTTTGCAAAGCATGAAAGTATAGGAAAGACATTCTAAAATGTGCACTGCGTGCTAAAATTATTGGTGAAACTACAACAAAATTTACCTATAGCTTCAAGTTGAAATTTAAAATTATAATCCATAAAATCCAATTTTGGAAATGTGTGCAGGAATATCATTTAAATTTATTAAAGGTTCCATTTTAGATAAATTTAAATCATTAAAGTAAAACAATAATTCAATGGTACAATGTACTGCGTTGAGATGTAAGTATGATGTTTGTTTATTATGTTAACAAAATCAATTTGCCAAAAAACCAGTTTGGTTTGATGACCTGTTTTGGAACAGAAAAGGAGAAAAAGGTAGGAAGACGGTTGCGGAATGCCGACACTGTTGTCTTAAACCACATCTTCAAAGCCCACTCGAATAATATTCAGACGCTCTTGATAAAAAGGGTCAATTATTATTTAGTTTAGATAATGAAATGTTGCTTAAACTAACTTGTTTTCAATTTTACTCCACTATTATTTTTAAATACAAAGGAAAGTTTGAAGAGATAATAAATTTATATTTTTTCTGGTTTTTCCAAAGTGTCGTTTTACATACATATTTTTTATTGTGTACATGTTCAATTAATTCAAAGAACTATCAAAATGACGAAATAATAGAAATAGAAAAAACCAAAACAATTGTAAGTAATTGATGATTCAAACTTTGTCATTCAAAACAGTATTTATGATGGGTTGAATAAAAAATAATAAGAAATAGTAAACAAAATCTGAAAAATTACTGGGAGGTGGCATACGAAAAAAAAAAAACCAAATACACAAAATCTATAAAAAAAGGAACTCAGTATTCAAAACTGAAATATTAAGAAAGTACAAAAAATATTGAAGAAAAAAATCAGAAAATGTATAAATTAAAAAGTATTTAAAACTAAGTACAAGAAATAGTTGTTGATCCAAGAGAAATATAAACTATACTGTTGCAAGCTCAAGGAATTAGGAAACATTTATTTATTGGTTCCAGCTTTACTTCGTTGAAGTCCAAGTTTATTGAGTATACATGAAATATTTTATTACTTCAACAATATTTGTATATTTTAATCTTATACGTATTTCGACATGTTTACATGCTATTATTTAAAACTTAACTAAAACATTTTAAACACTTTGTATGCAAAACCAAAAACAGATGATTTGCTAAAACCAGGCATTTACAAATTAAATTGTTCGCATTGTAATTCGGTTTATATAGGACAAACAATTGGAAATATTTATATTAGGTACACGTACGTTGTTACAAATACATACACCCACATAAATCCAATTACGCTAAACACTTACTAGAACACAATCATTTAATGACACTATAAAATGTTTACACTTTTGTGATGATAAACGTAAATTAAATATACTCGAAGCTTTTGAAATTCACATACATTTAAAAACAGTACCGTTAATAAACGAGCAAATTGATCTCTTAAATTCCCCTCTATTGGACATTTTGGAATACGAAAGTCATCTGCCGACGATTATCGCAATCAAGTCACCAAGTGTTATTGTTGCTATAACAACACTAACTGTTTACTTTTCAGTATAACCTTTTACAATGGCATGTAAACATGTCGAAATACGTATAAGGTTAAACTAAATAATTATTGTTGAAGTAATAAAGTATTTTATGTAAACTCAATTAGGGACAAGCTTACAAGAGTCGATTAATAGTTGTAAAATTATTGCAAAATCAACTCCGGCAAGATATATCTCAACGTAAAAAGCGTTTACGCTTTACATTTTTGACTCTAGGTAATTCACATAAAAAGAAACAGTTTGAATTTGATCGTACAATAGTGTTTTGATTCAGGGACGTGAACCGAAAACAAACAACGTTTCGGTTTTCGGTTACGATTTAGTTGTTTTTAAATTTCGGTTTCAGTTTGCTGCTACTAAAAATTTCGGCTTCAGTTACGATTACCGGTATTTTTTGTTTCTTTTAATGAACAGCAAATAAAATTTAAAAAAAGTCAGGAAAAAGTGAATTACTGTATGTGATTGTGCCTGGGCTGTTCATAAAATGTCCAATTACACTATTCTGCCTACGATATATCACAGTGACTAGCCGGCCGGCGACATTTTGCCGGTATACATATACTAGTGCTGTCGAAAAATAATTTTTAACTGGTTAACCGGTTCTTAAAAAAACGGGTTTTGAACTATTTCAAATCGATATGATAAACCGACCTGAAAACCAGTCTGACAAAACCGTCTGAAAAAACGGTCTAAAAAACAGGTCTGAAAAACGGTCTAAAGAAACCGGTCTGAAAAAGGGGACTGAAAAAACTGGTCTGTTAAAATAGTCTGAAAAAACGATCTAAAGAAGCGGTCTAAAAAAACGGTCTCAAAATAATGGTCTGAAAAGGCCAGTCTGGCAAAACCTGTCTTAAAACTGGTCGCAACATGACTCCTGTCGATATACGTAAACCAAAACTTCTAACCCATTATTATCTATGTAATTCTAATTATTGGAAATAAATAATAAATACCCGGTTATACCTTATACTTATAATTTTCTTTTATTTATTTATCATTTAAACTTAATTCTTCTTATCTATATCGGCATATAAAGAAAAATTGCTGAATTAAATAGTGATTAAGTCAAAGACAAGTTTAATGCACCAATTGAAACCGTTTTTCAGACCTGTTTTTCAAGCCGGTTTTTTAACCGTTTTTTTCAGTCCGGTGAACCGCAACCAGTCGACAGTACGTATACCGTCATCGGATAACCTGCAGCGTAGTTTACCGACAACTTAAAATTTGTATGGCGGCCATATATTTTAGCATCGACTGTCAACATACGCCATGTGATTTTGTGGGGTTTTTAGCGATAGTGACAGCTTTGCAGGCGCAGCAATGTGCACACTGTCGGCTCACTGACTGCCAATGACACAGAAAAGAAGTACTTAGGAGTAAAAATAAAAAGTATCCTGATGATAAAAGTATGTATAACATGTTCTGCGGTGATGTCATACCGACAAAAACTTTGACTTCGCGTATGGGTCAGTGGCAAACCTTATAAATAACGCTATAATTGTTTTGGATATACAACCCTAAGGGTCAACTAAAACGGCTGATCATGGGCAATGTGACAATTAAATAGTAAATATTTATCTGTTTTCGATTATGCGGTAAACAAAGTGTTTAAGATGTTTTTAGTTGTTTTAAAAATTATTGTATATTTATTTGTTTTATTTATAATTTTAGCAATTTGCTAAAATCAGGCATTTACATATTAAATTGTTCGCATTGTATTTCGGTTTATATAGGCCAGACAATTAGAATATTTGGTATTAGGTGTGAAGAACATACGTTGTTAGAAATACATACACCCACATAAATTCAATTACGCTAAACCCTTACTAGAACACAATCATTCAATGACATCCAATAACACCATAAAATATTTACACTTTTGTGATGATAAACGTAAATTAGATATACTAGAAGCTTTTGAAATTCACAAACATTTAAAAACTGTACCGTTAATGAATGAGCAAATTGATCTCTTAAATTCTCCTCTATTGGACATTTTGGAATAAGAAATCAAGTCATCTGCAGACGATTACCAAGATCAGGTCACCAAGAGTTCTATTGCTATAACAACACTAACTGTTTACTTTTTAATATACAATGGTTTAGTAGATCAGGGCGAATACATTGTTACTGCGTATCAGAATTTAAGAATTTTTCATAACATGGAAACTGCAAAGTAAACACATTTTTGAAAATCGAATATTAATGTTCTCTTATTTTATAGACGGAAAACGATAAAACAGATTGCTTAAGCTAAGTTGCTCATAAGTGATTGTAGAATAAAATTCACAACTTAATTTTTAGGTGCATTAATATGTGCATTAGGATGAAATTTACACCCTCCCATCTAGATTTAGGCTGACGAATTTCAAAAAGTATCTTATTGTAAGATAAGAAATAGAGATTTTATTCTCACAAAAAATTCTGTTTTCAACTACAATTCTAACGCGGCCTTTGCCGTTTTCCTTTTTAGTACGTATTTGAACCATAGCACTGTCGTAAGGGGTTTCTACATCCATGTCGCTTGCAAAACAATTACAAAACCCTTCGCTAGGTGCACCTACTAAAGATAAAGCAAACTCCATTTGAATAGTGAGGGAAAGAATATTGTGTTAAAGTTAAGTCAATCTAAATTAACCTTGTTATTTTATGGCTTTTCTTGGGCCCACAAGGTTGATGCAAAAATACTTTTGAAAACATTTTTGTAACAATTTCTAAAGTATAGGAAAGTCTAGGAAACGTGCCTTGATTATTTTATTTATATTGTCTGTACATACAGAATAGCAGTGGCGGAACAAAAAGTGACGGGCTCTCCTCGCAAGAAACTCTCATCGGTCCCCTTATATCAAAAGTATTATAATTATTTTTAGTTTCTCATCAACTTCGTTTGTATTTTTTAAATTAGTGGCCCAGTAGCCTTATGCAATGCGGGATTAACGGGGGTGTTTGTTCTCTTCAATAATACAACACTTGAACAGAAATTCTTATATAATAAAAAAGTCTATTAAAAAAATGCTGTCTTATTAAATTATAATTAGAACTTTACAACTATTGTTCTAAATGTTTTACTATTGTTTCTTGTTGTGTAAATAGCGCCATTGCTAATCTGTTGTGATATGCAAAACGAAAAACGACAACAACATTTCTAAGAACGATATAATTAATTCATCGTACAACCAGATAACATTTACATTATTTATATCTAAATAGTCTGATTTATGTGGCATAGTTTTGGAATTTTTATCATAAAAAAATACGTCACGTACAGGTTCCGATAGCGCAAAACAATGTTTGTTCAAAAAAATATCAATTTCAGAAATTTGCTATTTTTGTTCTGCTTTTTTCCGTTGAATTTATTTCCGGCTTTTTTCATCAGCTTTTGTTCCTTGGCTTTTCTCTGACACCATTTTTTACCGCTCGTTTTTTCCCGTTTTTCCCGCAGATTCTTTTCCTCGGCCTTCGTTTTCTAGATTCCTAGTAGTGGTGCTTTTCTGTGTTTCTGCGGGATGTGGAACACCGCCTACCCCATGTTAAAGAAAGGATCGAATTCTATCCTTTAAAACGTACTAATAAGAATAAGGTTGTCGGAAAAAAGTGATAGGAAAAAAGTGACACAGAAACAAGGGAACGGAAAAAAGTGCGGAGAACAAAGTGGCAGCATTAATTAGTGCCGCGGAAAAAATTGCCACGGAAAATATTTCCGCGAAAAAAGGGCCGGGTGAAAAAAACGGGAAAAAGTGCCGGTAGAAGGAACTGCAGCGGAAAAGGAGCGGTCGGAAAATCAGATCGCGTAATTCATAGTAAATCTAAGTACCGCTACGTTAAAAGCCATCTCAATATATACTAAAAGATACTAATAAAATAAAGTTGTCCGAAACAAGCGACACGGAGAAAAAGGTGGCGAAAGAAATTGCTGCGTAAAAAATGGTGGCGGAAAAAGGTGCCGTTAGAAAAAAATGTGGCGGAAAAAAGTACTGTTAGAAAAAAGTGTCGTGGAAAAACTGCTTCGCAAAATCGTGCCGTCGAAAAAAATTGACGTTTGCGTACAAAATTGTTAGTAAAACTTCGTACGTATAAGTTAAATTTAATATTATTTTTAATTATTTTACTTTTAACAAAAAAATTATTTCCAAAAAGATGGTTTACCCATGGGAAGTCCAATTTCACCTCTTTTAGCTAACATATTTATGGAAAATCTAGAAGATAAAATATTTGAATCAAACCATTCTGAGAAAGTTATATTTTGATATCGTTATGTTGATGACATTTTAGCATGTTTTGATAGTTCATTTGAGTTAACAATGAATTTTTGATTTTTATTAACAGCTTGCACCCAAAAAAAAACATTTAAACTAGAAACTGAACAAAATAGGTTTATTAACTTTTTAGAATTAGAATTAAACATAAAAATTAATTCAAATAATAAACTTGAATATTCTGTTTATAGAAAACCTATACAAACAGACATTGCAATACCACACGATTCTTGTCATCTTAAAACACATTAATTAGCAGCATACAGGTCCATGATACATAGGGCTTTAATGGTTCCTTTAGGTGAAATTAGTTATAATAGATAAATTACGATTATTAAACAAATTGCATACAATAATGGTTACAATACTTAACTTATTGATACCTACACTAATTAAAAAGGAAAATTATAAATTAGCTATTCAGAAAATTTATCCAACTACTTCATCAGATAAATTGAAATACGCCTCAATTTCATATTTTGGCAATCAATCAGAACAAATTGCCAAAATTATAAACAAAACAAATAAATGTAAAATAATTTTCAAAACAACAAAAAACATTTTAAACACTATGTTTAATGCTAAAGAAAAAACAGACAATTTACTAAAATCAGGCATCTACAAATTAAATTGCTCGCACATTCGGTTTACATAGGACAAACAATTAGAAATTTTGATATTAGGTACAAGGAACACGTACGTTGTTACAAGTATAGACACCCACATAAATCCAATTACGGTAAACACTTATTAGAACACAATCATTTAATGACATCTAATAACACTATTAAATTTTCACACTTTTGTGATGACAAACGTAAGTTGGATATACTGGAAGCATTTAAAATTCATAAACATTTAAAATCTGTACCTTTAATGAATGAACAAATTGATCTTTTAAATTCACCGTTATTAGACGATTTGGAATGAGAAACTAAGTCATCTGGACGCAGATGTAGAAAACCAAGATTAAGTTATGAAGATTTATTGTTCCTATAGCAACACCAACTGTTTACTTTTAATCTTGCTTTTGATAATAACGAGTAAACACGTTGAAATACGTATAAAGCTAAAATACAAAACCTGTTGAAGTAAATAATTGTTTTACCTTTGGTTGCCAAGGATACCTGGCCTGCGAATCAGAGCGATATGGTTTGGTCGTCAAGGTCCCCTGACCTGCCCCAGATTCTTGTTTATAGGATTTTAACGCCTGCAGTTTATTTCAACGAGCCTCGCACACTCCAAGTTTTTACAAAACAAAATAACCAAAAAAAATCAGAGCCGTCAGACAACGGTGTCTAAATACATAATTGTTGCAAACGTATTGGAGAACATGCGCAAAATCGCGGTAGAAAATTAAATATGTAGTTTTTAAAAATTAATTACCTGTAAGTAAACTACATTATGTAAGTAATTTATTGATTATTTTTTTTTACCTCTTTTTTAATTTCAAAGACTGTACGATCATGTCAAAATCTGCCACTATCCCGCACCCTGTACATATATTATGTAAAAAAATGTGTAGACCATCCTGAGTTTTGCAAGGTTGCCTTGTTTTTACTTGGCAAAATTGGTTTAAAAAAAAATACATGCCTAACTCCCACTTTTTCTTTTGTGAAACTTATTTTGTGGATACATTTCTGATATACCCTCACATTCTCCAAATTTTATCAAAATATGACACGTCGCTTCTACGATAGCTATGACGCAGTAGCATAACATACACAGCTATACAACCACATATAGATAGTTTCGATTTTTCTATTTATAATGTATCCACCAATGACTACCTCCCATTTGCTGCCAGTTTCAGCAGCTAATAGTATATAGTTTAACCCGGTTATTTTTGATGTACAAAATTTAACCGCAATTAAATGTAAGCGAACTGCTCATTTATTTTGTTTGACATATTTAAAAATAAAATTAAATAGATCACATTCCCGAGTGAATACTATGCTTCCACTTTCTACATCTGGCCAATCTAAAAAAACTGTAATCGAAAAATTAACGTGTAGAATTTTCACTATCAAGTTAAATAATTCAGCATGCGCTTGTTAGCTACTGGCAGTTTTGCAATATTAAAATTATTATTTTGTAAATAAAGATAGTTAAAGTTGATAATAATTAAAGTTATATTGTTGAATAATCTTTCCAAATACTATTTGTGACAAAAATTCGTTTAGAGAATTGTTTGTCATTTTTATACAATTTATTGCAAATATCACTCACCTAACGGCTGGTTAGATTTTTGAGTTAATTTTGTTTCGTGAAATTTTGACGCAACAATTTCTACGGAGATGATAAATCATTCTCAAAAACTTCTCGACACTTGTGGTATAACCTGTGATAATTCGATATTGTCTTCGTGAAATAATTCATCAATGTAACACAAGCAAACTGAAAAATAATGGGGGTAACTTACTCAATATTTTTGCATTTAAACATATTTTTGCAATTTATTACCCCGATTTTTTTTTATTTCACTTATGGTATAACTTTTGGTGCAACCTGTATTTCTGTACTGAAATTAACAAGTTGCCCAATTCTTGAAAACTATTTAATTTATCAAGTAAAGATATTTGCATTTAATCGCTTCCGTTAATATTATTTAAACAGCAATTTTCCGTATAAATTTTTAAGTGGTTTTGTACTATACTTCTTTCAGTTTCTTTGTGTAATTTACATGACTCATTGATCAATAGTGACGATTCATTAATACAGATTTATGTTGTATGCATCAGTACTTTTATCCTCGTGTGAGAAAATACCTGTTATTCTGCGCTAGTGTAATTAAGTGACCTTTTATTCCACCAAAGTTTTTGCGGTTACAATAAACAATTAATAAAAATATAAAATTTAATTTTAAAAATTCTTCTAGCTTTGAACATCTTGTTATTTGAATACATGCATTTTGCAGGTAGTTCTCACTCGCAGTCTAGGACATTGGGGCGCGGCCGTTTAGGACACGAGACACTACAGCGCGAGGACACTAGGGCGCGAGATACTCGAGTGCGGGCCATTATGGCGCAAAGACATTAGGCGCGAAGACACTAGTGCACCGGCTATTAAGGCGCGGGGCTCTATGGCGCGAAAACACAATTACAATTTACATTTACAATTACAATTTACATTTACAATTACAATTAAAATTACAATTTACAATTACAATTTCAAATAAAGATACAATTTACAATTACAATTACCAATTACAACTACAATTACAATTTACAATAACAATTTACAATTACAATTTACAATTAAAATTACAATTTACAATTAACAATAAAATTTACAATTACAATTACAATTACAATTACAATTACAATTAAAATCACAATTACAATTACAACTTACAATTACAATCAAAATTACAGTTTACAATTACAATTACAGTTAAAATCACAATTTTAATTAAAAAAATTTACAATTACAATTACATTACAGTTAAAACTACAATTTACAATTACAATTAAAATACAATTTACAATTAAAATTACAGTTACATATATCCGGCTCCGAGTAGAATGGATGTGCAACCAAAACGAATTATTTCGTCAAGAAGATTCATCTTGAAAATATAACAGTTTTCGCGCCCTAGTGTCCTTGCACCCTAGTGTCTTTGCGCCCTAATGGCCCGCGCCTTATGTCTTCGCGCCCTAGTGTCCCGCGCCCTAACTGCGGCGCCCTAACAGCCGCGCCTATAAGCCGCGCACCAATGTCCGGATCCGTTCTCCCTCGAGTGCCTCGATATCATTTTTACCTCCTGCGCTCGAGGAAATACGATCATTCAGCAAAGCTGTTTTCGCTTTGGGCTCACTGGCTGATATCCGGGTTATGCCTAAACAAAAGTACATTTATGGGAAATATTGGTGTGTCTGTATCCACTTTATAGTCCAGTTTAAATTTAAATTTGCTAAATTTTTAAAATATTTAAAAATTTTCAACAATTTTAATAAATGCGACGAAGGTCTCGTGGCGGTTGCCCGACACGTTTTTTTATTCTCGTTTTCTCACACGTAAATACAGGGTCAAGTAAAAGTATGGAAGCACCTCTATATCTTCGTTGTTATTAACTTTAGGCAAAAATGTTTCAAATAAAAGTTGTTCTTTAGTAAGTGCTTTACATAGTGGTATTCTCATACATTTCACTATACAACTTAAGTTTTCTAAATGACACCTTGTATATTTGATTCATTTTTCGGACAATTTTTTCCGCTCTCTCAATGTGCAAAAACTTTATGAGTTTGGGTTGGTTGCATAAGAAAATCTTCGAGAAGAATATTGCCTGATTGAAACTTTGTGTATTAGAGACTGCGTGGTGCGTATGTGCATATTTTTTTATAATAAGCAGTCCTACGACGTCGATCACGGACAGAAACCGTGATAAATCAAGGACCACAAGCTTGAACAACCGGTAGGAATGTAGGTGCATTTCACCTGCTTAAAAGATACGTCTGTTTCACAATGCGAGTTTGTTTAAACGATTAACCAGAACAACAACCGTGGAAAAGTAATAGGTAGTTGTTGGTTATAAAAAGCTTAACAACATCCTAAACTCGTGAATTTTGTAATCTGTTGTTGAAATGAAATAAATACTGTGACGGTCCCTTTAGATGAAATTAATTATAGTAGAGAAATTTCTAAATTTCAATTATTAAACAAATTGCATATAGTAATGGTTATAATACTAAACTTATTGATACATTTATTAAAGAAAAAGATTATAAATTAACCATTCAAACAATTTATCCGAATACCCTAACTTTCATTCGATACAATTAAATATGCTTCGATCCCATATTTTGGTGACAAATCAGAAAAAATTGCTAAAATTATAAACTAAACAAATAAATATAAAGTAAGTTTTAAAACAACTAGAAACATCTTAAACACTTTGTTTAATGCAAAATCAAAAACAGACGATTTGCTAAAATCAGGCAAATTAAATTGTTCGCATTGTAATTCGGTTTATATAGGCCAGACAATTAGAAATTTTGATATTAGGTATAAAGAACACGTACGTTGTTACAAATACAAACACCCACATAAATCCAATTACGCTAAACACTTACTAGAACGCAATCATTCAACGACATCTAATAACACCATAAAATGTTTACACTTTTGTGATGATAAACGTAAATTAGATATACTAGAAGCTTTTGAAATTCACAAACATTTTAAAAACTGTACCGTTAATGTTCTTTTGCTATAACAACACTAACTGTTTACTTTGTAATATAACCTTTGACAATGGCATGTAAACATGCCGAAATACGTATAAAATAAATATTGTTAAAGTAATTAAGTATTTTATATACAGATAATCATGAAATAAATACTGTCATCTGTTTATGTCTTATTTATTATTAATATTTACCTATTCTTATTTATTATACACTAAACAGTGTTGTTTATGTGTTTTCTGTTTTAATGTTTTAAAAAAGGTTCACTGTTTGGAATTATAATAAATGTTTCTTTTAATTGTCATTTACGACAAGGCGAAGACTGCGGGACTAGAACCAGCGATGTTTGTGATAACTAAGTACTTTTCATTCTACTAGATCTACCCTCTCGAAGCATTTGAAACTTATTCGCTGCGAACATCTTTGGAGGTAGATAAGGACTCTTGTTCTTGTTGACAATAATTACTGCTAGTTTGCTCTGATAATCCTTTTTAGGACCTATCATTTTTTAATGGTACCATAGTAACCTCTCCCCCCCCCCCCCCATTTAAACTGTACCCGGTTATTTGGTCAAAAATATCTCTTATCGACAAAACCATTTCTTCATTTTGACTTGAATTTGCACTTGTTCGCTTAATTGTCTTTCATTAAAGTTTTTGTAGTATTAATTGTAAATGGCCAAATTTATTTCCTGAAAATTACGTTACTAAGCAATTGTTTTCGTAAATTTATAGCCGCTTTCTGAGACTGCAAGAGTTAACAAAGAATTTTCAATTTTCTCGTTGCGCAGCTGTATGTAAACCCAATACTGTGATTAATTTCATCGTTACGTAAATACTTGACGTTACCGTTAAATTGTCTTTAACTAATTGAAGCATTACGTCGTGAATGTTTTAAGCATTTCCTTTTTAATTCTATTGCGCAAATAAAATACGTATAATTCTGTTGAACTATACAAGTATGTTCGAAAACAAATTAATTAAAAGAATACTGAATACCGGGGTGACACACATTTTTGAATAACAAACAACAATGAGTTTATGCTCAGATGCATGGTCGCTATTATAATTGGTATTAGCGGAGGTCGAGGTGTTTTGTGGTCGTTATTTTAATGTTTCATTTACACGTTTAATTATAAGTAGATAAATACGAAATGCTTCTACGATGTAAATTATTGCAAAATAACTAAATATGTTATTAACTTATTTAAGAACAACCTAGAATTACTGCATATATAACGTAAACAAAATTAAAACTGAAATTAAATTGAATTCTATGGTTTTTCACTTTATTGTGGCTAATTCGTAGTTTATACAGGGTGTTATAAAAAGTATCATTTTTAGAAATCAGAATATATTAATTTGCGCTGATTCGGCATTATCCAAAATTTTACGGTTGCGGTTAAACCAGTTTAAAGTGTAACTTTGCAGCGGTTCCAATTCCAGGTGTAAGTTAAGTATCGAATGTTGTACGGTCTCAATTTGATCCCTAAGGCCAGTGGCGGTTTCTCCATTGGGTCAAATGGTCATTGACCTCCCAATAAAATAAGAAAAAATAAATAATTACTTTTTGTTTGAGTACATAACATATTATACACTATAATACTTAAAAAATACTTTATAGTTAACTTTTGTATGAGATTTCTATGCGAGAACGTTTATGAAAAAGCTGCCGCAGGATCCGAAAACGTTTGAATGTTTGAGTATTTCGCGCGCATTAAACGAATCTATGCGAGGGTCATTTGGCTGTCAGTCCCCAATTCAGCTATACGCCACCGAATAAAGCCGCCGTCTTTAAAGGCCTTCAAAGGAATAAGAGTGAAATAGAAAGCTCATTGCGGTAAAACTCATATTACACAAGCTAAAAGAGGATAAAAGTATCTGCGTATTAAAGACTTCAGGGTCACGAACCCACAACTTCCGAGAATTATGCTGTTAGCTGTCCGTGATAAGCGCATGCCAATAGCTGCCTAATTTGCGGGATTCGCACCTACACGACGTAGTAGTGTGAAAACATTAGAACATTAGGTTGTGTAATCATAATTTAGTGGTGTTGTACGATGTCCGTGCAAAATAATTTTGAATTGTAAATGCCCTGTAAGAAAATGCTTTTACTTGTTTCCACTGTCTGCTGTTTTGTGATAATTTATTGTGTGATATTGAAAACAATTACAAACTAAAATTCAAATGCATTTTTTATCGCTAAATCACATGAAAACTTTTGTGCATTTTAACACACTGGCAATGTGGGTATGAATTTACAATAATTTTATTAGAGAGTGCTTATTAAAATGTTGGTAAAAATCATTTTACGGCGACCTAAAACTTGGGTAAGAACAAGTTTTTTCCAAAAAAATATTTTTAAATGCCTTTCAGTACACCACACCACGAGCCCCCACTGCCTAAGGCAAACCGCACATCGACGAAACGTGAAATGTAAAACATGAAAATATGTTAGTGACTTATACATGTTGTATACTCATTAAAGAAACCACGAAATCGGATGATAGTGCAGCCGATATGGCAGTTGTTATTTTGACAACCTTATGTTGTCAAAAAAACAGCGTTACTGGGTGCATCCATATAATGTCATTAATCTTGAACATTTTTTTTTCTTAGACATTTTGATTGCAATACTTCTCTAAATTGTGATTTTATAGTTCTTCATATTTTTCTACAATGAGAACCAAAGATATTTTAATTTACGGCCGTTCTTCATTGTGCCATATTATAATATGTGTACTGAGATTACGATAAATTAGTGAAATTGAAGTGGCTACGGCGTAAAATGCAACGGATTTAGTTATTTGTAATGGATTGTTGGTTGATTTATTCTCATACACCTTCATAAACATTTTCAATCTCGCGTCATCTACGATGGTACTTTTAACTTTATACATTAAACATACAAAGTGATCCAACGCTATATTGACATCTTCGTCAATGATGTTCCAACGACGCCATGGTGACCGCAATATATGCATGTTCAAATAGAATCTGCAAAGGATTAACTTTCCCTTTACCAAAGAATTAACTGAATAATCACAATCCGTCCTTCCGTACACCTCTTCTATTTAACACTTCTCTCAGCTTCTCAGATAATGTCAAATACTTGGGAGTTATTTTTGACGAACAGCTGAACTGGGAGAAACACCTGAAAGCTAAAACTGAACAAGCATGCATGGCTTTCTGGCAGTGTCGCCGCGCTCTACGTAAATCGTGGGGACTCTCCTAGAATTACCTTGTATACCGCCGCATAAGGCTAAGCTATAGAGCACTTGTCTGGTGGCCCAGGGTCAGACAGGCTACGGCAGCAACTAAACACGTGCAACGTCTCGCTTCTTTTAGTTCTATAGGTGCTATACGCTCAACCCTCACGGCCGCCTTAGAAGTGATATTATCACCACTTGATTTTTTGTAGAGGAAGTAGCTGTGAGGACTGCTTTGAGGCTGTGCCATAAGGGGCTGTAGCACACAGTAGGCAAAGGAGGCAGACATCACCGCATCCTAGATGAGGTAATCGTCAAGACTCCTCTTATGGATGCTATGGTAGACTACCTCCCTTTATAATATGCCTTTAAGAGACACTTTAGTGTTTACGCAAATGCTGGACCAGCCCAGCATATGGATACATCCATCTTCACCGACGGATCTAAAACAAGTCATGGAACAGGTGCCGGAGTTTTCTCCGATGACCTAAACCTACGCCAAAGTATACCACTAATTGCCACTGTCTTCCAAGCGGAGGTAGTGGGAATATTGCATGGTGCAAATGCAATTCTTGTACGACAAATCAAGAACAACGTATTGATATCTATGGTGATAGCATAGCCGTTTTACTGGCCCTAGGCAGTTGAAAAATTACCTCAGGAGTGGTACTGCATGTGTCGCGAAGCTCTCGACGATATCTCAAAAGATAATGTCGTTTCCCATGTTTGGGTGAAAGGACATGACGGCAACTACGGTAATGGCTGACGAGATTGCGAGATTGGCTTCTGAACAACCCCTCTGGAGGCCAAAACCTGTAATCCCTATATCCCTGAAGACATTAAGCTTTATGCTATACCAAGAAACCTTAAAAAGCTTCACACGAAGATGGGTTAACACTCAAAGCTGTCGCCAAGCAAGGGCTGCTATTACGGCACCCTTGCCAAAGACAGCCAAATACGGTGTGCAACTGTCTCGAAAGAACTTGCGACTAGTTGTGAGAATTTTATCTGAACACTGCACCCTAAAGCAACACATGCACAGGATGGGACTGGCGGGCAGTTTTTCTGCCAATATGGCCGAAGTATCTTAGATATGCCTGATTTATTTTCCGTAGTAGTCTGTTTCGAATGTTAAGTTCTTGAGGTACTGATTTATTAGTGCGATGTTCGGTCTACGATACTCAAAGTATCCTGCGGTAGACCCACATCTCAAAAGCTTCCATCTTTTTCCTGTCATTTTGCTTAAGTGTCCAGGTGTCCGCTGCATATGTAGCAACTGGGACAACGAGGGCATTGGCTAGTCTGACTTTGGTGTTTTTTGTTGTAGTCCTATTCTTTCAGATCTTAATCAGCTTGATCGTAGTTATTCTGGCCATCGCCAATCTTCATCTAATCTCTTCTGAGCTTCTTCCCGTGTTAACTATTACAGAGCTCAAATACACGAATTTGGGAGGTTGCTGTTTGCCCTGTCGACGATCATTATTTTAGTTTTTCGAGCATTGATCTCCAGCTCATACTCTTTGCTTATTCTTCTCAGTTGTTCTATGATGATCTCCATCTCTCTCTAGCTCGCTGTTATGACGAGTGTGTCATCGGCATATCTCAAATTACTTCTCTTCTTGCCTCCCACATTTATACCGCTATCCCATTCCTCAAGCTCTTTCCTCATAATGTATTCGGAGTATGTGTTATACAGTAGAGGTGACAATATGCACCCTTGCCTTGTGCCGTTTTCTGCTTTGATTCACCCGAGTGTGTTACATGTACTCTTACTTTAGCGCTATTGTTATCATACAGTTGTTTGATCAACTTTATTTAGTATTGGGCCACTCCCGTTTCTGTTAATATGTCCCATAGGGGACTCCTCCTTACCGAGTCGAATGCTGTGGTGCAATCTACGAAGCAGAGATACATTGGCACATTGTACTCCTTCGCCTCTTCCGCGTTGTGCCTGCCGTTCAATATCTGTTCCCGCGTGCCTTTTCTCGGTACAAATCCACTCTGTTTTTCCGCTATCTGCAGTAGTAGGAAGTTTATTAAGCCTTATGTTGATTATGTGAAGTAATACCTTGCTCGCATGTGGAATTAGAGCAACAGTTCTATAATTTTGATCCCTTCTTGTAAATAACATACGATTGATTTAATAACGACAGTATGTCATAAATATGAGAATATAATTCATATTTTACGTGACGCTATTTAAACCAATCAGATGCGTAAGTATGGCTAGTTACATTTTATCATAGCGGTAATAAAAAACCAAAAATCTTATTATCTTATTTACGTATGTTGCGTTGGTAACCACCTTACGATTATAGCATGATATAGTATAAAGGATGGTATGCTACAGCGCACAGTTTAAGAGCTGTCGCCCACCGTGTGACGTCATCAAGTGTAAAAACAACGGCAAATTAAAAAATTAATTTGCGCCAAGTCTGCAGCCGGTAAATTTTAATCGTTTTTACATCATATAAATATAATAATTTAGTTGCGATAACAAAATACAAATAAAATTCCTCTGGGAAACTAAAATATTTCACATTGGATATACTTATGCTCATAATAATATAATGTTTAATAAACAAAAAATTCAATTAGGTAGATCTATAATTTATTATTTACTTTTTGTCTTACTATTATAGTTGGGGCAATTTTTTTACATAGCGCTTCATAATAAAGTATATAAAGTAAAGGAAACTTACTTTTAATACTAATTTGTTAACAAATTAGAAGCACCTAACCTCTTTATCATTCCACTTGACATTAGAAACAGACAGAAGTACACGTACTGCGCCTGCGCACTGTTAAAAAAACAGGGTTTATCAACAGGTTTTTACACTTGCGCAGAAGTTAGCGAAATTTGGTCCTGGCAATAACATACCATGTTCTATACTCTATCATGTGATCATAGCAACTACAATAAAATGACACTTAGTAAAATACTTTTTGTTAGCCATAATGTTTTATTCATTATATTCTCTTAATAAGTATAAATCGTGTCATGATTAGTTATCTATGATTGATTCTCGTTAAAACCGAGCAGCATATTCAACTCGTGCGTTCGCACTCGTTGAATCTGCAGCTCGGTTTCAACTCGAAAATATCATTTTTTATATTTTCAGTGAAAATAATTTCTAGAGGCAAAATCAGGTTGGCCATACTGAGTGATATTCAAAATTGCACCGTCAGACAACACTGCAACCAGCGCTTAGTATCAATATTTAACCAAAACACTTTCTTTTTAGGTTGATTAAAATTGAGACAGTGTGCTATTGATAGAAAATAATTATGCAAACTAAAAATAAATCGTATTCTAAGTATCAGTTCAAAGTTCAATGGCGTCGGTTGGTTTTGCCAACAAAATTTATTGAAGTAAATTAAATCAAATGACCACAGTTATTCCCACATTAACTTATTTATTTATCTGCCTACCAAAAATAGATGAAAAGATCTGTCCATCCTACAACCGAATTATAATAAATTGTTCTTGATTACAGATTTGAAGCTGAATTAACGGTTTTGGGTGTCCTGAAAATTTCCATTCTCTCATAAAGATAACTTCAATGACCTTCAAGAATGTGCAGAAATTATTAGTATAATAGTATATATCACAATAAATTGTTGTTTAATTACTTGCTAGTTAGTTAAAGAAAAAAAAATGAAAAGGATGCTTCAGTTTTATGCTCATTTTATTGTTCTGTAATTAAAGTAACATAGAATAATTACTAAGTGCTTCGAGAATAAATTGGCAATGAACTTGACTTTTAATAATATCCTGTTAACTGATAGTGGTCAGTATTAGCGTTGTATGGTTTGTTACAGAACATTAGAGCTAGCTTTAACATCATACATACGTATATTACAAGGCCTTTAAACTGCAATAACAACAGTTGCAAGTGATGCATTCACTGATGTCATTTTTTTTGTCAAGTTATGCAATGAAATTAGAAGTATAGTACGTTTAAACTGATGGACTATTGTCTTATTGTTTATTCTAACTAAAAGAAATTCATAAAAGTTGAAATTTTAATTTATTTATAAGTTCTAGTTTTACTTCATTGAAGTCCATATTTACTGAGTATACATAAAATACTATATTACTTCAACAGTATTTATTTATTTTAACCTTATACGTATTTCGACATGTTTACATGCCTTTATCAAAGGTTATATTAACAAGTAAACAGTTAGTGTTGTTATAGCAACAATAGAACTTGGTGACTTGATCTCAGTAATCGTTTGCAGATGACTTGATTTCTTACTCCAAAATTTCCAGTAGAGGTGAATTTAAGGGATTAATTTGCTCGTCCATTAACGGTACAGATTTTAAATGTTTGTGAATTTCAAAAGCTTTTAGTATATTTAATTTACGTTTATCATCACAAAAATGTAAACATTTTACAGTGTTATTAGATGCTATTAAATGATTGTGTTCTAGTAAGTGTTTAGCGTAATTGGATTTATGTGGGTGTTTGTATTTGTAACAACGTACGTGTTTTTATGCCTAATATCAAAATTTCTAATTGTCTGGCCTATATATACTGAATTACAATGCGAACAATGTAATTTTTAATTGCCTGATCTAAATCATCTGTTTTTGATTTTGCATTAAACAAAGTGTTTAAACTGTTTTTAGTTGTTTTGAAACTTACTGTATAGTTGTTTGTTTTGTTTATAATTTCAACAATTTTTTCTGATTTATCAGCAAAATATAGGATCGAAGCATATTTAATTGTATCATATGAAGTTGGGGTATTCGTCAACAGTATTAGCGAGGAAAACATATTTTTACATAATACTGACATAACACGTTTCATCCCCCTACCCCCCAGAGCCGCCCCCTTAAAAATTTTAAATGGCAAGGGGGTTATATGACGCCTCATTTGAAAGGTCTTCGCATTGCCTACATTTTGGGGTTTTGTTTTTTAAAATCGGTCGATTCGTTTTTGAGATATTAAGGGAAAAGTGTTTGAGTTTATTAAAACAAAAAGGTGCTTGTAAAACGCATAGTACGCTGTTGTCATAATGCATTATTGGATGTTTTTTTTTTGTCAGTACTTGTCAAAGTGTTTGGCATTAATTGTTGATGTTTGTTTAAGCTGCTTAATTAGTGTGGCGCGTAGTGATATTTAGTAAATTTTTAAAGTTCTCTTGATAATTATTAAAAATAGGGTACACTTTGGGTGAAAAAGTTGAAATTGTGTTAATTTATGGAGCTGAAAATCAATGTGCTCGACAAACCGCAGCTACATTTAATGAACGGCATCCAGATAAGCCTACGTCCCATAGGTATGTCCTAGACCTTATAGCAAAATTTCTGAGACTGGATCTGTTTCGAATAGAAAACGTACTGAACCCAGAGTTTTAAACCAGGCCACTCAAATTGAGATATTAGGACATTTTGGTATAAATCCCAGAAGTTCGCTCCGCTCAATTGCTGCCGCAACTGACATTTCATTAGGTTCAGTTCATAAAGTAGCAAAACTTCATAAATTGCATCCCTACCAAATGCAAATCTGCCATGAGCTAAATGAAGACGATTTTGACAGGAGTATTGAATTTTGTGAACAAATGACTGGCATGATTAATAATAATAATAATGAAATATTGAAGAATACTTGTTTCAGTGATGAATGCACATTTTATTTAAACGGATTTGTAAATAGACACAACAGTAGATATTGGAGTAACGAAAATCCACACATTTTTACAGAAGGACATACTCAGTATCCCGAAAAACTTAATGTGTGGGCAGGTACTTTAGGAGATCAAGTGATTGGACCTTTGTTCATCGAAGGAAATTTGAATCCACTAATAACTGAAGCAGTTGAAAATCAACGTGATGCAGATGGTAATTTACTATTTGATGAGGAACAACTATACTTTCAGCAGGACGGTGCCCCTCCTCATTATGTTTTACCGGTTCGGCAGTGGTTGCAGAATACATCTCCCGGTAAATAGATAGGTCGAAGATGAGCTATAGAGTGGCCAGCTAGGTCCCCCGACTTAACTCCCTTAGATTTTTTTCTGTGGGGCCATTTAAAATCGGTTGTTTATACGCCTCAACCGCAAAGTATAGCCGAGCTCCGTCAATGAATAATTGAAGAATGTCGATCAATTCCAAGACATGTTTTCCTAAACGTCAGGGAACACGGTTATATTGTTGCTTAGCCAACAATGGACAGCATTTTGAGCAGTTATTGAGATAATAACATTCCAAATAAGTTTTTATTTCCAATAATTATTTGTATTTTTAATACTGATTATCAATAAAAATGTTATCAATAAGTATACACGGTCCTTTTTGTTTTAATAAACTCAAACACTTTTCCCTTAATATCTCAAAAACGAATCGACCGATTTTAAAAAACAAAACGCCGAAATGTAGGCAATACGAAGACCTTTCAAATGAGGTGCACATAAGCCCCCTTGCCATTTAAAATTTTTAAGGGGGCGGCTCAGTGGGGTAGGGGGATGAAACGTGTTATGTCACTATTTTGTAAAAATATGTCCCCCTCGCTAATACTGTTGACGTGTCTCGGCGATTTTTTCAGAAAGCCTTGTGCACCGAGATATTGGGGGTGGGAAGTTTTCAAATGAACACCCTGTATATGTTTTATGATGAAACGAATCGTGTGGTATTGTAATGTCTGTTTACGTAGGTTTTCTAAAAACAGAATATTCAAGTTTATTATTTGAATTCAATTTAATTAAAATTTAGTTTCGGAAAAAACGCTACCAAACAAACATGTCTAACTTCCGTTTCCGGTTTTGGATTATTTTGAAAAGCTTAACTAGAACTACAATTTTCAATATACCTTTTGATTTCAAATTTCATCAAAGTATGAGAAAATAAGAAAAATTAGTGGCATTATATGTACTTATAGGAATATGCAAATTATTTATTGTACAATTTAAGAAATCACTACTACAATAGCAAACCATGAAATGTTAGTTTATCCTTCTGGTAGTGTGGTAACTCTATAATTTGTTCTAGAATTCAAGAAGTGCAATTTAGTAAGACGTATCTGTCTTATTTGAGAGTTACAAAACTTCAGACGGAAAGGAATTTTATTTCTTAAAAGGCAAATCACATTTATTCATAATTAATTGTAACTTTAATTTCCTCTTTTGTGCAAAGTCCATATTTTGATTCACAAATGAAGAACAAGAATATTATCTTTAAGTATTGTACTTTTCCATAATTTAAGGTGCTCAGGAATGTCGGATAATTTTTAACAAGACATCATCATTGAAACATAACGAGTTCGTGGAGATAACGGTATAATTTTGATAACAAGAAATCGGGGGCGCGGGGAAATCTAGCATTGAAATATCATAAACGTATGTGCATTTCTCAGTAACCGCACGATATTGACGTAACAGTACTGGTTTAGTTATAATCAAGGCTGAAAATCCCAGGGACAAGTTACTTTATGCACTTTGCGAGAATGTGTTGCTGCAGGCAAATGTAAATTGCGACAAGCGTATGCGTATATGAAAGTTATTGCCTGTTAGTATATAAACAGATATCTTTACGTGGATTTGGAAAGTTTTGTTTTCCGCATCCCTGAAAAAACTGGTTTCATTCATGTGAAACCGGAAGCGGAAAGAAAAGGAATTTTTTAAATTGGTAGTACAATGTGACACGGCATACTTAAAAAAACTCTATGGTGTTTTAGCTTTGAGAATGACAATGTTTGAAAATGATGGTTTATAAAAACACTTATATCAAAGGGTACAATTAGCTGTCGGATTAACGCCACGGGACCTTATTTGCAAACGCTTTACTTTCTTGGTCTTAAACACTAGGGCTAGGTGGCATGGCATAATGAGTTTCGATACCAATTTGGTATCGATAATATACAAAAGTATCGAAATATCAGAAATATAGAAGTATCGAAGTATTGAAAGTACCACTTTGTGCCTCATTTTGCATAAATTAGCCAATTTCAAGTAGTGAGCCAACAATTTATGGTGCGATTTTTAAAAATAATTGTATCCTCTTTAATGCTTCTACATCTACATCGGTTGACGGTTCGATCTGAAATTTTAATTATTACTAACTTCCAACTCGTATCTAAAAGTAACTAATTTCAGTCCGTTTGACCTTTAAATTAAATTCTAAATCAATAAATCCCAACATAAGAAAAGATTTTTTTCTGCTGCATCAATTTAGTTATTTCAAATACTAATCCAAATACAATTAATTTCAGTGCGATTTAAAACTTGTTGTTAGAGCTTGAAGGAAAATTTCAAGTCAATAAATTCAAACATGGCAAAAGTGGAAGCGCTTTAATTTAGATAGATAAATATTTAAGCAAATGCAATTAATTTCAATCCAATTGAAACCTTAAACTGAGAGTTTTAAAATCAGATTTTAAAGAAATAAATCCATTATGACAGAGGACTTATACTGCTGCATTAATTTAGACTCCTAGCGCCGTAATTCTCCACAACAGCGTTGGAATGATTGCGTGCGACCGCAGGCGGACGGAAATTACTCAAGTAAAGACTGTTCGCTCACGCAGGCACCCGAAAGCTGAGACAGCCGACAGTCTTTAATATGTAGATATATAAATATGAGATATTTGGATTATTTTTTTTAAATCAGATTTCGCAAGCTTTCTGTTACGTTTTTGGTGTTTACCGAGCTTTTTGTTAAAAATCAAATCATAATGATAAAACGTATAATTTTAACCCTACATTTTCCTTGTATCTACCGTTTTAAATTCAAAGAGCACTTGGCCCTTGGCATTAGAAAAAGTTTTAATAATGTGAGAGCACTGTTGACAGTGTTGATAGTCACAGGTGCGGTTGATAAATTGTAACCTGTTTTCTAATTCGTGATATTGTTTCGTTTTGATAAATATTCAATTGTATATTTAATTACATGGAACTGTTTCATGTAAAGGATTGGCAGCACACCCCTGTGTATATGATTTTCAAAACCCAAACTCTCTGCAATTCAAAATTCTATTCAAATACAGCCCCAAATTATGATTCAAACGATAATATTCATTCACCTAACGGTTCAGAAACAGAAATGTTGCATTCAAATTCTAATAAAAAGTACAATAGGTGCGTCTGAAAGGTATACACAAACCAAGATGCCTGCACATAACTAGTATAAACTTTAAGGATTAATTTCACACATCAAAACCATATCAAAAATTACGATATAGGGAGCCGAAAACGTTACGAATTTACAGCATACGAGAGAGGGAACGGTCTAGTCGTTTTTTGCCGATTACTTTAGTAGGTAGTAAAAGTACCGACTCTATTTTGTTATTGCTATGATATGTAAAACTTACCCTCGGTACTTACTCTCAAAGTTTGTACAAACTTGTAGACCTCACGCTATCTATATATTGAAATTCAGTTTAATTTATTCAATTCTCAGGATTTTTAGACTTTTATGTAGTCTATGATTTTCCTGGGGGGGGGGGGGGGGGGCATATTTCCTGTTTCTTCAGGCATAATACGAGGGCGGGATGATAGTAATTGGTTAGCCTAGCAATGAAAGACCGATTTTATGTTTTCAAAATTATTTTAATTTTTCAACATAATCTCCTGACAGCTGAATACATTTTGTCCAACGATGCTCTAAGGCTTTGATCCCATCACGGAACGTGTTCTCGCCAAGGCCTGCAAAATAGGAGTCCACAGCGATCTTGGCCTCTTCATCGGATGAAAATCTCTGTCCACCTAGGAAAAATTCCAGCTTAGGGAATAAGTGGAAGTCAGAAGGAGCCAAATCCGGCGAATACGGTGCGTGTGGAATCAAATCGTACTTCAATTCGTTGATTTTAGTGATGGCAGTAACACAGGTGTGAGGACGAGCATTATCTTGGTGAAAAATGATTTTTTTACGCGCTAAATCTGGCCTTTTTTGATGACTATTTTGGGGTAGCTGGTCCAAAAGGTTCGCCATGTATCGGTTTTCTTTTTGGAAGATAATCGATTATCAAAATCCCTTTTGCATCCCAGAACACTGATGCCATGACCTTGCCAGCTGATTTGAAGGTCTTTGCTTTCTTTGGAGCCGAGCCACCAGGTTCTGTCGATTGCTTTGATTGCAGTTTCGTTTCTGGCGTATAGTAGTGGATACAGGTTTTATCGGTGGTAACAAATTAACGCACAAAATCAGTGCTATTCTTCATAAAACGGTCCGGACACTATTGGGAAATCTGCATTCGCACTCGTTTTTGATCGAGTGTAAGCAAACGCGGCACCCATCGCGCGGACAGCTTTTTCATACCCAATTATTGGGTTAAAATATTAAACACTCGCTCTTTTGAGTTGCCCACAACATTATCTATTTCAGCCAATTTCAGTCGTCTGTGTTTCAAAACGATATTATGGATTTTGCTGACCATTTCTGTTGTAGTGACACTTTTTGGGCGTCCAGAACTGTGTTCATCTTGGATGCACGTACGACCCCGTTTAAACTCAGCCACCCAATTTTTACGGTCGCATGTGATGGAGCACTTTCACCTAATACACTTTGCATCTCTTCAAAATTTTCTGCACCTTTTAATCCTTTTAAATGTAACAATTTAATATCAGCACGATGCTCAATATATTCTATTGTTAGAAGAACAGAAAACACGTTTTCTCTGAGCAGTTGCTGACAACAAACTATTTGACAGATGGCCTCTGTATTTTCAGTGTTGTCAACTAAAAGATGGAACTTTAAAATTATGTATAAATATTTTACACGCTAGCCCCACATATGTAGACGCTAACCAATTATCATCCCGCCCTCGTATAAGCCTTTCCAAGAAATTTAAACCTGCTGCGCATTAGTGCGTCACAATGGCAGAGCATGTGTTCTGTAGATGCACAGAGTTTGCAGATTTCAGTGTCGGTTTTACCCATCTTTTTGAGATGATGTCTCAGCGGGCCGTGGCCTGTTATGAGACTGGTTATTAATTTGATATCCGTCTTTTCTTCGAGACGGTTTTAGCATCCACTGACGAGTATTTTATAAACTTTTTTTGCCTGATTTTGCCCTGGAGTGCTATTGCAGTAGGATTTGTTTTGGTGTTTTTCCCATTTTTGCACCTCTGCTATGTGGCCTTTGGTTATTCCACAAAACGGTTTTGGTCCGATAAATGGCGTATTTGCTCCTTCTTTTGAAAGAGCGTCGGCAGTTTTATTTCCTGAAATTTCACATAGGTGACAATGGGCTTCATAACCATTACATACGACCAATAGATCATTTCTGCCTTTAGGCTCTAAGTCGTCTTTCCAAACAACTTATAGCATGTCCATAATGCTATTGTTGCTTTTGTAAGAGTCCTTTCCAAATCAATATTCCAGGTAAGTTTTTGGCCAACAAAAATTCCCAGATACTTGAGTTGTAACTGTGTTCCATTCAGCATGAGAGCTTTTAAATTGAGTTCCTTTCTTTTGGTGAATGGGGCTATAACAGTTTTGTTCGAATTTACAACTAGTTGTTCGACCAAACACCATTTGTTTATTATATTGATAGCTATTTGCATGCGGCTTGAAATAGCCGCACCATGCTTGCCTCTTCCAATAATAACAAGATCGTCTGCATATACTGAGACGTTAAAGCCATGTTTATCCAACTTGCCTAAAAGATTATCCACGACTAGTGAGATGACTAGAGATGATAAGACTCTGCCCTGCGAACATCTTCTAGTTGTAGAAACGGTCATCGATTCACTCCCAATACAAGTCGTTATTCTACGGCTAAAAGCATGTTTTGGAATTTAATTTCAATTGCATTATCATATCTGTATCTTGCTTGAGAATTTGATATTGATATTGCTGGGTTTAGCTAGAGTGGATTCGAATTCTAATAAAGTTTACGAATTCTTCGTTCGAGTTTATGGTTATCATGCTCAGCCTTCCTACTACTACTTCACTTTTCAACAAAACGACCTCGTTTACTATTTTTTATAGTTCCGTAATAACAAACCATATTATTGATAGATATCTTGAATGCTTTCAACAGAAGTATTTTATCAGTATTGCCTACTTTACCTATAGCACATGATGACGTAATTATACTTGAGAATTCGTCGTGAGGCAAGCCTGCTAGTACACATCATGCAATGTAGTAGAATACACATGAGTTTAAATGTTACCTTTTGTGTAGCAAGATTTGAAAGATCTTAATATTATCTAAAGGTTCATATTTAAGATTAAGTTGCTTTATCAGCAAGTGGAGAAGTACGAATTATACAGTTTCAAGGTTTAAAAATATTTGTTTGTGTGTCCCACTTTTTCATTGTTGCTAGTCGAGATAAAATTGTAGATTCACCTGCTTATTTCTGATTGATTTTTAATGTCAAACAATTTTTTTCGGTAAAAAATTTTTTTTAAGACATCGATTTTCTTATTTTAATACTGCTTCACTACTTCAATCATCATTATATGGCATGGAGCCGGCATTGCTGCCAATCCTGGATTACGCCAGCCCCACCCCATGCCGGCAGGTAGGTAAGAATTTCAGTGGTGGGTTGGGATCAGGTGGGGCGTTGCTAACTATTAACATGCTCGCAATGCATACCGCAAAACACTGCTGCTGCAACACCGGGTAGTTAGTAAGCTGCGCATCAATGGGTGTTAATCACATAACCATGATAGTAGTAGCAGATATTTGCGGCTATGGTTTAACTTTATTTTTCACATCTTCTCTTACATACAAATGCACAATGAGTCATGTAGAAGGGTGCTACACCTCTAAGAAGTGCAAGAGATTATTTGAGTTTTCTCTACGAGACATTCAACAGTTCTGTGATTTCGAATAATTTTCCGGAAACAATTGTAGAACATTTTGGTCACCCTGTAGTCCAGGCTTAAACCTTGCGATTACTGTATTTGGAAATTTTGAAAAAACAATATTTTAGCATATGGGCAACAAACTGTTACAAAACTTAGTGTAACTGTATTGCTAAAGCCAAATAGTAGCCAATAATCTATAATAAACCGATTAGAAACGGTAGTGAAACAAAACGGTAGGCATATTAATAACCTGCAATTCATTATTACCCATGTTGTAAAAAATATTTTAGTAAGTTGGTCTTATTGTTCGAAATGTTGAGTTAATTGTGCTTTATGCTGTAGATGGCATGATGAAATGATTCAGAAACAGTAGACACGAGGGAAGCCTTGGCAATTTAGTACAATTACTGAATATTGTTTGTTTTTTTATTTATTTAGTGTGAAGGGCCCATTACAAGCGAGTGGAGAAACCGCGTAATTGACTCTAGGCAATTTATTTTTATTTTAAAACCGCACACTGTGCAATAGGGCAACTTTCCTCTAAAATGAAAGTTTCTTTGAAAAGTTTAATTACCCTAGAAAACTCAGAAGCCAGGATTCGTCGGAAATAAACAGAAAACTGTGAGTATAAAATTATATACAATTTTTATTATCCTTATTTATATAATTTTAAATATTTGTGAGTGTATTTCTTGTAATTAAATTATATTATATGATTTACAAAATTAAATAACAAACAAACAAACAAACAGCCCCTCTGGAACGGTACGTCACCGAACTGATTAACCCTTCCAAAACTATTCAACTAGGAAATTCTTTGGTGTTTTTCCTATTTTCGCACCTCTTCTGCTATGCGGCCTTTGGTAATTTCACAATACAAAACAGTTCTAGTCCGATAAATGGCGTCTTTGCTCCTTCTTTTGCAAGAGCGTCGGCGATTTTATTCCTGGAATTTCTTCGTGGTCTGGCACCTACATTAATGTTTATGTGTTGTTTTTGCCCAGTTGCTTCAAGAATTGTCTGCAGTCTCAAGCTATTCTAGACTCATTAATGTTAAATCTAGGAGCTTTTAGGGTAGCCTGGCTGTCTGATGTAATGAATGTAAATAGTAGCTCCACGCAAGCCCTATTAGGTCTATTGCGTGGATTTCTTTCTGAAAGATAGATGGGTCGCTTCCTAAAGATTTTGAAATCCTACATCTAGGCTTTAAGAAGCCTATTCCAACCTCTTTATCTATTTTAGAGCTATCTGTATACCAATTGTTTGCTTTGTGCTCTTGCTGTTCTACTCTCTTCGCGGCTATTAATAACTACTTTAATCGGATAGTTTAAATCGTACTGTGCTGACATTGTATCTGTAGGTTTGGTTGCGGATTCTAGTTCAAATAACTTCACAATCTTTAAATAACCAACCAAATCTCCTGGCTTAAATTGGGTTACCTGTTGCAGCCTGAGACTACTCAGCCTTGCCTCCTTTCTTACACATATGTGTGAAAGTAAGAGGTTTAGCAATGTCTCTTTTGCTGGTGTAGGACATGAGCTCATGGCTCCTGTGATTCCTACACAGGCAAGTCGTCAAAGTCTGCGTAGCTTGTTAACAGCTACACTTTGCTTCGTTTTTTGCCACCATGTAAGTGAAACATAGGTGACAATGGGCTTTATAACCATTTCATACGACCAATAGATCATTTTTGCCTTTAGGCTCTAAGTCTTTTCGAACAACTTATAGCATGTCCATAATGCTATTGTTGCTTTTGTAAGAGTCCTTTCCAAATCAATGTTCCAGGTAAGTTTTTGGTCAACAAAAATTCCCAGATACTTAACTTTCCTGGAGAGTTGTAACTGGGTTCCATTCAGCATGGAAGCTTTTCAATTGAGTTTTCTACTTTTAGTGAATGGGACTATAACGGTTTTGTTCAAATTTACAACTAGTTGTTCGTTCAAACACCATTTGCTTATTATATTGAGAGCTATTTGCATGCGGCTTGAAATAGCCGCACCATGCTTGCCTCTTACAATAATAATAAGATCGTCTGCATATACTGAGACGTTAAAGCCATGTTTATCCAACTTGCCTAAAAGATTATCCACGACTAGTGAGATGACTAGAGATGATAAGACTCTGCCCTGCGAACATCTTCTAGTTGTAGAAACGGTCATCGATTCACTCCCAATACAAGTCGTTATTCTACGGCTAAAAGCATGTTTTGGAATTCAATTTCAATTGCATTATCATATCTGTATTTTGCTTGAGAATTTGATATTGATATTGCTGGGTTTAGCTAGAGTGGATTCGAATTCTAATAAAGTTTACGAATTCTTCGTTCGAGTTTATGGTTATGATGCTCAGCCTTCCTACTACTACTTCACTTTTCAACAAAACGACCTCATTTTCTATTTTTTATGGTTCCGTAATAACAAACCATATCATCGATAGATATCTTGAATTTTTTCAACAGAAGTATTTTATCAGTAGTGCCCACTTTACCTATAGCACATGATGACGTAATTACACTTGAGAATTCGTTGTGAGGCAAGCCTGCTAGTACACATCATGCAATGTAGTAGAATACATATGAGTTTAAATGTTATCTTTTGTCTAGCAAGTCTTGAAAGATCTCAATATCAAAAGGTTCATATTTAAGATTAAGTTGTTTTATCAACAAGTGGAGAAATACGAATTATACAATTTCAAGGTTTAAAAATATTTGTTTGTGTGTCCCACTTTTTCATTGTTGCTAGCCGAGATAAAGTTCACCTGCTTATTTCTGATTGATTTTTAATCTCAAACAATTTCGGTAACAAAATTTTTTTTTAAGAAATTGATTTTCTTGTTTTAATATTTCTTCACTGCTTCAATTATTATTATATGGCATGGAGCAGGCATTGCTGCCAATTCTGGATTACGCCAGCCCCAACCCATGCCAGCAGGTAGGTAAGAATTTCAGTGGTGGGTTGGGATCAGGTGGGGCGTTGCTAAGTATTAACATGCTCGTAATGCATACCGCAAGACACCGCTGCTGCAACACCGGGTAGTTATTAAGCTACGCATCAATGGGTGTTGATTACATAACCATGATAGTAGTAGCAGATATTTGCGGCTATGGTTTAACTTTATTTTTCACATCTTCTCTTTCCAAGTAATAGGTAATCTTTAATAACCGATTTACATTTAAAATAAAATGCCTATATATGAAAGTAGACAAAACTTAGTAGGCAAGTGAAGATTACTTGCTGAATAAACTTATACTTATAATTTTTGGTATACTTAACAAAAGTCTGTTGAATACAAAGTCACAAAAATAAAATATATTTTGTTTTGTTTATTGCATAAGAGATTATATACAAACGCACAATGAGTCTAGATAAACATTATAACCTATTTTCTAAAAAATTTTTTAATAAGTAGGTCTTATTGTTACAAATGTTGAGGTAATTGTGCTTTGTGCTGTAGATGGCATGAAATGATTCAGAAACAGTAGACTTGGGCGAAGTTTTGGCAATTTAGTACAATTACTGAATATTGTTTGTTTTTTTTGTTTATTTAGTGTGAAGGGGCCACTACAAGCCAATGAAGAAACCAGTAATTGACTCCAAGCAATTTATTTTTATTTTAAAACCGCACACTGTGTAATAGGGCAACTTTCCTCTAAAATGAAAGTTTCTTAAAAAGTTGAATTACCCTAGATAACTTAGAAGCCAAGATTCGTCGGAAATAAACAGAAAACTGTGAGTATATACAATTTTTATTATTCTTATTTATATAATTTTAAATATTTGTGAGCGTATTTCTTGTAATTAAATTATATTATATGGTTTACAAAATTAATTAACAAACAAACCGTCCCTCTGGAACGGTACGTCACTGGACTGATTAACCCCTCCAAAACTGTACGTCCCTGGAGTGGTAGTATTATTTTTTTATGATGTTGACACCGAACAGCGAATTGCTTGACAAAATTGCTGACGACTTGATCTCTGCAAATAAAGACATTTCGCACACAAAAGCAATTTATATACTCTGGAAGCAGTCTGCCTTATGTCTGTAATAAAACAATCACTAATTAAACAGTTCGTTGGTCTACTGTTACTTCTTCGAGCTCTCTTTGAGGTTTGCTGTTATCTGGGATGGAAAAGTTAGGTTGTTGTGTGTTTTCAAGGGTTTGTTTTTTATCAGGTACGTAAAGAAACTATTCTTTACTGGTTTTCATTGAATTAGTGGTTTGTGAATCGAATATACGATGGTTAGTGCCAAATGCACAGGATACAACGTAATGATTTTACTTTGATCTTTGACCAATTCCAATTGTTTCCAGATTTCCACAGGGAAAAAATTAATATAAACTATTTTTGAAAGTTTCTAAAAGTATCAAAAAATATCGGGTAATTAAGCCTTCATAGGTTAGTCGAAATAAAATAAATTTTACGTAGCATAATTCTGACAACCGGTCGGTCGGAAAATAAAATAAAAAAATTATTCAAATAAAACCGAGGGTTTGCTTCCCCGATTTTATTTAAATGTATCAAACTTTCTGGATAATAACGGTTGCATAAAACCGAGGCATCGTTTCCCCGATTTTACCCAAATGGAAATAAGATTTCTGGTAGTTTAATAATTCAAAGAAAACCTAAGGGTTGCTTCCTCGATTTTATTCAAATAATTAATCTTTCTAGAAAATAACGGTTGTGCAAAATTAAGGGATCGTTTCCACGATTTTACTCAAACGAAAATAAAATTTCTGGCAATTTAATGATTTAAACAAAGCCAAATGATCACTTTCACGAGTTTATTTAAATACATCAAACTTGCGGGTAAATAAAGGTTTTTAATTCAAATAAGTTTCTTTGAAGAAAAAGGTTTGTTCTGGTTCGCAGGGCTAGTCGGAAATAACTTTGAAACAATTCTGCAAAAATAATTAATAATTTTGGGCAGACAGACAGACGGGTTTTATACCTGATGAAAGTGGTAGGGAGATCAGATGGGAGGCGAGCTTCTCCAAAGAACGGCGCTCTGGAGCGATTACTCCGCCCGTTAAAATCCACTTGAAGCGCCACCAGTTTTCTTGCAACCAATGCAAGAAAACAAATTTGCATGATTGTTAAATTTGTTGCAGCCAGGTTGGCTCGTTACAACTGCCTATGAATTTCTTTTTAAATTTTTATGGGATGAGGTTTTTTCCTACGGGGGTGATTTGCCGCGCCCTAGAAAAAATCTTAAGGGCGCCCATGGAAAGCCGTGTAGAACCATAAACAGAAGCTTATATTTTTTCATGATTAAAAGATAACTGAGAAATGTAGGAGCACATAAATACAATAATAATTGGATTAGCAGCAACACGGTAAAATACTGCAAAAGATTAACAATAGGCTGGATAAGACCTCTACCCATCTACTGCAGCTCCCTTATTTGATGGTAAAGTATGATAAGGATAATCATATATTTAACAAACAAAGACTTGATACGTTATTGAAATTACTTTAATCCAAAAATTCCCTTTTTTATTATCGGCCCTAAAACTTGCTTAAAATGAATAAAGTTAGATGAGCAAATATTTGTTTAATCTTACCAATTAGTTGATTAAACTAGGCTGATAAGTTAATACATCTCAAAAGATTAAAATAAAGGTAAGTACATAAAAGAGTGAACTTAAATCTTTAGTTTCGTGATAAATTGATAAGAAACACGGGCAGTAACAAAAAAAAATAAAAACAATAATGCAATGGTATCTACGCACATTTCTCAATTATAAAAAAAAAAACAAGAAAAATACCTTTAAAAGTTTGTGCACTTTAATCCACTAAGCAACTATTCAAAATGTAATCATAGATAATTGTAATTGATGAAATATTTTTATAAGTGGCTTAATCAATCATTCTTATGGATATATTATTTATGGCAAGTAGTTTTTTCTATAGTTCAAAATGAACCAACAAAATCCAGTATTTAGTGCAGCGGAAAAATTAAATTACCAAGAAAACTAGTTTAAACCAGAAAAGATTAAGTAAGCAATTTTACATTTAATAGGCAACAAAAACGTAAATTATGGTTGCATTTATTATGCCTTAGTACTTAAGTTCTAGTACAAAAATATTTTAATATTGCTTCATAATTATTTATTAAATTCATATAGTACACAACAAACTTTCGATTGTTAATTGCACCAAACAAAAAGCGATCATTATAAAACAAACAGGATTGTGCATAGAGTACATATACATGAGATATTTCTTTTAATACAAACTAAAATACGAGAGAGATATAAATGCTTCTTATTATGGGATTTAAAATTAACTAGAACTGGAATTTCCAATTTGCTAGAGGGTCAATTAAAGTCAAAGTAAAAAAAAAAGAGGTATGGGATTTCCTGGACAGCCTCTTGCTGAAAGGTGGCAGCCAGAGGTTAGAGAGTCTGTTGTTTATGGCGTTACGACTATTAAGTAGTTATTATACTGGGTGACCCGAAAAAACACATTAATGATTTATTTATTTAAAAATAAAATATCTTAAATAAAGGTTGTTCAGTGATTGGCAACGTCATCGTTTTTTTTAATAACGTTGTGGCCGTGTTGCTTTCATGCAGATAGTTTACTTTCGGTATAGGATTAGTAAAGTTCAGTGCCGATCCGTCCTATTAGGCAGGGTAGACAGTGCCTACCCATAACTTTTCAAATAAAAAATCAAATTCTAAATTTCTACAAAAAAAATTACTTTTATAGCCATACAGTTTTTATTTAACACTATCGCGTTAGATAAAAAATTAGGCTCCAAACAAAAAGTGGGAGTAAATGTATTCGTAATCAGCCTTTACGTCCCACTGCTGGGCACCGGCACTCTTCTCTGCCACGTACTCTCCTTAGCGCTAAGGTGGAGTACGGGGGACCTACAGTTTAACGTCGAATCCGAACGACTAAATTCCAGAGAAGGTTTCAGGCATTAAGACCCCACGGCTGCCTACACCGGATTGGGGAATTAGAGTGGCGGGTTGCAGCATAGATTTTTATTGCTGCATGGCTTCGGCGGGGAATCGAACCCTAGACCTTCAGCGTTAGAGACTGAGCGCCCAACCTCTGAGCTACCGCCACTCTTCTACAAAAAAAAAATACTTTTATAGCCATACAGTTTTTATTTAACACTATCGCGTTAGATAAAAAATTAGGCTCCAAACAAAAAGTGGGAGTAAATGTATTAACCAGCATATAATTAAATTTTACTTACAGTTACAGCAACAATAGCAGATTAGTTCTAAAACAAAGCAACAGCAAATAAGACAATAAGCGTTGCCTTCAAACACCGTTTTGCATACGCGAGGCCGAGCTTATCGGGCCAAATGATTCGAGCTGCGACACAATCAGCCAATCTATTATTCTTAATACGCTTGCATGCACATTGATACAAATAATGCAATAATCAGATGCAACGAAATAGTGAATATTTCAAAACGCAATAAGCATCGAAAAGGCACGGCCTCTGTAGTTTTTACTTTACTTGCGTCGGTCAGCGGCAATTAGGAGTGGCGTGCAGCTATTGTGTGATTATTTATTTCATACGTAGTTTGCAAATTTGCAGGGAATATGGAAAATTTCGTTGGCCAGCTCTTAAATAAAAAATGTAGGGCTGTTTCAGACAGATGGGAGGAAGAAATCTAGATCTTTTAATACCGAATGGTGTAAAAGAATGGACTGCCTAAGTGGTAACAAAATTAAAAATAGCCAATTTTGCTGAAATTACTTACTATTATCATTTATATTTAACCCCTCAAAAGTATGGTCTGAAACAGTATACTCCGATTTAAAAAATCTTTCAGCTGCAATTAAAAAACATGCGTCGACCAAAACAGCATTTGTCTGATAACTGTTAGATTAAAATTATATGGAAAATCACTTATTAACTTGGTTTTAGACAAAGGTTTACGTTATCAAATTAAAGTCCATAATGACAAAGTGAAATTTAAGAGGGATTTTATGCGTAGATTAATTCATTTAACAGCGGGTCTTGGTAAATTACAGTTGCCGTAATTTTTTTACTTTTCAATTCTAATATTAAATAATTTTTGCCATAGCCTACCCAAAGTTTGAACCCACGGAACACCATTGGTATTGATTTACGAAAATTTCCGATTTTAAAATTTTCACGGAAATACATGTTTCGGGCCTTCAGGAAGTCAAAAATGTGGTTTTATAAATATCGGACTTTACCTTGGAATGTAAAGGTACCTGTATCAGAAATGCATCAATCAAATTAACTTAAAAAAAACAAAAACGGAAGCGGAAATTAGATATGTTTTTGTTCGTATGTTTTTTCAGAAATTGTTGTAAATTTCTAACCGGAATCTGGTAGAATACATTAAGGCTTTTTTTTCGAACTTTCCAGCATGAAAATGGCGACTGTTAAGATTTTTCTAAAACTGTAACGCCTTCACACTCAAAAACGAGTTGCGGGATTGGTATAAACTGTGATTAAAATAGCCCTAAGGGAAAACTATGTACAAGAATGTTTGGAAAATGAAAACGTGGATTTTGTTTACATTTTATAGGTTTAAAAACTAAAAATAAACTACAATTTAATGGGTCCCAATCTCTTAAGCTCCTTGCACACGTACGGTACAAAAATAGTTTGAAAATAGATAACACTGCGATATATTGAACTATGCACACGGGCCGGTACCGGCTGCCGTCGCATTTAAATTTACGCCGATCGACTCCCGACAGCCGGCCGGTAAAATAATCGGTGTATTTTTTAAATTACATGCAAGCTTATGCCTGTTTGCAGACAATAATAATGTTTTTTTTGCCGGCGTTAATAAAAATGTCCAGGTTCGTCTGCAGGTGCAGTTGCAGTTAAAGTTCCTGTTGCGTGCAGAAGTGTTCGTCTATAGCTTTTACCATGAAAAATTTAGATACTGAAAGTAATTAAAAATTGCCGGCTATGGATTTTTGACATTCCATAATCCATGCCCCTATATTTATTAAACGGCAAACCATCAACATTTTTGTTTAAACTAAGAGTGGGGGTAATTTTTTTCGACCTCTGCCCAATATTTGTTTAACAAATTTTATTTAGTCGTTGGTTTTCACCAATGTCTAGGAATGTTCGTTTTTTAATTTCTCACAAAAAAACTTGGAAAATTGGTATCTGCTACCCCTACAAGTATCAGAAGCGCTTTGTTTGTACATTACGCCTGCCGCATGCTTAAAGCATATGATGTAATGATTAACCTATAGACTACAGCTTATGACTATGATGTATAATATTTTTGGAAACAAGAAAAGTAATTAATTTTTAAGTATATATGTTTAATTTTGAGGAAAAGATGTGTCATAAATTCATCGAAAATTAGCTTAAATAAAACATTCAAAACCGGAAACGGAAGTAAACATGTTTTTTTGGCAGCACAGACTTTATAAACTAAATTTTGTAAATCTGAAAATCTTACAGAATACTTATCGTAGAGCAAGTCTTTTCGAATTTTTGACTGTAACACGTTATTACTCAAAAACGAGTTGACAGGAGATAAAATTTGGTGCCATAATAGCCTTAAACACAATTTTACTGCGTACGGCAATTTTCGCAACCATAATAACTGAGAAGAAAATTTTGGAAATATTCCTAAACAGGATACAAGTTTTAGAAATTTTGTTGGCAGATGGGCTACAGTTTGGTTAGTGTCGCAACGCGCTAATTACTTATTTACACTGTGACACCTTGTATGAATTTTTGAAATTTAGAAATTAATGCTTTTCTATTTAATAAACGGGGGCGATAAATTATTTCCGTTTAAACTGAATTAACTGATCAATGCTAGTAAATTATGATTCTATATTTAATTTTAAGATGCGGTGATATTTGGAAAAGGGAGGATCCTCTTTTCGGACGGAGGCCCTAAGCGCAAACGTATTGTGAAGGCCACCAGCTCGTGCGTGGGCCTACCGAAAATTAAAAATAAACAAATAGATTGATGATTTACTGATGCACTGCAGTGTCTCAACAATCGTCTTCCGGTGCCCGTCTAAATGTGCGCGTGCATTATAAGCATAGCGAGACCCAGACACATGTGGTCTAGGTTTTTAACCCTGTCTACTAAATAAAGTAGAGATGAGGTATTACTGAACAAATCGTTTCTTCGGAACGACTCATTAGTTGCAATCCTATAAGTTGATGTAGCCTTTTAAGTTCAAATCCTTCCCTAGGGAATATTTTTTTAGTCAATAAATGCGGGTATATTAGATGCGCGAGTCCAGGAATGAAAATTGGAGTCGCAGTCAAGTACAAATGCTTGCATCCGATAATGTCTTTAAGGCAGGAAGTCGCATATCACCCATATAATTTTTACTGTCGTAAATAGAATTTGACATTTTATGAATTTGCCTTACTTATTTATGAAAACTGTTGTTTGATAGAATCGATTCCGATATTCCATGCAAGGAATTGGAAGTGGGACAAATCAATTAAATCACGAAAACGAAAGAGACTGCCCATCTCTAAAAAGTAGTTGGTTACGCCGTTTTTATTGATTTTTTAATGTTTTTCGTCTCCTCCAATCTTCGCCGAACAGTTAAAAAAGCAAATTTTTGCTTCAATGTCGAGTGTTGGCTGAAAATAGTTTCGGTTCCTAACGGAACTTGTATTCTTATATCCCTGTCGATTATTATTTTAAACGAAATTTAACGAGAGCTTAACCAACGGTAGTCATGTCAAAAGTATAATCTGTATCTTATGTTGAGGCTAGAATCCGGTGAATACGGTGCGTGTGGAAGTAAATTGTACTTCAATTTGTTGATTTTAGCCATGGCAGTAACACAGGTGTGAGGACGTGCATTATCTTGGTGAAAAATGATTTTACGAGCTAAACCTGGCCTTTTTTGATGAATATTTTGGCGTAGCTGGTCCAAAAGGTTAGCGTTGTATTCGCCAGTTATCGTTTTTCTTTTTGGAAGATAATCGATCATCAAAAACCCTTTTGCATCCCACAACACTGATGATATGACCTTGGCAGCTGATTTGAAGGTCTTTGCTTTCCTTGGAGCCGAGCTACCAGGTTCTGTCCATTGCTTTGATTGCAGTTTCGTTTCTGGCGTATGGTAGTGGACCCAGGTTTCATCGGTGGTGACAAATCGACGCACAAAATCAGTGGTATTCTTCATAAAACGGTCCAGACACTCTTGGGAAATCTGCATTCGCACACGTTTTTGATCGAGTGTAAGCAAACGCGGCACCCATCGCGCGGACAAAATTTTTTTGTACCCAATTCTTGGGTTAAAATATTGATAATTTGGTCTTTTGAAATGCTCACAACATTAGCTATTTCAGCCAATTTCAGTCGTCTGTCTTTCAAAACCAAATTATAGATTTTGCTGACCATTTCTGTTGTAGTAACACTTCTTGGGCGTCCAGAACGGTGTTCATCTTGGATGCACGTACGACCCCGTTTGAACTCAGCCAGCCAATTTTTTACGGTCGCATATGATGGAGCACTTTCACCCAATATACTTTGAATCTCTTAAAAAATTTCTGCACCTTTTTAAAGCCTTTTAAATGCAAAAATTTAATAACAGCACGATGCTAAATATATTTCATTGTTACTAAAACACAAAACACGTTTTCTCTGAACAGCTGCTAACAACAAACTATTTGACAGATGGCCTCTATATTTTCAGTGTTGCCAACTACAAGCTGGAACTTTATAATTATGTATAAATATTTTACATGCTAGCGCCATATGTGTGGAAGCTAACCAGTTATCATCCCGCCCTCGTATACATATAAGATGATAATTTTAAGCTATTCTATTTAGTTTAGTTTTACGAGATACGACATAAACTTGTGTTATTTAACGGCAATCATGATCAAATTTTGAACCATTAAATTGCTTATTTTTTTTTTGTTTTCAACGATATAAGATTTTAAGTACTTATTTTTAAAAACTTTAAAGATATTGAATAAGAAAACATTTAATGACAGATATCACGATGTGTCATAGACAAACATTGTTTTGTAATATGTACGAAATCGCCAAACAAGTGATAAACTAACAATCGACTGTTTTGTGTAATTCCTAAGTGTCAAGTTGTAACTATTTCTAAGTGTTTATACACAGTGCGCAGTGTTTTAAATTATAATTCAGCATGAATAATTATTTAAGTTTAGAAAAATACGATATGGTTGAGTGCTAAGTCCTAAATCACAAAAATGCAAGGGTCGCAATTAATCTTTACGAAGAATGATATTCAAGTATTAGCTGCATTTAGATTATACAATGTGAAATTTTAAAAGACTCAAAGGTGCAAAGAATATTGAAAAAATATAAATACAAACCCTATAAATTTAAAATTTACCTTGGCGATCAGTAAGCCGCTACTGGTCCCCCAAGGTACAATTCTGTCAATGGTTTTCCCAAAGCCAAAGAAATATTTTAAGACTGACAAGGCGAATTTCAGTAACAAGGGTTTAATAAATCGAAAAACAATCATTTTTGGAACACGGAAAATCTCTTGCAAATCATGTTTGGTCACCCACAATATCGATATATTTTAAATGTATGGGTTGGTATTTTCGACACAAACATTATTAACCCTATCTTTTATAATGGAACTTTAACAGAAGAGAGGTATTTGAATTATTTGACTGGTCGATCTCTCATTAAATAGAAGACAAAAAACGTATTACCAACAAGACGGAGCTCCTCCCCATAATAGTCGAATTGTGAATGACTATTTGAACGAAACCTTTACCAATAACTGGATAGGAGCTTACGGTCCAGTAGCTTGGTCACCCAGGTCGCCCGACATAACACCACTTAATTTTTATTTATAGGGATATTAAAAAGATTAAATTTATAAAAATCACTTTGAAAACGGGGATCATTTAAGTGGGAAGATCAAGGAAGTGTTAGCGGGTATTGATGGAAGAAGTCTTAGAAAACGAATAACGTAGTAAGGAGAACCAAGAAATGTATTGAAAATGATACAAATCACTAGAATGTCTTCCATAAATTAATTTAAATCAATGTTCAAACTTAAATGAAAACACTTAATTATTAAATCATTTGCAGTATAAGAAACATTTAGATAGAAAGATATTTTTTAACATTTGTTCATGGCACACTATGATATTGACATCTTGTCATTAATTGTTTTCTTATTTAATAGCATTAAACAAAATAGCAGATAAATGATTATCTGTATATAAAAGACTTAATTACTTTAACAATATTTATTTATTTTAACCTTATACGTATTTCGGCATGTTTACATGCCATTGTCAAAGGTTATAGAAAGTAAACAGTTAGAGTTGTCATAGCAATAGAACTTGGTGACTTGATCTCGGTAATCGTCTGCAGATGACTTGATTTCTTATTCCAAAATATCCAATAGAGAAGAATTTAAGAGATCAATTTGCTTATTCATTAACGATACAGTTTTTAAATATTTGTGATTTTCAAAAGCTTCTAGTATATCTAATTTGCGTTTATAATCACAAAAGTGTAAACATTTTATGGTGTTATTAGATGTCATTGAATGATTGTGTTTTAGTAAGTGTTTAGCGTAACTGGATTTATGTGGGTGTTTGTATTTGTAACAACGTTTCTCTCTCAGCTGCAATCCCTGGATTGATTGGCAGCTTTCCATTTCTGACGCTCGCAAGTCTTTTCCTTTAAGTCTGCGTAATTTCTCGCATCTGCGTATTTCATGACTTACTTCATGAATTCTAGACGTGGCCTTCCTCTGACTTTTTCTCCTATCACGAAGCCTTCTATCTTGTGTACCATATATGGATTGTTCCTATACATGTGTCCAATCCATTTATGTCTTCTTTGTTTTAGAGTTTCTAACAGTAGTCTCTTTTCTTCTACTAGTTCTAGTACTCGGTTATTCGTAACTCTATCCGTCCATTTTATCTTCATCACTCTTCTCCATATCCATAACTCGAAGGCTTCCAGTAGGCGTTCTTCTCTTTTTCGTAGCGTCCATGTCTCTGGTCCATATAGTACGGTACTCGAAATACATGTTTTAATTAGTCTTTTCCTGGTTGTTAGACTTACAATTTGGGATGTCAGTAGTGATTTTTTGTTATTGAAAGCGACCTTAGCTTGTCTTATTTTATTTTTAATATCTTCAGCACTTCTTCCATTCTCATTGATATATATATTACTTCCGAGATACTTATAAGATGTTGTTTGTTTGAGAGTGACGTCGTATATTTTTATTTTTATTTTATTTGCTTCTGGTGGTCTGGAGCATATCATTACTTCCGTTTTGTTTTTGTTAATCTCCATCAAATACTCTCTTAGTGCTTCGTCCATGTATTCTAATGTTCGCTGTAAGTTCCTTTCGTTCGGAGCAATAACCGCTATATCGTCTGCAAATCTTATAGTTTGTATTATTTCTCCTCCTAGTTTTATGCCTGTACAGATCAGATCTCTTTACATTTATTCATTATTTGTTCTACGTAAATATTGAACAGTGCTGAAGACAGATTACAGCCCTGCCTGACTCCTTTTTGAATTTTTGCTTCTCTTATTTCTTGAAATTGTTTTCAATCTCTTCGGCGTACTCTTCGAACCATTTTTCTTTGGCTTTTCTTATTTCTCTATTAACTAGGTTTTTAATTTTATTATATTCTTCTTTGCTTTTATCGTGCTTGTGTTTCCTCCTTTCTTCTATTAAGTTTATGATGTCATTTATCCAAGGTTTTTGTGGGTTCCTTTGGGTATAGCTTATTGTTTCTTCGGCTGTTTCCGCAATGGCTGCTTTTATGTCCTACCATTTTTTATTAATTGATCTTTCTTTGATTATTTCCAATTTTTCTTATATCCTTTGTTGAAACAACTTCAATGTATCATCTTTTAGTTTTTCTGTATCCCATCTTTTTATTTTTAGTTTTTGCATGAATTTTCTTTTGTATTTGAGATTATATTTCATATTTAGTAAACTGTGATCCCTACCGACATCTGCTCCTGGGTAGGTTTTACATTGTCTATTTTGGTTTTTAAGTTTTCTTTCTACTAATATGTAGTCTATCTGGAATCTTGCTACATCTCCGGGCTGTGTCCATGTATATATTCTCCTTTTTGGGTGTTTAAATAACGTGTTTTCAATGACTACTTCTTTGTCTTGACAAAATTCTATTAGTCTTTGCCCTCTTGGGTTTCTTGTATCTAGTCCATAATCTCCTGCTATATATTCTTCCTTCTGTTCCCCTACTACCGCATTCCAGTCTCCCAGTATGATAAGACTTTCTTTTTTATCTACATATTGTAGTAGTTCGTCTAGTTGTTCATAAACTTCTTCAATTTCTTCATCTGTATGTCCCGATGTTGGTATATATACTTGAATGATGGCTATGTCTGTTGGTTCTGCTTCTAATTTGACAAGCATCATTCTCTCGTTGTAGAATAGGTAACTTTTCACCCGTTCACCCCATCTCCTCTTCAATACTATACCAACTCCTTATATTCTATTTTGATCTCCTGAGTACAGAATTCGATATTCATTGCTCCAGAAGTCACCTTCGTCTGGCCATTTAATTTCGCTCATCCCCAAAATTTGAATTTTGAGTCGTTCCATCTCTAACTTTACATTCTCAAGTTTTCCACAACTTCCCAAAGATCTCACGTTCCATGTCGCTATGTTTTCGTAGTAGTTCTTTCCTTTCCTTCTCACGCTATTAGCGGTCTCTTCTAAAGCTGTCCCCACCCGGAGATCCGATCGGGGGACTATTTTACCTCCGAAGTATTTCGTTTCGGAAGAAGCCAACTCTTGTGTGCACTAGGTGCATTAGCTGCAATGAGAAAATAATGTGGTGGATTCTCCTTGCCTTCCACATCGCAATTCTGCAGCCGATTGTAAATGGTTTCCATTTCTTGCCTGCTGATGTCCTTTCTACAGCTGTACCGTTGATTCTCATCTCCACCTGTATAAGGTTTTGCACAAGCTGCTGCCCTTTTGCAGTGTTGATTTTTAATTTTACCCTGAAAATCATGGGTTGCTACTTCCGCTGGATCTGCTGATTAAAGTTTACTTCGTTCGCCTTCTCCATCGTGTAGTATTCATCCGTATCCCTGGACAAGAGGCCCTTACAGGATACTATCAGCCGAGCCAGCTGAGCCCTGGTTTATTTGAGAGGTGTTACTCCTCTATCACTCCCCTATTTATCCTGGCTTGTGACAGGCAGAGCCTGTATCCAATTTTTGGATCCGGGTTGGCTGGGTTTTGTAACAATGTACGTGTTCTTCATACCTAATATCAAAATTTCTAATTGTCTGGCCTATATAAAGCGAATTACAATGCGAACAATTTAATTTGTAAATACCTGATTGTAACAAATCATCTGTTTTTGGTTTTGCATTAAACAAGAGTTTAAGATGTTTCTAGTTGTTTTAAAACTTACTTTATATTTATTTGTTTTGTTTATAATTTTAGCATTTTTTTCTGATTTGTCACCAAAATATGGGATCGAGGCATATTTAATTGTATCGGATGAAGTTGGAGTATTCGGATAAATTTTTTGAATGGCTAATTTATAATAAATAAAGCTGGAATTTATAAATAAAATAGCAGTTGTTAGCTGATCATTTGTTTGGTGATTACCTAGCAACCTATAATCATAGAGTCTATGCTATAATTGAATTGTATTCACTTTATGTTTGCAGTATTGAAATAAATTAATTTAAAGCAACCTGTAAGCATAAATAAAAACAACTTAATTATTAAATCATTTGTAGTATTATTACTTACATTTAGAAAGGTATTTTTTTAATGTTTGTTCATGGCACACTATGATATCTGTTATTATTTGCTTTCTTATTCAATATTTTCGAAGTTTTAAAAATAAGTACTTACAATTTTACATCGTTAAGAAAAATGTTTTTTAATGGTACAAATTTAACCATGATTGATATCTAGAAAAATACAAGTTTGTCATATCTCGAAAACTAAACAAAATAGATTTGCCTAAATATTATTATTTTATACAATCTAAAAACGTTTACAATTTTCCCTTTTACTTATTCTTTGGTATCAGTATTCTTGTGTAGGAAATTTCAAAGATACAATAAAACATTATTTCACATAGGTACTAAATTTTCTTGTTATCTACTTAATCGGTATAATTAATCTCGCAGTACTAAGCCCTACCGGTAGCAAATATCAAGAAAAACATGCTAACAACAGTAATAACAAACAATAACATCTAGACGCAAAACAATATTTGCAATAACACTTCAAACAATTATCAGCTAATTACACGTTATGCGTTCCAAGGAAATGTTCATTAAAGTAAGTTTAGTTTAAAATTATTTGTTAATAGAATACTGAACATTAGCTGCTCTTTAATTATGGTACAGTTAATTGAACAAGAACGCAATAAAATATTAATAGTAGTTGGTTATGGCGATAGGATAAGAACACAACAAGTACGAGTATATGATCGGTTTAATGCACTATACCCAAATTGTAACCATATTACACAGATGAAGTAAGATTATTAGCAAATTAAAGGGACTGAAACTGAAACTGAAGAAGTTAGACAGCTTTTGTATAGAGCAACGCAAACCTTTTTCATAAAGAACCCTTTATTTCTAAAAATTCTATAAAATATAAAATTTAATAGACATACAATTATTATGCACAACTAATTTAAGCTAATAAAATTAAATTTATTAAAATAAATAAAATAATTAATAACTTCAACAGATAATAAATATATGTTGATTATAAAATAAAACTTCAAGCCTTTCTTCATAAATTTAATATATAGATCGTGCTATATGTACATTTCGATTACGATGTAATCATCTACAGTAGCAAATGCTAACTGTTAGCAAATGCTAACTGTTAGCATTTGCTACTGTAGATGATTACATCGTAATCGAAATGTACATATAGCACGATCTATATATTAAATTTATGAAGAAAGGCTTGAAGTTTTATTTTATAATTTATAATATCTTCATATAACTCACAACAATGATTAATATATGTTGACGTTATTAATATACATAAAATAATAATAAATATTTTTAACTGATACTAATCTGAGTTGTTTTTGCGTGCCCCAGTTTGAGAATCACTGCTATAAGGTATTTATTAAGAATCTTCAATTAATAGCCCAATAATTATTAGATTATATTTTGACAGAATAATTTTGCAATGCCTATTCTGTGTTTTTACATAGCTTAAAAATTTAATAATGCCATAGCATCTGTAAAATCACAATTTTTAATAAATATTGAGAAACTGTGAAATAACCTGAAAATTTTCAAAGCAGCTGATATAAATTCAATTGAAACGTCTAAAATCGTAGATCATTATGATCTATGATTCAGCAATTGTGAAATAACTGAATTATTATTTTGAGTTTTTTATTTCTCAAATACTTATGCTTATACTTATACAAAGACGACTCGATGAAGATTTAGATAAATATAATATTTTGTGTAATTTAAAAATTTGTTTTAAACAGATAATTGAAAAATAAAAAAATAATAATACAAAAGTAATCGGCGGTGAGCGGTATTGGAACCTCTGCACTTTCGTTACCGTTGCTGCGTTGCGAGCGTGCAGTGCCCGTTTGCCAACTGTGCTATACATGCTACATGCATACGAGAAAGCGTAATTTCAAAGTTTTAAGCTGAACTGTATCATCAGAATCGTAAATTAAGCTTACCAAAATTTCTACCTAGTGATACGAAAATATGTGTTATACGAGATTTTCAGTTTCCTTATGTTATCTGTATATGTTCGGCTACTCTTGAGTCACATTGTATAAAGAATGGCAGTAAAACTGCATTGCGGGTAGCAAAACTGATGACTAAATGTATAGCGCGAGAAGAAATACCAACAGGTTTAAGACAAAGGATGTCTATTGTCCTCAACCTTGTTAAAAATATACCGAGTGACCGCGAGAAGAGGTAACAATCGGCCATTTACTCAATTTTTATATTATTAATTTTAAATTTATTCTGGGTAATATACACATAATAATGCATATTACGGCATAAAACGGTGTTAATTTGACTTCCGGTTTAATCGGAAGTTTTTTTTTTTATTTCTAATAAAACATTTTGTATATTTTTGCATATTTGGATAGACCTTTTAATTTCCTTTACAGCTATGCATAATACTTGCCCATTAACTTTTAATTTTAGCCGCCAGATGGCGTTTACAAAACCTTAAATACCTACTGATAATAATAATCATAATTATTTTTTTTAAGTTGGCTTTGAAAACAGAAAAATAATGAATTTTAAGTGTTTTTTTTATTAATTTGTTTATATCATTTATTGTTGCAAGAAGATATTGAAAAAATTTAAAAATGCTCAATTTTTAAACGATCATAACTTATTTAAAAAAAATTCCTTTAATGGAATTTTACTGCACTTTTTAAATTATTACTTTATTTGCTTAAATTTTATACCATTAACATACCTTGTTATTTTAAAAATTATTTTGAAAATGTGCAATTTGCGAGTTGAAAACTTCGAGAAGATGATGCAAAATGGGGTTTAACAGTGAACACGGACAACTACAACGGACGACTTAATTCTAAACGCAGGAAAAAGGGATAGGAAAATGTGAAGAGTACAATTATTTGGAAGTGAGAGTAGGAAATTACGGCACTAGTAAAACAGTAGTTGAAGAAAGGATAAAACAATTAATAAATGGAATCATGTGGGACAAACATATACCGAAGAAAGTGAAAAAGAAATATACAATTCACTAATACAGAGATACAAAACGAAACAAAAACGATTGAGAATCATGGAAATATACTTAAACTGAAGGGAGGCATCATCGTTGAGATAAAGAGAAGACGTGTAATATGGTATGGCCATGTCCAAATAATGGAGAAAAGACGAATACCCAAAAGTATTTTGGAATTGACTCTATAAGAAAGAAGGAAGAGAGTAAGGCCCAGAAAAACATATATGGAGAGAGCTGCGAGGTCTAGAAAGAAGAAATTTACAACGAGGAGATTGGATGGATCGGCAACGGTGGAAGTAAATCTTGGAAACCGGAAAGCGCTGGTAAACCGGAAAAGAAAAAAAAGTATATAGTATTGAAAAATGTTGTAGATTATGAAACCATACTTATTGTAGAGATGTATCACTGCTAAGAAAAGAAACAAATTAGTTTTAAAATAAAGAAAATATTTCGGTGTGCGTTCGTGAGAATGGCATCAGAAAAAAGTTTTAATTTTTTAAAAATTATACAATGATATGGTGGAAAAACCTCACAAAAAAGTATTCAAGGTAATGTAAAGCAAGTAGGAACAATATTAAAAAGAAAGCCATTAAGAAAAAAGGCAATAAAACCACACGCAAAGAAAACACACGTAACAAAATAATCTTGAAAATGTAGAAACAGGTCCAAACATGCTCAAAATATCCCAGAGAAAAATTGAGAAAAAGGTTGGAACAAAAAATTAGAAATTGTGTTTCTTTCTTGAATGCTATAGATTCGTTGCGATAATTAAAATAGATGTTTAAAAACACTTTGGATCCAGTTTTTATTAAGGCGTTCTTATTGACCTCTAACCGTATGGGGAAAAACGTATCCGCAAAATAATATTTTGATGGGATAAAACGTCAAGGTTGTTGTAGAAACGTCTTATTGAAACATTTTGAAGGACTTAAAGCGTTTTTTTTCTCCTAGTATTCGATTTTACGGGGAATTTTTCCAACCAAAGTGTAAGAAACCTTAAATGCAACAATTCTAGGAGCTCGTATATTCTGTAGTGTCTATTCGGTTAATGAGAAAAATATTAACGGATGGTAGTACATTTAGACGGCTATAGCACAAAATGGGCATTTGTTAGCAACAATTCGGTTATTAGTATTTAAAAAACCTATTTATTATTTATTATATTTATATTTAAGCATGAAATCTAGAAAATCAAGACTAAAATCAAAAAGTGTAGAAAATAGTAGAGAAGTGGAATAAGTAAAGTGTAATAGTAAAAGAAATACTGCAATTGCATATAAAAGTACCTGACGTATTTTCAGTGTAATGTGTAGGTATTAGTCTATACCGGGTGTACACAAAAAATAGTTTATCTCCTTCTTTCTTTCTTTATTAAGAACGAATCAAATTTGGTATAGGTAATATATTGCTATGATATTCGGAGTTGTATGATTTGACTGGAGTATTGTGATTCCTGGAAGGCAGTTTTTGGGATGCTTGTTACAGTTTAATTTACGATTGGAGGTTTGTGAAGACTGTAAGGTTTTGGTAGTCAAACTTATAAACTCAGGGTTGCGTATTATTGCTGTAATTTCTTGTTTTAAAATTCAAATAATGTGGTTATCTTTATAACATTTATATTTTCGTATTTGTGAAGTTTTGTTTACTCTGAAAGAAAGAAGAACACAATCAAATTGATACGATTATTGTTTATGTTAATTTTAATTATAAATTAGTTCAGAAATGTTTAAAAGGTTTAATATATAAGAAGATTTAGACTTACTTGTTTGTGCATCGTTAAATGTCATTTGTGGGGGTTATGGATGTGAATGTCAATTTGACAAATGTATAAAAAGAACACTCATTGTTTCATGAGATTTTTTTGTTTAAAAAAAAATGGGAGATCAAGAGAGAAGACAAAAGCAAGTGAAAACTTATTAGTTAGTTATGGCTCGTCCTGAAAACAAAGACACAGGATTTTTCATTCTCTGAAAGAAAAAGAGAAAGAAAAGGAGTTATATGAAATAAATAGTGATATTGAATCGAATAAAAGCTATAACAAAACGGATACAAGTGTTTCTCAACTAATTTTGGAAATATCCAAAAGAATAATAATATAAAAGCGGTCCAGAACAAGTTTACAGTTATCATGGTAGAAAAAGCCAAGTATTAATAAACATAAAAGCAGTCCAGTACATATTGGTACAACAGCGGAGAAAGTTTTTGTGGAAACTGCAAACCAGAGAAGAGGAAGTTTATCATTCAACGATTGTCGAGTTAAGCATATCTTGATAAAGAAGAAACAAAGAAAAGTGTTCAGTTTTAAGAACAGTATAATAAAAAGAAATTTCTTGATGTTTCAAAAATTTAACCCCAAATTGACTTTTAAATAAAAAGATTTTGTAACGTTGATATTGGTTTGTGTATTTTTTTTAAATATTATTTATTAATATCATTTCTTCCAAGCTTAATAACGACCCTGAGAAATTTTATAAAAGAGTCTCATATAAAATATAATTAGTTATTCCGAAAATTGCAGGCATTTAAGGAATTGTTTTTCTGGTAAGTACATAGCCTCATATCATAGCAATATCTATAAAATTTAATTATTTGATGGCATTGGCAATTTTTAACCTTTCCGGTTTTACCGGAAGTTACCATAACGTTCTTATTTTAAATGCAACACCTTGTATAGTTTTATGTATTTGGAATCTGAAGGAAATTTTCAATACGATTGTGTACTTTAATTGTTTTGTTGACAATTTTACTTAATTTTTTGCATCTAGAGTGCTATGATGGGTATAAAACCTGCAGCCAGGCGTTACCATAAAACTGTTTATTATCGTTTGCTGTTCGTATCTATCGACAGTAAAACCAGGTTTTGATTAGTTGTTAAATAAAGACGTAACTACCGCCAACTACAGTCGTTATACTTTCAAACAAAAAAACATCACAACATTCAAAATACAAGAGGAAAGCAGTTTATTTAGAAAAACAAATACAAGTAAAGTAGACAGTAAATAAACAGCAATTGAGAACGCGATGTTTATAATAATGAAAAATTGAACTTTAAATCAGTTGAAGGTAGTAGACTGTGTAGGTAGAAGAAAAATTTTGTTTAAGCAGCTTTATTGTATTCACAGTGCTATCTAAATAGACGCCACCCCACGAGACAATACTTTCCAGATCTAGAAAAAAATTCAGAGAACAGCCTGATGAGCCGGAAAATTTCATAGTAGCTGAAGACACGGAAATTAACGTGCTGACTTATACAGAGTTAAACCCAACTTCTTCCACTCTAAAAACTGGAGATGTGTCATGAAGTCATGAATCTGTTTTGCACCAACATCTTTATGAAAACGACTATGGAAGGCGTCTCAATTATTGTAATTGGTTTCTAAATAGTATTCAACAAAATGGACAGTTTCATTATAGTATTTTAATTTCGGACGAAAGTTGTTTTACCAATGATGGAATGTTTAATAAGAATAATGCTTAATATTGCCTAGAGAAAATCCAAGATTGTTTAAAGAAAGAAACTTTTAGGATAGATTTGGATTTAATGTGTGAATAGGCAGGCATCCTGAGAAATTAAATAATAGGGTTAATAATTTTCGATGAACATTTTACAGGAGATTGCATTGCATTTTCTGCAAAATGAAATTGCAAATGATGGCGTACCGCTAGCCAATATGCAAGGCGTCTTCTTTCAACAAGACGGAGCCCTGCCTCATAATGCAAGAAAGTCGTTGAATTCTTGAACACCAATTTCGACGAAATGTGGATAGGAATGAATGGTCCTATTAGGTGGACTCCCCGTTCTCCTGATCTAATACCTCTAGATAAAAATCAGGTGTCCAGAACTTCACCAACGACCCGGCAAATAGAATCTGGAAAATAGAGTTATCAATGCTATGAACAATAGTACTCCAGAAGAATTAATTAAAGTGATGCGTAAAACAGTGGAAACAGTTGTCACAATAGAGAACATTTTGAACAGTTTTTATAGTTTCTGGTGCTGTCATTCTATAATGTCCTGTAAAACTTTTTGTCTTTTTGTCTTTGTCTTTTGTTCATTTAATTAATGTTTTGTTGCTGTTTATTTACTGTCTACTTAATTTGTTCTTAAACTGCTTTCTTCTTTTGTTTTGAATGTTGTGATGTTTTTTTGGTTGAAAGTATAACAACTGTAGTTGACCGTAGTTACGTCTTTGTTTAACAACTAATTAAAACGTAATTTTAATGGTTAAAAATGTAATAAAGTATCGAGTTATGGGTATCGTTGCAACCATTAGGAAGTGCTTTTTCTAAAAATCAATATGCGCCAATATTGTTCCATTTGAAATTTCTGACTATTCTCAAAAAACTGTTAGCGGAATTTTTAAAGCGACCGGAACCGACGAATAAGGACAGCAAGCGAGTTTTATGGTAACGCCCTGCATAGGAACAGTTTTATACCCGTCATCGCACTCTAGACGCAAAACAAAAAAAAATAAGTAAAAATTTGGAAGTTGTCAAGAAACAATTGAAGTACGCAATTGTATGCAGAATGTCCTCCAGATTTTAAATACGTAAAATATACAAGGTGTGTGCATTTATAATAAGAAAGTTATGATCAATTCCGACGAAACCGGTAATAGTAAGAAATTGCTAATACCATTAAATAATTGAATTTTATGGATATTTTTAATTTTATTGTTTTCATAGCAAGTTTTATTCGTTTATCTTAATAAATATAAAAAAAGGGGGTAAACCATGTTTCGTTTAGACCTGGTGTATAGAAGTATTTAGAATGTTAATTATATAGTTATTAATAATAATCTTTTACATAATTTTTAAATATCTCTCAAAACTATACAAATTTCTTGCATCTTCGGCTTCTGGTAGAAGGGCGAAATACAGGGCGTTCCCAATTTTTATAACTTTTTTATTTTATGATATACAGTTTTAAAGGTTCATACAAAATATTTTAAGCGTTCAACGCTTAATTAAAATCGACGATAACATTTTTAAAATATATTCTTGTTTTAATGTTACGCCATTTTTAAATTTTGTTTTAAAATTTTATAGTTTTTTCTTCTTAAAATAGTGTTTCATTCTTAAATAACGTTTTTTTAACTCGTTATGAAGTACTTAAAAATGATACATTACCTATTTGAAAGAGAAAAATTATTCTCTTTTCAACGACATGTTTAAAAATTTACGGTCTTATTTAAAAACAAAAACGAAAAAATATAGAACCAAAGTTTTAGAATAGTCTAGTTTAAAAACGGCAATATATTTTAAAGTTTTTATTGTTAATTTGCATCAAGTCCTTATAATATTTTGTAAAATTGTTTAAAACCTAAAGCTGGAGAGTTTTGGCTGGAACTCCTTGTATATTTGTATACCCCTATAATATAAAACTGTGTGTCTGAATAATTTTGTTAATTTAGGTAATCTAAAATGCAAAACGATTTCTGCGTTTCTAATCATAAACATCAGTATTTAAATTTAGTTTTGAAAATATTCTGGTAGTAAATTATTAACAGTTTTATAATCAACACGATCGTATTAAAACAAATGCGTGGTTTGATACTAAGCCACTGTAAAGCATCCAACATCAAATTTATATTCTTATATTTTGAACATTGCAAGCATTTTCATGGCTTTCATGTTGCTTCCGCAATCTTTGTAAAGCTCCGTCATGACGTACAAACAATATGCTGGCACAGTAATAAAAATGGGGGTCAACAATTGTTTTATACACTAAAAACCTGGCTTGAATATTAGGTCTATTGGATATTGTGCCTTCTTTAATAATAAAATCTACAGGGCTTCGAAAATTAATTCTATTATCTATAATTACTTCTAAATAGTGATTTTGAGAAAAATGTTCTAGGTAATTATAAGTGTTCGTTCTCTCTTTATTTTCACCGCTGTATATGTATAATATGTACAGGATTGGGCAAAAATACGGAACAATGCAAATATCTTTAATACGGCAACCGGGTTTTGAAAAAAAATTTTAATGACATCAACTTTTTTATTTTAAATGGAACACACTATATATATTTTGATATATCGATAGAACTCTTTTTCGCGAATTCAGTGATATAAGGTTTCATGTTTTTATTTTCAATAATTCTAGAGATATTGAACAATAATGTTTCGTAATTGTTATCTAGCAGCTCATAAAAACAAAAGAATGTGAGAAGCCTAAACAGTTTTGTCAAATATGCTTGGTTCGTGTTGAGTTGTTTCGATGTTTAATTGAGCTGTGTGGTTGCAATAATCAGTTAATTAACCAAAATTAATTTAAACTGCTGAATCAGAAATGGATCAATTAAGAGAAAGAGACCGAATTCAAATTTTTATTATGGTTGGTTTTGGCGAGCGTCGTAGAACTCAGCAAGAAGTTTGTACTTTATTTAACAATTTGCAATATTTCTGTTAATTGAACCATTTCTGATGTTAAATTTAGCAGTTTTAATTAATCTGGTTAATTAATTGATTACTGCAACCACAGTGCTCAATCTATCAAGCATCAAAACAACACAACACGAACCGAGCATATTTGACAACTTCACAAAATAAAGGCATAAAACTGAATTACTGAAGTCGCAAAAAAGAGTTCTATCGATATATTGAATAATATACAGGGTGTTTTATTTAAAATAAAAAAGTTGATATCATTTCCGGCTAAACCAGAAGTCTTTTTAAACCGCCGATACTTTCACTGTATCCGCCGTATATCGGAACCTTCATGTAGTAAATTTTGTCAAAATCGCGGTTGCCGTATTAAATATATTTGCATTGTTCCGTACTTTTGCCCAACCCTGTATATGCATGCATATTAATGCTGATCACATACTGATACTTGTTTCTGAATCCTGATCGAGAATAACTTAATGTGTTATTTGATTTCAGATATACTTGCAAATTGGTCTTTAAGAATTACTTCCAAACTTTGTTCATACACAGGTAGCATATTTATTGGCTCATTTTTTATATTGTTGTTCTGTTAACGGGACTTCCCGAATCGGCATAATTTTGACCTTTTTCATGATTTTGGAAATATTTAATTTCTCATAGATTCATCACAGTTCGTAGGTGACCAGCGTGCGAGTAAGAGCGTTAGTTGCGTTAAGCGAAGTTTTCTTTAACAGAGTGACATTAAAATTATTAGTTTATTTATATTGTAAATATTAGTGATAACTCATGAGTAGTGAAAGCGGTGGAGGCAATGATCCTCCAGATATCAGTTTGGCTACTGTTGGTTTAGCTATTTCCTCGGCGATGGAAATTGTCAATGACGATCTAACGGCAAATGTATGGAACGAAGAAACACATTTCAATGCAGATAAGGGTAACAATGGGGTTCCCAAAGAAACTATAATAATAGAAAAGGGTTTGGACAAAGCAGGTAACAATTTAGATATAAGAAATGATCGACCGGTGTTAAAATATGAGAAAAATGATGCGGGCCCGTATCATATTTACGTGGAATATAAAGAATCACAAGGTAACAGCTCGTTGAATCCCATAAAAATTGGCGGCATAATTTTAAAAAACCATCCAGAAATAGATAATAAAATTAAAGTAATTCAACCGGTTGGTCGTAATAGAATACGAATAGTCCTTAAAGATTATAACAGTGCTAATCTTCTTATATCATCAGATATAATAAAAAAATATAATATGGTAGCATACATACCTAAATTTATGTTGTATCGACAAGGTGTAATTAAATACATAGATAAAGATCTCTCTGAAGATTATATTCTAAATAACATAAAACCGTTCGATATGCATTGCAGGTTTGAGATAGATAGCGTCAAACGTATCAACAGGAGAAAGCGAAACCCAGATGGTACCGTGGAATTTATTCCAACACAATCGGTTATAGTCTGTTTCAAATCTCAAATATTACCAAAATATGTAGCAATAAATCACGTTAGACTTTCAGTGGAAACTTACGTACAAAAAGTTCTCCTATGTTTTAATTGCTTTAGATACGGCCATTTAGGTAAGTTCTGTAAAAGCGCTGCCAGATGTCTGAAATGTGGAGATAAACATAGTGCCCAAACATGTCAAACAACGGATGACCCCAAATGTTTACATTGTGATGGAAAACATCTTACCACCGATTTAGAACAATGCAATGAATTTAAAAGACAAAAACAAATTAAAATACACATGGCCACAACAAACACCACGTATAGGGAAGCGGTAGGGCAGTTTCCAAAAACGACCTACGCTTTAGTTGCATCCAGCGACGTTAATAAAACCCAACAAAATCCAAACAAGTTATATACTAGTATACACCCAATATCGAAGTTAAGTTCCCCACTTACAATGCAAAATTCTCATACAAATTTTAACAAAAATGAAAGATATAGACCCAGTTCACCCGACAAAACCACCATGGCTCATAAAGAAATTGTTAAACCTATCAGGCTCCCCAATTCCAAGGGAGGTATAATCAATAATCCACTATACCAAAATGTTTTGAGCAAACCCAATACACCTGAAAACGTCTCAGGTATAATTAATCAACAAAAACAAATTATTACATCAAGTGTTTTAGAAGCAGTTAAACAAATAGTAGCAATTTTAAAAGAAAACAACACATATGATATCCAACAAAATCATATTATGAACATAATTCAGAATAGTATGGATGCATATTTGCATCCAAAAGATAACTAAATAACTCAAAATGGCTCAGTTAAATATATGTCAATGGAACTGTAGATCAGCGATCGCGAATAAACATAATTTAGAAAATTTGCTACTAAAAAATGAGGTAAATATTGCTGCCTTATCCGAAACAAGATTCAAACCTGAAAAATATGTAAACTTCACCGGATTTAATACGGTTAGAAACGACAATCCCTCCGGGCATGGCGGGGTTGCATTATTAATACAAACAAATATTAGATATCAAGTCGTCCCTTTGCCGGTTTTTAAAAATATTTGGTATGCATGTATCTCATTAAATTTAAACGACCATAGTCAACTATTTATAGTTTCCTTATATGTACATCCAAGAACCTATATATCGGTAAATCAGTGGAATAATTTCTTCCTTGCAATTCCCAAACCCTTCATCATAGCCGGGGATTTTAATGCGCACCACTCGGCGTGGGGTTGCCAATTAAATGATATATATGGAAATAATCTTCTGGACGCATTGGACAATACAGGACTAGTATGCATTAATGATGGCTCCCCCACACATGTGGGTGGAATCAACAATCGATCTAACGCTATTGATCTAACGTTGTGTAGCCCGGAAATTGCTAACAAAATGTACTGGAATACATTATTAGACCCTTATGGGTCGGACCATATCCCAATTATAATAAAGTACCAAACACCACCATTTTTTATTACGTGTAAGACCTACAAAAAGTGGAAAATCGAAAAAGCTGATTGGATAAAGTACCACAATGAAATTGAAAATACAGAGGTAAATTGCAGACCAGTAAACTACAACGAATTTTCAAACATAATAAATCTAGCTGCAGAACGTACGATACCACAAATGAAGCAATATAAAAAAGGCAGAAGAAAAGTAGGAAAACAATGGTGGAATAATGATTGTGATCAGGTAGTCCGTGAAAGAAAAGACCGCTATGTTAGGTACAAAAATAACCCTAACCTAGAAAATTTTATACAATATAAAAAAATGGATGCAATGGCAAAACGCACAATTAAGGAGACCAAGAAATCAAGCTGGAAAACTTTTTGTTCATCTCTAAATAGAAGTACTCCTTTAAAGCAAGTTTGGAAAAAACTAAACTGTTTTAAAAACAGAAGACAGTCTAACTATTATCTGGTAGAAAAAAGTAGCGAGTGGGTCTACCAATTTTATTATAAACTAACCCCTTCGTGGGTTCAGACACAACAAGTAGAAATAAATTTGGAACCAAATATAGAAAATGTTTCATATTGGAAAAACAGATTTTCTTTTGGGGAGCTAAAGAGAGCTTTAAAACAAAATAATAACACTAGTCCGGGAAAAGATAATATCCATTATTCAATGCTGTCAAACCTGCCACTTAGTACCAAATACTCATTGCTCCACTTGTTTAACAATATATGGGAAAACATAGTTACGGTGCCACAATCATGGTACGAGTATATAGTCATCCCAATCCTCAAACCTGGTAAAACATCGGAGAATCATAACTCATATCGCCCGATTTCTTTAGCATCTTGTGTGTTGAAAACCTATGAAAGATTAATAAAAAATCGCATCGAGTTTTGGATGGAAAGCAAGAATATATTCCCAAAAACCCAGTACGGATTCAGAAGGGGTACATCATACCAAGAGAGTATAACAGCCTTAGTCACAGATATCTATTTAGCTTTCACAAAAAATTATTCAGTCTCAGCCCTGTTTCTCGACATTACAGGGGCATATGATAACGTTGTTCTGGATGTTCTGTTTGAGAGAATGAAGTCACTTGGCATGCCAGAATATGTTGCACACAATATTCTAAAATTATACTTAAATAGAATAATTTACGTAAAAACAGACGATGGATTAACGGAACCTCGAAAATCATCCACCGGACTTCCACAAGGGAGTGTCTTAAGCCCTTTACTATATATAATATATACTTACCAATTAGAAAGTGCAGTAGGAACGCAAGTCAAGGTTTTACAATACGCGGATGATATATGCATATATTCAGAAGCAAAAACCATCGAGCAATCCAATGACATACTGAACAATGCAATATATAAAGTTAAAGATTGGGCTTTTAGTAGTGGACTGGACATCTCGGAAAGTAAATCATCAGTATGCACCTTTACGAGAAAAAGGGGCCAACTCCCAAATATTGTAAATCTAGGCGACTTTAACTTTCCATATAAAACATCGGTAAAATTCCTAGGTGTCATAATGGATAAAAAGCTAAGTTGGAAAGATAATATAAATCACACCTTAAAGAAATGCGAAAATGCAATGAACATCTTACGTAATGTGTGCCAACATAAATGGGGGGCCGATCCAAATGTATCACTACTTTTTTATAGGACATTAATCAGATCAATCCTGGATTATGCCAGCATATTTTATGGTTCAGCAGCGGAAACTCATCTTCGTAAGATAGAGCAGATTAAAAATAGAAGTATCAGAATATGCCTGGGTCTACTTAAGTCTACTCCAATTGCTGTCATGGAAGTCGAATCATGCGAACCTCCATTACACTTAAGAAGACAATTGCTGTGTAACAAATTCCTTACAACACTTGTATCAAAAAATAGTAACACCGTAGGTAGAATACATCAACTGGCCATTCATAGTTTAACGGCGAGATTTTGGCATTATAAGAAGACTCCCATATTATTAGAAAGTTATATGTTTGTATCCAGCTTCAAAGAAGAAATTTATGCAGCGGATAAATTTCCCTGTTATACTGTGGATTACGATCTATTCGAATATTTGCCCGAGATCAATACAATTTTAGATTACCAGAACGTTCCAGAAACAATTAGAAATACATGCTTCATGATGGATATACAATCAAGATGGCAAGGATTTGAATACATTTTTACAGATGGGTCTAAAACCAATGAAAATGTTGGTTTAGCTGTATATTATTATAATCAAAATACACACACTAAAATAAAACTATCAAAACATGCCTCGATATATACAGCAGAATTAGTAGCTCTAAAAACAGCTTTACAGATGTGTATTAAAATTAATAAATATAAATTTGCAATTTTTAGTGATGCAAAAAGTATATTAGAAAAATTGAAGGCCATAACATTATCGGTCGAGCTAAATCATCTATTTATAGATATTTTGATTTTATACAAGCAATTAGTGGTAAAAAATAAATTAGTGAAAATAGTGTGGATAAAAGGTCATTCCGGGATAAAAGGCAATGAATGTGTAGATAAATTGGCTAAAGACGCAGCACTAAACGGTGAAATGCTAAAAAATTGCCCACTACCAAAAAAAGATTTTTACCAGTTGATAAAAGCTAAAATGAAAAACCAGTGGTACACCCAGTTTAACGCTAGCATAAAAGGCAAATTTTACAAGGAAATCCAACCGCAGATACTCAATTTGCCATGGTTTTCTTCATACGAAAATAGATCGTTTATTAAAACAATGTCCAGAATAAGAAGTGGGCACGCAATGTGTCCAAAATACAAGCATTGGATTCAGTTATCAGACCAGCCAAATTGCACATGTGGAGAAATAGGTGATGTTCAACATATGTTATTAGAATGTGACAATCAAGCACAAAACATCACCGAGTTATATAGAAAATTAATTAAGTGGCAAATACCATTACCCATTAATTTAATTCAGGTATTACGCAGCAATACTAATATTTATTATGACATTTACAAATTCATCAAAAAAGTGGGATACGAATTTTAATCAGAAATCATTATTAATACACTCCTTTCTCTAATGTTTTTCCCTTCCAAGGACCTCCTCCTGTTAGTTAAATACCTGCCGCGACGGTCCTCTCGGCAAACTCCCTTCCTGTCTTGTGACCCCGTTTATCATTCATTAAACAAACTGTTTAATTACCTTATATAAAATAAAATAAATATTAAAATGATCTGGCTAATTGGGTAAACCAAAGCCAAAAAGCAAAATCACTCACTCACTCACTCATAGATTCATTGATTAAATGCACAAAAGTATTTCCTATTACTGCTATTGAAACATGAAGGTCTGTTAGCAAACATTTTTTGAGTATATCTATAAAATATACACAAAACCAAGATAAGTGCTATCGCTTATGTATTGGAATTTTCACACTTATTTTAGCGAAAAACAATTATAAAATTGTATATAACCTTCATTATTTACCAGTATTTGTTAGTTAAATACAAGGTGAATACATTTGTTATGTCAATAATTCAGAAAAGAAATTTTCAACATAAGTATTTACTATAATTATCTACGCCACTGCTGATGGAAAAACATTAACATTAGGTCTGCAAAAACTAGTCCATCTGTTAGCTAATTCCAGTTTGGGTGCTTTCACAGCAGATGGTCTCTAACATAGAAACCAGTTGAAACCAGATTTTGGCAAAAAAAAACGTTATAAACCTAGAACTGTTAGCTACCTGTAGATTTGTATTTTGTAGTTTTATACATACGTAACAGTTTTCTCCATATGGAATAAAAAAAAATCGTATTAACAATTATGAAATTGTCACGAAAAATCTGCATTTGTTATACAGGGTGTCAATTTCAAAACGTACAATGCCTTATATCTGTGGAAGTAAAAAAGGTATTGAAAATTTCTAGAAACCGTTTTTACAACATAGAGGGGGAATCATCATGACTCATAAGGTAACCTTCCCCATTCAAGCCCTTAGGGTCTAGCTGTCCCAACAAAAAATTTTCAAATAGTAACACCCACCTAGTGATACCTCATTGAAAAACTCTTTAAAAATGCTATTCAATAGAAGCAAATATTTTTTTTACTGATTCGTTTCGGAAAATTGATAAATAAAACTCAAAAGGTTTAGAACCAATTATTTTAATTGAAATTTAAAAATATTAGATAAAATGTTCAAAATCATTCCCACTATTTTCTAGGCAATAGTAACGCCTACTCTTAAATTTTCTCCGAACATATTGGAATGTTTGGCGCGAAATAGCTCGGCACTCTTAAACGATTCGTTGCGCAGTTGTGCAATGGACTGAGGCTAAGTTTTGTAAACAACAGATTTTAAGTGGCCTCATAAAAAGAAGTCTAATGGGGTCAAATCTGGAGATCTTGGGGGCCATTCTACCAATCTATTGAGCTTTACTTTCTTTAACTTCTTCTTTACTTTCTTAATTTTTCCGAAACAATTTAGTTAAAAAAAATGTTTGCTACTATTGAAAAGCATTTTTAAGAGCTTCTCATTGGGGTATCACAAGGTGGGTGTTACCATTTGATTTTTTTTGTTGGTATAGTTAGAGCCTAAGGGGTTGAATTATGAAGGTTACCTTATAAGCCATGATGATTCCCCCTCCATGTTGTAGGAATGGTTTCTAGAAATTTTCAATACCTCTACTACTTCCAGAGATATAACATACTGCATGTTTTCAAATTAACACCCTGTATGTACATTTAATATTCAACCACCTTTGGAACAACGTTGTCCATGATCAAACTTTGCTTTTTATTAAAGAAGTATATATTTTTAAATTGCAATTTGCGTTATTACTTTAAATGGATAAAAAAATGGGAAAAGAAAGTTCATTACACATCAGTGGCGTAGGATGTACTACGGTTTTGTAGGGGGGCGAGGAGGTGAAAATTCAAATCTAACCTAACCAACTGTTTTCCATGCCCGATTTCCGGTAGGTAATTTTTTTTCACTAATAAATATACAACCTAAAAGAATGGGTTAGTATCTGCATAAAAAAATTTGCTATTAATATAGTTGGTGTAAAATACAAACGCGTTAAATGCTTTTTTTTCAAGGTTTTTTTAAACGGGCGCCAGACCCTTTGCTTCAAATGTCAGGTGAAGCCTGGCCTCTTTTGCCCCCTGCTTCCTACGCCACTGTTACACGTGATATGATTTAAATAAATTCTTCAATAGGTAAATATTCTTGTACTTACTCACAAGTGGCAGGCTGTTGGCAGGCACTTGTAAATTACAGGGTGGTCAAAAAACATGGAATAGTACTTGCATTGACGTTAATATTTAAGTAATTAAAAAATACTTCTAATCAAACTTGTTTAATAGCAAAATAGCATTTTGGGCTTTATGTTTTTTCTGATTAATGCCATCAAGTAAATTGTTTATATTTTAATTCTTAATTTTTCTATTATATTTGACAGATTTTTACTTTTCCATATTTACAGAATTGTAAATTAGTAATACCACGAAATTTTTTAATTATAACATAAGGAATATTTTGGAGGTCAAGGAACCGAAAATCAAGTTCTCTGGAAATTTTTTGTCTGTCTGCCTGTGGGAGGTAAGATGGGTACGTTGGTTCGTTCATATAATCGGAACGGTAGCTGCGACTTTAATGGAACTTGAAATGTAATCTATCGATACATATAGTAGATTATTATTTCTAAAGTGTGTCTTTTTAAACTGTGCTAGAGTGTCGTAATTCCTTATGTATCACTGTTAAATTATATCTATGGCAGTAAAGTTTCTGTGATTATGAGAAAACATAGTTCAGTACATAACTGTTTGTAGTACATACAAAATTTATTTATGTTAGTCCACTGTCTCTTTGGCTTTATGGAGTTTGCAGGTACTCATGCGAATCTAGGAAAAAAAGTCCCCGGAAAATAGGTCACGGAAAAAAAGTCCATGGAAAAAAAGGCCCGCTGGAAAGACAGTATCCGAAAAAAAAAATTTCCGGAAAAAAGTCCAGGAAAAAAATCCCAGGAAAAAAAGTCACCTGGAAAAAAGTCTCCGGAAAAAAGTACCTTGAAAAAAGTCTCCGGAAAAAGTCTCTTGGAAAAAAATGTCCGGAAAAAAAGTCACAGAAAAGAAGTCTCCGGAATAAAAGTCTCTAGGGAAAAAACCAAAAAACTTTTAAAAGGCAAAACTCATGAATTCTATTGACAAAAGTCGCTACAATATTATATTTAAAAGTGATCTTTAAAGGGCTACCGTATATGAAAATCAGGTAAAGTCGTTTATTTTAACCGATTTTTTCCGGGGACTATTTTTGCATGGGCCTTTTTTCCCGGGAACTTTTTTCCGGAAACGTTTTTCCTGGAGACTTTTTCCGTGCACTTTTTTCCGTGGACTTTTTTTACGTGACGTTTTTTCGAGAGACTTTTTTCCGCCTACCAGTGACAAGATTAGGAAACGAAAATGCAGTCATAAAAATGTTAAAAAAATGTAAGCTAATAGAGCTAGGAATGTGCCACAATTTAGGTTGCTCTCCAATTTTTCAATTTTTCTGTGACGATTTTTATGTATTTTGACAGTTTTGAAATTAATGCTATATATTTGATAAGATTTTATACTTACCAACGATATTTTTGGAAGGACAAAATTTGTTTTCTAATCCTTTCTGATAATGTCTGCTCCTTTATGTCAATCTACTTGTTAGTCAGCAATTTTTAGCCAACAATTGTTCGAAAAGCAATTTTTCGACAGCAATGTTCGAAAAACAATTTATCGACAGCAATAGCAGAGCGGGAAAGTAATCATACCTAGTCATTGCAATTAAAAATTTATGTTCGTATCTAATTTTACTATCAAAGATAAATAACTTACCTAAAACATGCCTTTCGTTTATTAATTAAATGCGTTTTTATGCAAACTTTAAAAGTTGATAGAAGGGGTCACAGTGAAATTAGAGCATTAACCAAAAAATTAAAATTTTGCACACCTCTAACTCTATAATAAAAAAAATTAAGGGCTAGTTTTTGAAAAAAATTCTATTTTGAAAAGTCTCAGAAGTTAGTAAAAGTTATTCAACCTAAGGGTTTCATTCACAACGTTTCATAGCAATACTGGTTTTCGAAAATATGCTGTTTGAAACAAAAAAAAAACTATTTTCCAAACAGTTTTTGAAAAATTGTTTTTTCGAATAATTGTTGTCGCGAAAAACTGTTTCGAACGACTGCTGTCGAAAAATTGCTTCTCGAAAAATTGTTGTTTAACAAATGTTTTTCGAAACATTGTCGTTTCGAACAATTGCTGTGTCGAAAAGCTTTTTTTCACACAATTACTGTAGAACAATTGCTTTTCAAACAAGTGCTGTCGAACAATTCACTGTGAGTTCATTTTGCGAGAGCTTCCTAACTACACATTTTACTTTCCTATGCTATCACCAGGCTATTTCGAGAGCAAAAGACTCAGAAGAAGGATGCTTTCAGTAAAAGGAGGCAGGTATTACTATTAAGAAATTTGAAAGGCTAGTTTTTGAAACAGTTCTTTTTTGAAAATTCTCAAAAGTTAGTAACAGTTTTTCACCCTAAATATTTCATTCGTCATCGTTTGATAGCAATACTGCTTTTCGAAGCAATGCTGTTTCAAACATTTGCTACGTCAAAAAAATATTTTCCAAAACAATTGGAAAATTGTTGTCGAATAAATGTTTTTCGCAAAATTGTTGTTTTGAATAATTGCTTCGCCGAAAAACTGTTTTTCGAACAACTGCTGTCGAAAACTTGGGTTTCGAAAAATTGTCATTTCGAACAATTGCTGTGTAGAAAAACCGATGTTTAACCAAATGCTGTCGAACAATTGCTTTTCAAACAAGTGCTGTCGAACAATTCACTGTGAAGTCATTTTGCGAGAGCTTCCTAACTGCACATTTTACTTTCCTATATTTTCACCAAGCTATTTCGAGAGCAAAAGACTCAGAAGAAGGATGCTTTAAGTAAAAGGAGGCAGGTATTACTATTAAGAAATTTGAAAAGCTAGTTTTTGAAAACAGTTCTTTTTTGAAAATTCTCAAAAGTTAGTAACAGTTTTTCACCCTAAATATTTCATTCGTCATCGTTTGATAGCAATACTGCTTTTCGAAGCAATGCTGTTTCAAACATTTGCTACGTCAAAAAAATATTTTCCAAAACAATTGGAAAATTGTTGTCGAATAAATGTTTTTCGCAAAATTGTTGTTTTGAATAATTGCTTCGCCGAAAAACTGTTTTTCGAACAACTGCTGTCGAAAACTTGGGTTTCGAAAAATTGTCATTTCGAACAATTGCTGTGTAGAAAAACCGATGTTTAACCAAATGCTGTCGAACAATTGCTTTTCAAACAAGTGCTGTCGAACAATTCACTGTGAAGTCATTTTGCGAGAGCTTCCTAACTGCACATTTTACTTTCCTATATTTTCACCAAGCTATTTCGAGAGCAAAAGACTCAGAAGAAGGATGCTTTAAGTAAAAGGAGGCAGGTATTACTATTAAGAAATTTGAAAAGCTAGTTTTTGAAAACAGTTCTTTTTTGAAAATTCTCAAAAGTTAGTAACAGTTTTTCACCCTAAATATTTCATTCGTCATCGTTTGATAGCAATACTGCTTTTCAAAGCAATGCTGTTTCAAACATTTGCTACCTCAAAAAACAATTTTCCAAAACAATTGGAAAATTGTTGTCGAATAAATGTTTTTCGCAAAATTGTTGTTTTGAATAATTGCTTCGCCGAAAAACTGTTTTACGAACAACTGCTGTCGAAAACTTGCGTTTAGAAAAATTGTCATTTCGAACAATTGCTGTGTGGAGAAACCGGTTTTTAAGCAAATGCTGTCGAACAATTGCTTTTTGGTCAAGTGCTGTCAAACAATTTATCGTGAATCCATTTTGCGAGAGCTTTCTAACTACATATTTTACTCTTTTTTTGAAAATTCTCAATAGTTTTTCACCGTAAAGATTTCATTCATCATTATTTCATAGCAATACTGCTTTTCAAATAAATGTTGTTTCGAACAATTGCTACGTCGAAAAACTATTTTTTAAACAATTCGGAATATTGTTATATTGTTGTCGAATAAATGTTTCTCGAAAAAATGCCATTTCGAACAATTGCTGTGTGGAAAAACCGGTTTTTAAACAAATGCTGTCGAACAATTGCTTTTTGAACAAGTGCTGTCAAACAATTTATCGTGAATCCATTTTGCGAGAGCTTTCTAACTACATATTTTACTCTTTTTTTGAAAATTCTCAATAGTTTTTCACCGTAAAGATTTCATTCATCATTATTTCATAGCAATACTGCTTTTCAAATAAATGTTGTTTCGAACAATTGCTACGTCGAAAAACTATTTTTTAAACAATTCGGAATATTGTTATATTGTTGTCGAATAAATGTTTCTCGAAAAAATGCCATTTCGAACAATTGCTGTGTGGAAAAACCGGTTTTTAAACAAATGCTGTCGAACAATTGCTTTTTGAACAAGTGCTGTCAAACAATTTATCGTGAATCCATTTTGCGATAGCTTTGTAATTACATATGTTACTTTCCTATGCTTTCACTACGCTATTTCGAAAGCAAGAGACTCAGAAGAAAGATGCTTTCAGTAAAGGGAGGTAGGTATTAATACCAAGAAAAAATGTTTACATGTTCACGGAAATACATGTCTTGGAATCCCGGGAACTCATAAAAGTGGTTTTTAAAAATGTTTGTCTGTGGGTGACTATGAGTACATGTGTGTGGGAGTATGGGTGTGTGTGGTGTTTAGGTGTGTGGTGTGTGAGTGTGTCGGTAGATATGTCTCATATCTTCCGAACTGATGAGCCGATTTCATTGAGCTGTGGAGTGTGGTAATAAAATTTGAAACCGGAAGCGAATGTTTGATACGTTTGTTTTAGTATTAATTTGGGAAATACATATATTTTTAAATTTGTTCACGGAATCAGACGTAAATCTAACGCTGTTTTTAAAACTTTCCAGCACTCGAACGCGTTTCCAGATCGGCGCAGACTTTAATTATTATAATAGCTCTGAAAGACCTCAACGTTACTATGTACGAGCATTTTTGAAAGAATGGAAACTATGCGGAGCTAAATTATTTTCAAAACTGTGAAAATAATTAAAAAGATATTGATCAAAAACTAGTTATGTGATTTGATGAGCAACAATTTGATTGACGTCTGAGTCTACCGATTTCTCTGTGACGTCTTCTATGAATTTTTGAGTATCAAAAATTTGTTCCCTTTTATTTAATACGGTGTGGACGATAATGCATGTATGATCAAATTAAACTCATCAGGAGAGAGATAGTAGAATAAGAATTACAACTTAATTTTTAGCCCCCCTCCTCAATATTGGGGAGGGGGGGTAATTTTTCTGTTCTCACCTAATTTTAAGCTAAAAATGTTTTTCTTAGCGTAGCGTATCCTTTAGTGAACAACTTTTATGCACGTATTTTTTGATAAAATGAATTTAGTGTATTGTGAATTAGTATTTTACACTGTTTGGTGGTTCTAAGTATTTCGGTTGACATAATTAATAAGAAATAACATAATAAAGCCAGAATGCGTGAATTGTTTTTTACAATAGCATCTGGATTTAGAATAAAACTTGTTGTCGATGTACGAATAATTTCCTGCAAGGATCTGTGAGGAATACAATTTCTGTATGTATTTGATAAATTTTATATCTCAAAATACATTTACATGTGTGTGTCCGTCAAACATCGCAACATGGAATTACTACTTATCATATTTTGAAAAGCACTTTTGTATTAACGTTCTAGGCGCCAACAGCAACTGTAAGATACAACTCCTACCATTCGATTTCAGCGCGTGCGTCGAGCAGACCAGGGGCATCATAGCAGCGAGCATGATCAGCTGCATGCATGCTGTAGCTAGTTCAACACTTTTGTGACAAAAAAAGATTTTTTTGTGTGTAAGTTTGGTTAAAGAAAGTATATCCAAAAGTTTTCAACGATGGGGCAAGGACAATTTGCCGTCGCTGATTGGCTGTCGCGGATTGGCCTTTGGTATACAATTCGCCGTCGGCCAATTCGCCAGTAAGAACATTGGCCGTTGACGGATGACGTTTTAAATGAATAAAAATACTACTCTCAATTCAGTATAAATAAAAAACAAAAAAAAAGTTAGAAACATGTTTAGTTAGAAAAAATATTCAATATAATATATATTATTTACATTTTATAATTATGTGCTAATCCCCTAAGACATTCTTAAATATCAGCGTTAAATACTAAAAGGCCCTACCAAAATTTTCAGTATTTGTATTACGCAAAGAGGGTGGAGTTGGGAGTTATTAAGAAAATTCATAGAAAGATTAGCATTTTAATATGTGTCTTTGCTTTACTCGGTTCTTAATGTTGATCGTTTTACAATGGTCCTATCCTAATTACTTTGCTTTCAAATAGAAAAACAACGTTACTTATAAGTTCAACACAAGATTTTCCAGGCATTCATTGATTTAGGAAGATTACAGATTATATCTTTATTATTTAAGTCCTTAGATAGTAACAATTAGGAAGATTGTTAAAAGGTTTTAAATAGATGCACGAATTATTAGAATATTATTTGTTAAACTGTAGCCATTCAAATGCACCAGAGATAGAATTACAGATTATTTCTTTATTAATTAGCACTAGAATAATACAGCTTTTAGAGATATATTTATGGATAATAATGTTTTCATGTTCCAATCACTGTTTTACCGCAAGACAAAATGCTGATTAAAAATGTGATTAACGACGGCGAATCGGGCCGACCGACGGCGAATCGGGTCGACGACGAATTGTACCGACGCGACGGCGTTATAATCAAACAAAACAATGTCCCTTTTAGCACTGTAAATAATAAAAGTAATAAGAGTTATTTTTAAAAGCCGTAATTCTAAGTGATTCATAACTTCTTTCTATTACTAATTGCACAGTCTTATCTTATGTTGCATCCCCTAGTTAATAGCACTGTAAAGTAACTTAATAATTAATTATTTTGTTTACGTAAAATATGTGTAAGCGAGTACCAGAAACTGATTTTGTCTCGTCTTGTCTTGTCTTGTGTTTGTTGGTTATTGTTTTTTATTGAGTTTTCACGATATAATGGAAGAATGAGTAAAAAATAAATCAAGAGAAACTCTAGTTTAAAAAAAGCAGATATTGATTTGAATCAAGATAACGACCCATTGTCAAATGTTTTCAAAAAATGGGCGAAACAGGTCGCTGGTTCTTTCCCATAATGTTTACGTTTTAAATATTCTCGCGTCAAGAAGTGATGGAAATTTGCATCTAATCTAGCCGGTACAAGCCCGCTGCAGACTCAAGACGTTGGTTACTTACGGGCTGCGCGCGCTTCTACGACGCGACGTGGAAGGCGCTCACGAAAATAGTTATAACAGCTTTATTTTTATAGTTATCAAAAATATGCAGAAAATAAAAAATATTTATTTTTATTAGAGCTAATTGATAGGCGTAGTTAAAATTACGTAACTGCCGGAAAACACGTTGTCTATATTAAAAAGCATTGTTTTTTTCCTTAATTTTCAAAATAGTTGAAAATTCTCGCCGATTCTAATAAAATACTTTAAATAATCTATCGTACTGATAAAGGTATATAACGATCGGCGTTTGAGTTTAGGAATAACAAATTAATCAAATTCAAAATTTTCTAATATTCCTAGGGCGTTAGAATGAAATTTGAGAAATTAGTAAACAACAAATGTTGTAGTTCATTGCAAGCTCTATCGGCTCAGAAAGCTAAAATAGAATGGCTTGGGCAGTTTTTGAAAATTTTTTTTTTTGAAAATGTCCAAAAGTTTGCGCCGCTAGTTTATTTACAATTTTCAAATTTACAAAAATGTTTCTACATCACTTGATTATAAGGGCTATCATATAATATGATAATTTGTATTGTTTGGATATTTTGTTTTTGAGTAATCGAGCATTAAAATTAAAATTTTCAAAAATTCGTAGTGGCCTCCATTTTAAAGATACAGCATTTGGAAGAAAAGCATTTGATTTATCTTTAGATGCACTACAACGCTATGTATTCGAAATTTTTAAATAGTGTAAAAAAAAATCTATACCAAAAAACTGATCTAATTTCCGTTTCCGGTTCTGATTTCGATAAGCGATCTTACAAAAAACTACCTGCAACTTAAAAACTTCCACAAACCAAATTTTATTAAAATCGGTCAAGGGGTTCCGGAGATATAGGGAAACGAACGCGCCCACCCACGGACAGACTTTTTTAAAAACCACTTTTTTGGGTTTCTTGAATCCCAAAACGCGCATTTCCGTTAAAATCTGAAATTCGAAAATTTGCATGAAATCATAACTTTCCTTACTTCAGTAGAAGTATGGGAAGGTAAAAGCGTCGGAAACAGTGGCGTAGCGTAGCACAGTTTAGAGGCTGTGGGACGAGAGCCAGAAAGAGCACCAAAAATGGACTAACATTCAAATGTCTAAATGTAATATAGAAGGTGTCCGATGAGAGATGCATATCATTGGTATCTTGAAAACCACAATAGCTACAAAGTCGGTTAAATAGGAAAACATGTAAGTATTTTGAACATAGCCTAATAGCGTTTTTTTTTTGAAATAATGCATGGCTTACTAGATATTTGAAAACTACGAAAAACGTAAATTTTTTTAGATTGCGATATCTTTGTTAATAATGAAAATAGAAAAAAAAGTTAAAGCGAAAAGTTATAAATATTTTTAGATAATAATTTTTAAACGATTCTATTTTGTTTAGTTTTTGAGATATAACGAAACTTTTTTAAATGGCAACCATGTTTAAATTTTGTACTATTAAAAAGCTTATTTTTTCTCTTTTCAACGGTATAAGGTTTTACCTAATTATTTTTAGAAACTTTGAAGATATTGAATAACAAAGCAATTAATAGCAGATATCATAGTGTGCCATGGACAAACATTAAAAATACCTTTCTAAATGTAAGTAATAATACTACAAATAATTTGATAATTAAGTGTTTTTATTTATGCTTGCAGTTTGCTTTAAATTAATTTATTTTAAAACTGCAAACATGAAATTACAATTTAATTATAGCATAGACTCTATAGGTTGCTAGGTAATCGCCAAACAAATGATCAATTGACATCTAACTATTTTGTTTATTGATATTGAATAAGAAAACAATTAATAACACAGATATCATGGTGTGTCAAGAACAAATATTAACAAATACCTTTCTAAATGTTGGGAAACAATTATACTTCAAATAATTTAACAATTAAGTGTTTTGATTTAAGTTTGAACATTGATTTAAATTAATTTATAAAAGGTGTTCCATGTGATTTCTATAATTTTCAATATTTCTCGCTTCTCCTTACTACGTTATTTCCTACTTTTCTAAAAAACTTTAATCAATACTCGCCAATACTTCTTCGATATACCGACGCAATTGATCCACGTTTTCAAATTGATTTTTATAAATTTCATCTTTCAAACATCCCCATAAATAAAAATCAAGCGGTGTTGTGTCGGACGACCTAGGTGTCCAAGCTCTTGGATCGCGGGTTTTGTTCTGTGTTATTTTATTATTGAGCTAAACCAGAGGTTTTCACTTCGTATCTTAAGATGGAGAAAAAATAGCATTAGATGAAAAAATAAGATAGAATAAAATTACATATTTATAAAATTGTTTCGTGTAGTACTTTTGAAACCCGTGACCATTGATGGTTCTGCCAAATAAATAATAAGTAACTTAACGAGCTCGCATAAGGTCAAAAATATGGTCGTGATACTGTAATAATTTCCTAAATTTTTTTAAAAATTGTATATAAGTGACAACTATACAGGTTGTATCAAATTGCGTGTTAACTATGGGGATCTCGCTTATATGAAGAGATGGGGCGATGGTTAAATTGGAGAAAAGTTATGGAATTTTATGCCCACCAATAATCTAAAAAGAAATTAGAGCTCTTTTGATTAGTTTCTGAATAAACTGAAAAAAACTGAAATTTTAGATTTTTTGTTTTCGGCTATAACTCAGTTGTCATTTCTATTACATATTTCTAATTAACACATTATTAGGACACTTTTATTTGCTAAATCTAAATTTTTTACCAAATTTGGTATAACTGCTACCATTGCTCATTTTAGACTGTCAACTTTTTTTTCTTATGGTCAGCATTTTAATTTTTTTCATTTTTGAATAGAGTTTTTAATTTCGATTTCAACGATGTGTCACACTTTGCATTTTGTTTAAGTTTTGAGCATATTACAGAAAATAATTATTTTATAAGAGTGCCATGGAAAGACCACGTCATTTAACTTATTTTGAAAAAATTCTAGTAGGCCATGAACTGATGGAAGTAAAACAAAACACTACTTTTATTTACTTTTACTTTTAGATATGACTAGTGTTACCCCAACGCACAATGCACTGACAGACTCGCGTTGGCAGACCCGTCTAAATGCGTCACGTGATGCATTAGTTCCAATAATGAGACGCGGCGGTTTTGTAGATGTCGCCCCAAGTGACGCGCGTCTAGCCGACCTTCATATATATTATAAATTAAAATAATTGTTATTGAAAAATCGACGTAGAATAAAAATATAAAAATGTTTCATGTTCCATCTGTGGATAGAGACCTTTCGTTTAAAAAAATGGTCCAAATTGGTGAAGCGTTAGCCGCTGGAGGAAGGGGAGAAAAAAACCCTTTGAGCTTTTGTATATGTATGGATAGGGATGCGAAATTTCAGGAAACTTTGTTTTGGGTGCAGGCAGCAGGTTGTTATTTTTTACAAAAACAAATGAATGACAGTTACTAACACACAAATTAGAGAGTTTATTTTATACGAGCTTCTCAACATGTTGTACGAAGGTGTCGAACATGCTTCGAACATTTACTTAATAATTGTTTGAATTAATGCAGTTCTAGTGTTATCTGTTGTATTTATTTAAGTTGTTATGTCAGTTGCAAACATAAAAACTGCAAATAAAATTTTTAGTAAATTGTGTATGTTAGAAAATGTGTCATTCACTTTTTTTTGTAAAAAATAACTTAACATGCTGCCTACGCTCCAAACAAAGTTTCCTGAAATTTTCGCATACCTAATGTATCTAAAAGCAAAAGTAAATAAAAGTAGTGTTTTGTTTTACTTCCATCAGTTCATGACCTACTACAATTCTTTCAAAACAAGTTAAATGACGTGGTCTTTCCATGGCACTCTTATCAATTTTTTGTTTTCGGTAATAAAATGCTCAAAACGCAAACAAAATGTAAAGTGTGACACATCGCTGAAATCAGAATTAAAAACTCTATTGAAATATAAAAAAATTTTAAATGCCGACTATAAGAAAAACAAAAGTTGACAGTCGAAAATGAGCAATGGGAACAGTTATACCAAATTTAATCAAAAATTTAAATTTAGCATTAAATAGTGTCCTAATAATGCGTTAACTAGAAATACGTAATATAAAGGACAAATGAGTTATAGTCGAAAACAAAAAATCCAAAATTTCAGGGTTTTTCAGTTCTTTCAGAAACTAAGCAAGATAGGTCCAAAATCTTTTTAGATTATTAGTGGGCATAAAATTCCACAACTTTTCTCTAATTTAATCATTGTCGTATCTCTTCAAATAAGCGAGACTCCTACAGTTAACACACAATTTGATACATCCTGTATATTTACAGGAATTATGTGGGATTTTTTTTATTAATTTATTGCCTCATACTGTCAATACTGAGTAAATACTAGACTAAATATCCGGACACCGGCTATAATATTTACTTCATCTCTTTCTCAGTTTGTTACATTCAAAGGAGTAAATTTTTAAAATTTTCATAAAAAATATTCAAATTTTTAAATGTTCTGATATTTTAGAAAATTTTGATTATCTTTGAAATTTTAAAAATATTGAATTTTTTTGAAAGTTTTGCAATTTTTTTGAAAATGTAAAAATTTTGCAGATTTTTTTGAAATTTTTACAAATTTTTTGAAAATATTAAAAATTCATAAATTCCTCGAAAATTATGAAAATGAATATATAGAAACGAAGCAATAAATGAACTGAATTTCACTGAACATTTCATGATTCAACGGTTAATTGAGTACCACAATTGTTGGGAAATAAAGAAATAAAAAATGACCTAACACAGTGTTGAAGATGAAGTATATGTACTAACGATTTATTGTTAAGTAATGCAACTGATGAATATGATTAAAAATAAGCAAGAAAAACCAAATAATAAAAACTTCAGGAACTGATTTGCATAAGAATGGAGAAACGTACGATTTGATAAAGAACTGGACTAACGAACAAATAAACTGATAAACTCACATGCATGACAATAACATAATAGAAAATTGTTTTATCAAAACAGATAATCTTACCTTGAACTGCATTTTCATGATACTTGATTTGTGAACTTTGTCTACCCGATTAGAATATTTCAAACAGATTTTATCATATTTCCAAATTCCTCAAATTCCATAATTTGCACATGAATTGCAATTTCCTCTTAGCAATTCCGACGTCAGATAGCATGAATTTTATCAGAGGGGGGATTGCACTGTCAGCTGGACCACTGTGTCGTATTTTACCTGTTCTGATTGGAACTCTGCGATTACGTCAAGGAAAATTGCGGGTAGTAGGGATAAAGGCATGTTAATGTTAATGCGGTACACGGTAGACAATCTTTTAAAGTCGATTAGACAAGGAGTGACTTGTGTCAGTAGTGATTGGAATGCCCTCAAGTTCAGTACCCAACTGTGCTACTTATTGTTCAGGTATGTTTGTAAATAATAGCATGTGCTTTTACTACGCGCTTTAGGTTACTAGATTAATACTGGAAATGAGGTAAGGGGGTTTACTATGAAAAGCTTTTTGAGTTTTGGTGCCCTTTTATTATTTGTGAATAATTAATAGTTTAATGTTGGAAAAATAAAAAATAAAGTTTGTTTTGGTCAAATTTTGAAAAATTTATGTAAAACTAGGTAAAATGCGGGCAAATTTGAATAGTAAGTGTATGGAAAAAAAACCAGTATAAATGAAAATTATAGAAAAGTTTTAAATTTATTGCAAAAACAAAAAAATCTAGAATTTTGACCAAAACATTCCTTAATTTGTGTAAATAGAAGAAGGCTTAAAACCAGTTCTAGGAAATGTAATATTAATATTGTTTATATTATGAGAAGGCCAAACCCAACAAAAAAAAATTACGTGGTAACCAAGGAATGCTTCAAGATTACAATTTTTTCTGAAACTAGTTTTACATTAAATCTTTTTGCTTCTTTTAAAATACAAATTAACCTAATTGCATTGTTTGTTAAATTTGCAAAAACTCTTAGAATTTGTATTTGAAAAATTAAGCCAAAAATAGTATTTTTTTTTAATTCGTGTAAACTAAAAAATTTAATAAACTTGCAATCCAGACAAACGTTGTCAACCACGAAAATACTTGTCGTTTGGTACTAATAAATTTTTAACAGTAAAAATAAGATATCTCAGTAGTTTAGCCAAATACGGCACATTACGACTTTTTCTTTAAATTTATAAAATAGCTAAAGCAAAACAACAATTTTTTAAAGGCATCAATAAAATATTTGTTGCTGTCCTGATATGAAAACTTGTTTTATCATTCTGTGGGTACAATACTCAAAAGTGTTCTTTGAACTTTAATTTTAAAAACCACAAGGCGAGGGAAAACTTTGTCCAAGGAAAATTCCCCGCGGCTTTAATAAATTCAACGCACATTCACTTAATTTACCTTGTAATAAACTATGAATATTTGTACATGTGGGATGTACATTAAAAACTTTGTTGTTTAAAATTGTGCTGTTTAAGGTTGATAACATTTTCAATGAAATGTATTTATTATCTAATAAACTAATAAAAAGGAGCGTTTTTACCTATTTAGTTGCGATGTTTTAGCACAAATATTCCATATTTGAAACTTTTAACTTAAGAAAAGTTCCTAACAATTAAAATAATTTTTAGTGGTTGAAATTAAACTGTCAAAACACAATTATTAAAATTAGGAAAAGTTCAAGTGACTCTGGTGGAGTTGTTGTTTTCCACCACGAATTAATTGATATAATTTTAGGATCGCCATAATAATAAAACAAAATATTATTATTAATGAGACGTCCTTGAATTTTGCAAGGAGTGGTTTAAATTAAAGCCTTATACACAATAGCAAATTGCAGGAAATGAATATATAATTACAAGTGTTGGTACAACATAATATACCGTGAACAATGTTAATTATTAGTATTATTAATGCAAGTTTACGACCAACTTTAGTTATACATTTTTGTGTTAAAATTACAAAGTCAAAACGCGATATATATTTTTTTTAAATTTATGTTTAAAGATAATTGGAGAATGTTAATTATAACAATTATTACAGTTTAAAATATTGCTCGACATTTACAGTTAATTATTATACTCAAAAATAAATTTTTTCTGATATCTCATGAAATTAGCGAGAAACACTTAATCGTAACCTGGAAAATTTTCCCTTAGACATCGGTTTGGACTTATCAAAATTCCTGTTTATGTAAGTACCGCGATTACAGATTAAACTCGAGTTTATCTATAAAATACAGGATGTCCTAGCTGAAGAGTTGTGATAAATGATCCGTAAAAAGGTGAGCACAACACATTGAGCAAATATAAAATTATTATCATTTTTACAATGTTCATGAGACCTTGTAGTCGGTTGTTCTGTGCACCGTAATATTATTGCAAAAGACGCCTACTTGTCTACCTCTGTGTTTTAATGTGTCTGTAAGCAAGGTTAGTGCCTTTTTAAATCTTATATTTAGTTGGCAATTAGATCTAGGTTAATGTTTGTATCATGCAAATGTGTTAGCAAAAGTTGCGTAAGAAAGGTAACCATTTGTATTTAATTAAAACAGATTTTTCGGAAAATCAGCGTTGTTATTCTAAGGAGCATTACTCAATTGTAATAAAATGTCTCTTTGCATTAGGAGTCAACCAATCAACGATCAACTATCCGGAACCGAAAGTTAAATATGTTTTTTGATTAATTTTGAACAGATGTCGAACACTTCGTTATGATTTTTTTTAAAACTTTGGGTTAGTTAATGCCTGTTTATTCTAAAATTAATTGCCAGATCTGTAGAAAAATTAATTCTGTAATAGTAAAGGGGAAACCAACAATATTATACAGGGTATTGCATCCAAAAACCATTCCTCGCAAAGTCTCCCTAAAATGAAACTTAGCTAATCACGTTTTATTTAATATCTCCGCCATAAATTGAGATAATTGATTAAAATTTTGTAGGGATTATTTACAAATGATAATTCAAATTTTTGTTTTTTTTCTCATGCAATTCTATTAACCAGGGTCGTAGATATGAGTGGGTCTGCCGCATATTTTGGGCACTCCCTCTTGGTTAATGAACTTGAACGAAAATAAGTGGAAATGTAAATCATTACTTAGTGAAATACAAATTCAAAATTTAAATCAAATATTTCAATCTAAACAGAGATTTGGTTGAAGATTATTCTATTTTTGAGAGGTTGTAACTCCGTAAAGGAGCGTTTCCAGACTCATGTTTATCAGAAATTCGCCACTTAAAATGATCTCAAGAATGTGCAAAATGTGTTCCTTGATCATATAATTTGTTTGTCACGCCCTCTATGAATTTTTGAAATTGATAATTAATGCATTTGTATCTACAAGCGAGAAATTCGCGTTTAAGCCAGATTGCTAATCAGGGATAATACAATTTTTAGGTACAGTAGGGAAATCCCCTTTTCCTTGCCGGATTTTTTATACGATTTTTTTCTACATTGACTTTAAAACTCGTAAATTAAAAAAAAATTAAGAATTGATTTTCCTGCTCTTTTTAACGCAAAATCACATTTGTATTGTTTTGGTTTTTCCGACCCGCGTTAAAACCCAAAACTTAGCCGAGCATGCCAGGAATATGAGTTAGGGTAGTAAGTGTTGGGGTTAAAAGTCACGATACAATTTTTTTTAACAATTTAAATTATAATTTTCTAGTGTTTTGCTTAGGTAGGGAAGACTACCTTCAATTTATATGATGCCCACTTCGGAAAATGTTATTATTAATTTATTGTGTTTAAAATATAGGAGGGTTGTATTACCAAAAGAAAAATATTTAGTTATGTTTAACAAATTAAATCAAGGTAACGAAGTGGGTCGGGTTACACGTGCATCGAAGGCTGATTATGTGAAAACTTTTTTTCTTATTTTTTTTAACTTTAATTGAAAGAACTGCAATAAACCAATAAGTTATACCGTAACTTCTTTTAGAAAGAGAGTCGCTGAAATATGAAAAGCCTATAACCGTGGGGTACATAGGCGCCGACTGCGTGTGGGCGAAAACCCCCATAGAAATAACATTAATATAAATTGCAGTAAAAGAATTGCATTTATTTCTCATATAAACTAGTGCGGTTGTGTGTAGATATCATAAAACAATATAAAATTTACCTTTATTATCTATTTTATATTGAGTACTCCCATTTAAAAAAAATGTGAGAATGCAAATAAAGTTTTACCGAATACTCGTTTTTGTGACAAAAATATTCCTATAAACTACGAATATCAGCTAAATTTTTCATTTGCCCCCCTCGATACAAATACAGCACTGTACATCTCAATAAACATGTTTAAACCCCTTCGGAACAAGGGCAAGATATAAAAACAGCTATATTATATTGTAATACAAATATATAATTAAACATAATCGTGTGCAAAAAACTGCAAAACAATACTAAAAGTAAAATAATAATACCTTATACAGTGCGATTAAATAAAAACTTGTCGAGGTCGCCCATGAAACAAGCGCGGCATGTCGATGATTATTTTGCATATTATCGTAGTTGCACCGTTTATTATTTTACCACGATTGCTTACATTTAACATTTTTACACAATTAGCAAGTGAGCCTTGTAAATTGTTTTTAATATTTATTGATTTTATTTTACAAACGTGCATGATAAATGTCAGTTGGTGACCTTAACACAATTAACTCGCATAATGGAAAACGATTTTCAACGGTGTGTTGGTTTAGCGGTAAAACCGAGGGCTTGTAATCTGACAGCCACAATTAAAATCCCGTAGCATACCTGTTTTTTGTTTTTGTTTTGATTGTTTAGTGTTTTAAAATAAATAAATACGTATAAATACTCGTGTTTATAAATATAATTAAAAACTTCTAACGGTGTTATTCTGGATGTCAATATGGCAATATTAGTTGATTTTGTTTTCAGTTCTATTCCATATTATTAGGCGCCCTTTTTAAACGGCGCCTGACCCGGCCGCTTTGCCTCTCGCCACGTTCCTGTTAGTTAGTAACAATATTAAAGCTGCTACTTTATGATATAATACATTATTATCAAAAGATAGAATTATGTCGATTAAAGAAACAAATGTAGACTATTTTACTAGTCACTAAATTGCGTTATACCAAGGTTTTGTTTTAATTTTGAATCCACCATAAAATCAATTATCTAATTAAAAGTCTAACGAATTTGCATGCGGATTAATCTATAATTAAAAAAAATAAGGTTTTAGTCATTTTATTAAATCTAAAACCTTTAAGGCAGTATTTTAGCACTAGTGTTGGCTCTATTTGTTGTATTTTTTTTGTCGTCAAGAGTTAAAACAGAAAAATAATGAGTACACGCGCTAGTACTAAAGAAATCAACGTTTAATTGAGTTTTTAATGTATTAAAGTTAAACACTCGCAATGTTCGTAGCTATTCCATCCATCGTCGGATGTAAGCCTCTCCAAGTATCCTCCATTCCAATCTGTCTTCTGCTTTTCTCATCCAGTCGGACCCTGCTAGTCTTTTAATATCATCTGTCCACCTAGTTTGTGGGCGTCCTATGCTTCTTCTGTGTTATTCGCAATATTACTTTAGAATAAATATGATTTTAGTCACAAAAGAATTACGAAAATAAAAGCAGCGCAATTCTGTTGGTTTTATTACTAAATATAATTACTGGAATTTTGCTTAGAAGTAAGTAAGATTTTTTAAATTTCATTTCTTTTACAAATTGTAAAAAAAATGTATTACATTTTTGCATTCAATTAGATTGTTTGTGTAAGATACGTGGGAGTATTTTAAAACTCAATTACGTAAACAAGAAAACTTTCAATGTGCAAGGAAACCTATCATGACCACTGCAAATACTCGATTTAAGCTGCAAATCCTGATCAATAATTTTAAACTCATCATGGTACTTGTTTATGGAAAAGTTAGACAAAATTTTTAATCATTTAACTATACAGTGGCAGGGACTTTATTATTTTATCTTAAGTAGCACTCTATAATTATCTATAACAATTGTCGATATGCTAATTAGTTTATGAAGTTCTAGTTCATATCAAAATCGAAATTTTTTTATCTTGTTGTGTTCACAAGAAAGTTTATCTAACAGATAAAAAACATTTTATTGTTTAAACAAAGATCTTGTGTAAATAAATAAAACAAAAACATAAAAGACTTTTTGGAGAAAATGTAATCTAATTTTGGTTTCATCTAAAAGCAAGTGGGTAGCAGAGAAAACAACGAATTTTGCTACACGTGGATTACTTTGCTAGAATAGGTAGTAAACAAAATTCCTATTTAACCTCGGCAAGAATTTCAGTCGAAAACTATATTAAGCTTTCAAAATATATAATTCAAGAATAGAAGATAATTTCCGGTAACATACATGTATTCAAAGTAATAATACCTTTTTATCTGCAAGACACTGGAGTTTACTTAACGTTCATATCTTGCAACGAAATTACCTTAAAGTTACGCAGTTTTTATTGGTTTGCACATTCTGAACATATTATTTACAATAGAAATAAGATTTTCTCTAATTGAACATTATTATATATGTAAAAAAATCTAGCAGCTAGTTTGAGATTCAGATTTACGAACTAAAGGTCCTCCGACAATAGGCCTGGGACAAATGGGTCCCGAGGAAAAACTGTCTGAAAAAGGGCAGAAGGTTCCTGTAAAATTAAATTTAAATGTTTCAAAGAATAATAATCTCTAGTAACTTATGCAACACCACATTTATTTTAAATTAATTTGTAATTTTTATTATACAGGGTGTATCAAAAATAAGTACATGTATTAAAACCGTAGTACCTACTTTAACAGTATATAAAAACCATAGAAAAATATTTGTTGGTTAAATGGATCCTTAAGGTATGAGCAATTAGTTATTGAAAATTTTCCCTAAAATTGTTCGAGTACTGCAGAATAGTAACAAAATACACGTAAGAAATGTTGATGTACAGAAAGTTTCTTATCGCCTACAAGGTACGTAATAATTTAATAAAAATTGGGACTGAAATAAAAATTTAAATAATCAAATTATTAAGCGTACCGTAACTTAAATTTGATTTTATTAGTAATTAATTTGATATTATTCAAATGTTAAAACTAACAACTAATTAAAACTGAAAAAATAAAGACGCTACAGAAACCAGTAATAACACAAGATTAGAAGCAAGAAAAACTTTAACACACGTGGCACAAGCCAAAGCTTTTATTGGGTTTGAGAAATCAAGGAACCATATTTGGAAATTAAAATTATGGCACGGTTAACGTTTTGATAAGTAAAATTGAAATATCTCTGCAACGATTGGTTTGACAAGACAAAAATAAAAATACAGCTTTCTACGCCATTGATTTGCAATTGGACTGTTGCAATTGGGCGTACTATGAGGAATAGCTTAAAATACTAAATAAAACTGGTTCATCAACTTTTACTTTAAGACGCCATAACTCTGGAACAAAGCACTTTTGTGTATAAGAAAATGTAGTTAAATCGACAAAGGCTTACAGCCAGATTCTATGGTATAAGTTATGACAACGTTTTTAAAAACACCTTGTACATGCTCCGACTTTGTCACTTTTTTGTGCATATCAGTCCACCAGTGACTTATAATAAAGTCATAATTTAAGAAATGAGCTTTTTACTAAAAGTGCTGCGCAGGTTAAATGATACAGCTAGGTTGTATCATCTAGCATTACAAATTTTAATTTCAGCACGATAGTGCACCTGCATCATCGTTGTATCCGAGCGAAAGTCTTGTCCCATAGATTTGGAAAGTGGGTCATATATGCAAACACTTGGCCCACCCGATCGCCAGATTTAAACCATCTGATAACTGGCTATAGTTTAAAAAATTGTTCTCCTAAATAAGCTTACAAGCAGAGCGCGGATTTATAAGCATTTATTTTTGAAGCGCTTAAAATAAGTTTGATAAATCAGAAAAAAGCATGAAAAATTACAAAATAAGCAAAATTTAAAAAGAACAACATTTTTATTTGCTTTGCATAAGAATAAGAATATTTCAATACAAAATAAAAACTACAAAATGTACAACAAATAAAAATATACTTTGATATAATATTTGCTTGCCGTGAAGACCTTGTTTTAATTAAAAATTTAATTACAGCATATACTGGGTGATCGTAAAAATGATTCAGAGCAGGCCATGACCGAAGTGTTAAAGTTGGCAATACTTAATATAAACCAATTGTCAAATGTTGACAGCTGTAAAAATTTGACACTTGGCTCTGAATCTTTTTTTTACGATCACCCGGTATTATAGGAAAACGACACAAATTTTGTTAATCAGATTTTAAAAATAAGAATAATATTACAAAGGCGTTACTTACGGTTTTTATGCAGCTTCTGCACAATATTTTGTTTTTTTTAAATAACCAATTCAGGAGAATCTTTACGCCAAGTTTCCGGTACGGATTTGTCCTTTACTTTAGGCATTTTATAATTCAAATTAAAATTATTCATAAAACATCACAACACAATGGAATGCTCCGAATTACCGACGTTAACAAAAGAGAAAACAACGGTTTTAGCCTTTTTACAAATAAACTAGACTATTACGTGTGGCTTTCGGTAGAACACAGAACTTGGTGATTCCCCGGGCGCACTATTTCTTTCTCTGATGGATGTTTGTTTGGTCTAGCAGGGAATTTGTAGAATGTGGTGTAAACATTCGGTAAATAACTTGCCGAGTCGTTTAAACCGAAAATAGTAAATTAATTAATGCTTTAACATTAGATTTTTCAAACGAAAAATTGTAAGTGTATTATTGTTAGCTGTATAAAAGCTAAAATAAACGCATATACGCGGTTTAAGGAGCAAAACAAGCAAAATAAAAGTGGTGTCTAATGAATCGTGGAAATACAAAAGGATTTTCATTAGCTTACAATATTAGTGCATAAGCAAAATGCTTGAAATCCGCACTCTACTTATAAGTATAAACTGCTAAAGGTTTCGTTTGCGCAAAAATTAGTAGCTTTGTTTGTCTGCTCGCTAATGCTGTTCATAATATGATGGTTATATTGAATATTTATTTTAAGCTTAAATTTATGAATTTTCTATTTTCTAATCTTTAAATAAAAAAAAATATTTATTTTTGGATAACCCCATAAAAACATAGAAACAACTTTAACCCTGACATTTATAAAATTAGTGAATCATTTACTACAGACTTCTTATCAAGGATCTGGAAATAACTTTGTATTCGCAATAAGTCGCAAAAAATTGTAATTCCCAAGTAAAGACTTAATCAGTTTGTGTATCTTCTTTGCAGCGTGATTTCCAGTTCATGCACGTGCTCACAAATTTGAGCGTTAATAATCACGGTTGCAGTAATTAAATTTATTAGGAGCTATCACGTAATAATATGCGACTTATTAATGATGATCTATAATCTATATTAATGTCTGGCGGTGGGTTTGCGTATATATTGAGCCCAATTAAAGGGTCGACGTCTATTAGTTCTGGAAAGTTTGCGCGTCGTGCAGTTACGAATCTCACGCAATTGTGTTTTTAACTGGATATAAATACATTCAGCAAATTGAGAGTGTAATTTTCTACACAAGGACCCTGTGTTAAGACAAGTGGTTTGGTCACACAATGGGATTCTCTAGGTGAGTTTGTAGGTGTATTTGTGGAGATAAAATTGAAGGTAGTTTGTGGTTTTAAGGATATTGCTTTTAAACCTTGAATAAGTAAATAAATTAGTGCTTGTAATCTGTCGGAAAATTTTATACAACGATTAATATTTATACACTAACAAGTATTTAAACAATTTATGCTTTGAATTTTTTATGACTTTTATCAATAATTGAAATCGTAAACTTCTTAATTAATTACACATGCAATGATTCAAAGACAAATTCATTATTTTTTTCTCTTCGACCTTAGCTTTACTTCTTCCTGATTAATTTAAAACTAAAATGTTATCGTCATCGTACTAGAATTTTCATAATTCTCGTAATCGAGAAACCTGAAATCATTTCCTCGTTGAAATTCAACTTTTGACCTTCGCGCCATTAACCTATTCGAAAACTGATTAAAACCAGTTAATAAATTCAATTTCCGTTCTATATAAAATAAATATACGTAATAGTCTAATAGATATAATTAAACTGATCCAGACAATAAACGCGTGCTTGAAAATGCTACTTTTTTATGCAGAGTTAAAAATAGCCATGGTAAAAAGAAATTCTTACCGGAATTCTATTGTATTATAATAATTAGGAAAAAGTTGTTTATTCATCCCACACCTTTTTATCACGTAACTACTAATTGTAGCCAATTCCTGTTATTACTTTTGTGTTGCAAAATAATTTATAATAATTATTATATAATAATAAATGTAAACAAAAATAGTAAATTCGGACCACTAATTATAAATATCTTCAAAGATTTTTTTTAAATGAAACTAATAAGGAAAATGCATGTTTCGTGTGCGTAAAACACAAAATTAACATCCTGACACGTGCCATTTCCTCTGAAGTTTTATGAATGAAAACAGCTCATTGTTAAATTTTCCAAGGTTAACATTAACACCAAAGTTTTACAAAAGGCACCTACGCTTGCTCCATCCAGCCAGAATAATTAAGGAAGTCATTTAGTCGTTACTAGTCATAATTTATAGTTATTACATACTTATAGGGTTAAATAGCTTTTTGTAATCAAAACAGTTAGTAGCACGTAGTAAGGCAGGAAATAAATTTTAATACGATGATTTGGAAAAAATATCGGACAATGGGAAAAATGCTATGTTAGTAGTGATGGGATATTTCGAACAAAAATATTCGAATTATTTGATTATGGATATATCTCGGGATATTACGGAAAATCATATGATTTTAAAATGTTTGGTTATGTATAAAAATGCGAATGCAGGATGCTACGAGTCGCAGTATCATGATGCAAATGCAAACAGAATTCGCGGAATCCGAATGAATAAAGACGGGGGTTTTCGCCGAGTAAACACGGGGGATAACGCTTGATTTGATTTGAACATTCGGACACTACTGTTATTAGGAATAGCAGAGGCAGCAGTTAGCACCACACGGTGTTGCTTTTCACGGTCGTTTCAGCGCAGGGTTCAATTTGAACATTTTAGCATCGCTCTAAAATACTAAATAATAAAATATATTTTAAAATATTAATAATTTATTAACATTCAGATTAATAGCGTTAACAAACACAAGTGACTCGATTCACAACAAAGACAAATAAAAAATAGATTCTTTATACAGGGTGCGGCAACTAATGTGTTACAAGCTGATATCTCCAAAACTAAAAGGGATTAGGCAACAATTTTTTGATTTGAAGCTTATAGTATTGTTTTAAAACCTGCTTTATTTAAAAGGTGGGAGTTAATTGGAAAATTTTAAATAGGATGACATATAATTTTTAATATATTTTTTAATATCCGCATCAATAGGTACAGTCTATATTTTTCCGAGTTTTTATATGTTTACTACCTCTATTAAATCGGTACAAGATTATTTTGTTTAATTAGATGTGTCTACTAAAAATAAGCAACCAAAATTAGATCAAGCAAAATGTAGTTGGAATAAATAACGTGCAAAATCTCCCCCCTCCCCCCCATTTATTAGAGGTTGTAAACGTTCTTTAAAATCTGCAAAAATAGGCTGTAGTGTACCCACTTTGATGTAGATATTAAAAAAGTATTAAACATTAGATATCATATTCTTTAAAATTTTTCCGTCCCAAAAAATTGTTGCTCAATTTCTTACAGTTTTGAAAATATCCGCCTGTAACACTGCCGCACTGTATATAATTAATAATCAATAAACGTATTCAGCAGAAAATCAAAAATATTGAACTTATCAAGACTCTTTTATATTGGATGTAAAAAAATTCATTAGTTATTGCACAATTACATATTGCAATGTTCTTGTTTGAAGATTTTGTGAAAGTTACAAACTGCAAATGTTTATTGTCACTGTCATTGCGAAAAATCGACTAATACTATAACGGCAGAGATTTTCAATAATTTTCTTCATTTGAGAGTTATTTGCAAAATTTTAAGTTTTCCACCTCCGCTAAGTCTGCGCTAGCCGCCGTCTCTTTGTACTATTTCTGCATAACGGTGGCCAGTGCCGACTTCGGAGAATAAGAAAAACAAAATTTCTCTAATGACGTCAAAATAAAGCTTTTAAAACTATTAAATCTCTGCCAACGTTTTTTACGGGCAAACTTGCCTGGTCTACTGGTGTAATTAAAAAATATGATTTCTAAAACAGAAAAATGTATCCTCTTTCGTGGTTTATAGAAATATTACTTAAAAACAGGCTAGGATTAGCAACGAAATTTGATACAATTAAAAATGCTTTAAGAAATCGGAAGTTAAACTTTCATAAGTAAATAAACAAAATAAGGTGCTTTACCACCATTCAAATTTCGAACTATTTGAAGCCGAAGTTTTACCTTGTTTTTTCCGAGCAAGCTGAAAAACACCATGCAAATAAATCATTCGATTACTAAATTCATTCGAGTAGCAATAAATAGTTCGATTATGAAAATCATCGATTATGCCCATCACGAATATTGTTAGCGGTAGATAAGGGTGGAATAACGATAGAGTAGAATAAGTGTAAATTACAGTAGCTGATTCAAATGAGCTCACAAACAGTAGGGAAGATAGGTAAAAGGTAAAAACTAAAAGGAAAAAGTATTGATTAAGGGATGTATTCAAATAAGCCAGGGCTATAGGTTACTAATAAATGCTAAATTTGATTGTTTAAACTTTTTGTCATATACAATATAACAAGACGTCACATTTGTATCGGAAAATTTAAGTTGCACAGACGAAACATTGTTGCTTAGCAACGATGCATATAAAATTCAGGGCTGCGGAGCAGGAGGGAATTTTCCATGCTTCGTCGTTCGAGTGCGTTTACCAATAAGCAATGATGTTGAGTGACATACAATTTAAATTTACCAAGAGAAAAATGTGAGGTCAAGTTCTGATTGGCAAGACAAATTATTGAATGATTCAAAGACACATTTTCTAAATTTTATTATATTGAATAAAATAATCTTAGCAACGAAAACATAAGCTTTGCCGACGGGATTTTATCGCAACGACGGATTTTTTCGTTGTTGCTGGGCAACGAATGAACGAGGGAATTTGTCTTAAATAGATATTGCTACCTTTAAATTTAATTAAATTATTAATTAATTATAGGTAACTTGATTTCAATAGTTTTTTTGTAATAAAAATAATCGTTTTGTTGCAGAATGGAAATGGAAAGCAAATTTACCAGGACGGCAGATAAGGAGAAACAAGCAAACACAGTCTACATCATCGATGATAAGGATAAAAAGTACGTGTAAATTTTTAAAAACGTTAAGCAATGCTAATTAAATAATTAATCATATCAGAGTCATGAACTGCATTAACAATAAAATAAAAGCACGAAACCTTACTTTGGTTTTGCTTACTTTAGTGCTGGTACAAATTTGGTCAAAACCAGTTAGGTTGGTGTAATTGTCAAAAGAGTTGGACTATAATCAACAGTTAAACTACTTAGTAAATACGCTAGCTTTAAGTGCATTATTGCTTAAATTATAGTTACATTAAATGTGATTAGCAATGGAAGAAACTATACTACAAACTACTTACAAGTAGGTAATTATTCTTAATAGTCTCAATTTGATCTTTATAGAATGGAGGACACATACAGTATAGGATTCCAGTCTAAAGATCCTATAATTGCAATTCCACCACAGGAAAAGCTTGCAAAGAAAATTGAAAGTGCTAGTCATGGTGGTGGTGGCCATGGTATTAGTGTTGAGCACCCCACATCGTAAGTATTTGAATTATACTATAAATAAAACACAGGCTGCCAAAACACTGGCAGCTTGTTACTTCACAAAATAATTTGTTAGATTGGCATTTTGGCTTCCGCGTTAGACCTACTTAAAAATAAATTAAACAAAGAAATACGATAAGTTTTAAAAGTGTTACAACTGGAATTTTAATATTTTTTTAGATATTTGGAAACTCTGATGCATTTATTTAAAGGAAATGTAGGATCTGGCATGTTCGCTATGGGCGATGCATATAAAAATTCTGGGCTTGCCATGGCACCCTGGCTTATTACTTGTCTGGGAATTATATGCGTTCACAGTCAGCATCTTTTGGTAAGTATTTAGAAGAAATTTAATTAACATACAAAAAATCTGAGTTGAATGATTTCCTAATTTTTAAACATTTTTAGTTAACTGCTGCAGAAAAAATGAAAAAGGATTTAAATCTCTCTGATCACCCAGATTTTGCTTTAACTGTTGAATTGTGTTTTGCTACGGGACCGCCCGCCCTCCAAAAATTTGCAAATGTCATGAGGAAAATTATAAATATATTTTTGTGTGTCACACAGCTAGGTTTTTGTTGTGTGTATCTAGTTTTTATTTCTACAAATATAAAACAGGTATGTAGATATTGATATAAGGCTGGGGCAACGTTGGCTGATTATTTTCAAACGATAGAACTCTATAGGTATATGGATGTGTGGAAAAGTGGGTGTAAAACCTGAAATGGTGCAGCTTCTCCGTGTTTATGAAATTAATTAAACACGAATTGGTGCTTGATTAAGCTGCCTGCATTTGCCGTAGAAACAGTTTTAAAAGTATAAAGCAATGATTCTCTGGGTTAAACGCAACGAATATTCTGATGTGATTTTAACACCTGGAAACGTTGACTCATCTAGTATTGGCTTCTAACATTTCTTCATCTTCATTGCATTGCACTTTTTTATGGGCTGTCGAATTAATGAAAAAAATTATGCTATACCCCAGAACATGGCTACCTACTGCGGGTAATAGAAAACTTTACGAATCAAACGACCCAGCGCGGCACCTCGATCGCGATTGAAAACGGGCGAAATTTTGACAAACTGGTTACAATCTCAGATACGTCATTTTAAAATAACATTTTTATTGCGAATGCTTGATGCTCAGCCAACCACTGATTCGTGTTTAATAAATAGTAGAATGGTACAGAATAATAAGCTTCCTTTTTGCAAAATGTCAAACTAACTCCTACCATTTGTCTTTCTTTGTAAAGATGTTTATTTTATTGTCTTATACAACATAGCAAGAGTCACCGTTAATCGCATGAGCGCGTTCACCGGTATCTTGAAAAAATGTCTCCAATATTTGTTTTTTTACAATTTACTCACTCATAGTTGCTACTAGGATTAACTATTATATACAAAAGTTACAGAGCCTAAAATTGTCCATCGAATATGTATCAGCAATTATTTCGAGTAATAACCTTTACAAAAATATGGACCGTTTCATTACACGATATTACCAAAACATACCTACTTCACCGAATCGCCTCTATTGCTTGCTCATATTCAAAAGACGAAAATTTCCGTAAAAAATCTACACCATGAAAAATGCCTCATGGGGACGCCAGGAAAAAAACGCATACACTTCCTCCCACTACATACATTTCTGTAAAGGAAGCGATAATAAACAGCCCGCAGGTTGACAAACTGCGTCATTACCAATGGTACGTTGCAGTTACGTTACTGTAACGTAACAGTCCGTATCGGTGCTAAAAAAATAGTCCACATGTTTGATGCACAATTTTCTAATCTTTAAATTTGCTTTTACCATTTTACATAGAATCAACGATAAGTGAGTAAATCGCAAAAACAGAAAATCGGCTTCATTTTTTTAAGATGGCAGCTGGTGACAGGTGCTGATCTTTAGTATAAGGGTGCTCATTTTATCGTGTAACCCATTAACTTTTTAGAGTAGGCAATATACGTTGCATCTCATAAGCTGCTTTACTATTAAAATACAATTTCAAAACTGAGAATAACAGTTTGTTATGGATAAAAGAATCACCTCGTTTGCCTATAGCTGTGTTGTCCTTTAGTATAGAAAGTTTAGAACTATAGTAAAGCGATCTATGACATGCAACGTGTGTTGCATACTCTGAATACTCAAGCGATTACACGATAAAAAAGCACCCTGTGTTCTATAAAACGACACAATAAACATTACTGCGAAGAAGAAAGTGGTACCAATTAGTTAGAATGATTTCCTAATTTTCCTGGAATGTTACACGGAGAGACTATTGTATTTCCGGTTTTATTCCCACTTTAATATTTAAAAAGTTCTACGCGTTTGAAAATAATCAGCAAACGCTGCCAGAAGTTAAAATAAAACCTATAAATAAAATACTTGTTTAAAAGTTTGTTTCTGATGGATTTAATAATGTTGAAATCTGTCTTTACGTTTCTCATTTCTAGATGCTGCTAAAAACGTGTTAATTCAATGTAAAAATGTGTTTATATTTCATAAATACAGTTATGAATAGCGAATTAAAATTTTTTGATCAATTCTCTTAGCAACAGCTTTTAATTTTCTAAGTTTAATGTATATGTTTTGTAATCCACAGGTATGTGATATTTACGGATTTAATTTGGACGTCCATTATCACATGGCAATACTACTTTTACCCATACTTCTTAGTTGTATGGTTAGGAATCTCAAATACTTGGCACCACTCTCTACAATAGCAAATCTACTCATGTTAACCGGAATAGTCATTACTTTATACTACGCAACTCAAGATCTACCACCACTATCGAGCAGTACTCCTGTTGCAAATGTACAACAATTTCCCCTTTTCTTCGGAACAGCACTTTTTGCTTTTGAAGGAATTGGTCTGGTAATTATTAAAATTCAAAGAACCTAAAGCAATGTGATAATAATTTGATTTTGCAGGTTTTACCTTTAAAGAGTGAAATGAGGAAACCAAAACAATTTGGGAGAAAACTTGGTGTCTTAAATGTTGGCATGACGTTTGTTACGTTCCTATATGTATTAGTAGGTTTTATTTCGTTCCTAAAATATGGAGAAGGCATAGAGGGTAGTGTTACACTAAATTTACCTAAAGACGAAATGTAAGTAATTTAAAAATTTGTGCGTAACTTACTTTTTAAGAGTTGCAACCGTAAATGTTTGGCCAACATCGTTAGTTTTTGTACAGCCTGTTGGAGCTATGTAAAATTTAGCTTTGTTGGTGCACCTTGGGAAGTAAATTTTACTTTGGATTTATTCTTAATCTTGTCTGTTTTTTGAATTGCGAACAAAAAAAGGAAATATAAATTTTTTCTTAATTTCAGATTAGCCCAATGTGTAAAAGTAATGATTTCTCTGGGAATCCTCTTTACGTTTCCATTACAATTCTACATTCCCATTGAAATAATGTTTCCAACTGTAAAAGAACGATTGGGACCATTCAAATACCCTGTTCTTTCAGAGCTTGCCTTTAGGACCTTCTTTGTTTTAGTTACATGTAAGTTTTGTTTTAATTTTTTTTTCTTCTAAAAAATAACTAATTTTCATTGCAGTTGTATTAGCAGAAGCCATACCATTCTTGGAGCTATTTATAACTTTGGTGGGTGCTTTAAGTAGCACAACTATAGCTTTACTGTTTCCACCAATTCTTGAATTTGTCACCCATTGGGGTGTACAACGTATAACACCATGGATGGTTGTTAAGAATATGGGCATACTTGGTCTGGGTGTTTTAGGCTGTTTTACAGGATCCTACGAGAGTATTAGGTTGATTGCTAAGGCTTTTGCCGAAGGAAAAAGCTGAAGACTGTGAATTAGTGTAATTGTTTTAGTATTAGTAATTTATTTTGTATATTTTGTACAATAGCAAATCAGTATTTTATATTTTAATATAGGATTGTATTTGTAAAATAAATAAAAAATTTAAATGTGACAATATTGTTAATGTAACGTTTAGTGTTAGTTTGTTATATTTTGACTGTTGTTATAATAGCAATAAATAAATACTGCTATAGGTATAATTATCATTTCTGACTGGTTGCAAGCATTGGTAGTAGCTACAATGCATCTACATCTACTAGATAACGTAATAAAGAGAGCCTGCACAACACTATATATATGACCATATACTTGTTTTAACTATTATTCTTAATTTAAGTAGTTAACTACGCCCTGGTGTGGACTAGGTTGTCAAACGCTCAAAATAGCCAGACGATTTAAGTTGTTCTAGGGTGATCTGTAGTAAAGACGTTATCAAGTGTGTTAAAAAAGCAAAGTACTTCTTCTTTGTTGAAAATTAAATCAGTAAATTTAATCTATATACTGGACAGGTTAAGGAACCAAATAATCCAGTCTCTGATGGCAAACAAAGTGCAAAGTTAGGAAGATTTCTAAAAATATCTCTTTTTGTTTTATTCATCTTGAACTAGTTTGTGTACTTTCTTCAGTGTATACAAAATAAAATAAAATTTATCTACAGTTGTGACACACGCTATTAGTTTTATTAAAGTTGTTCTCCCTCGTAAGGCAACGAGAAACCAGCGTGGTGAATTTTTCCCCAGGAAAAGCCTCTCTGGAGAAGAAGTGCATGCACTTCCTGTGGTTCGGAGCCCACGTTAAACTGTAGGTACACTATGTCTGTCTGTGCAAATTATCCATCGCCGCGCACCAAACACAAACATAGGAGCGAGGTAGCAAACGCCTTGAACAAGGTATGGCACTATAAGAAGAAGAAAATTGAAATTTTCTGTATATTCACTATGGTTAAAAGAAAATATGCTAAGTTTATGAAAACGTCGTTATTATACTGCTAGGTATATTATTGAATCTAGTGTTAGATTTAAAAACAAGCAAAATAATTTGACATAAGTCTGGTAAGGAAATGTAGAATACAATGCGCATTGTATACGCACAAAAGAATGAACGGAAAGTAGATTTTCTTTATCATCTGGTGTTAAATTATCATAAAAATCTAATGGACGTTATTGCAACCTATGTTCTAGTCACAAAAAAATTGGCAAAATCTTCAAGATGAATTAAAAGCTGAGAAAGTATAGTTACCAAAGTCGATGTTGTAAACAGATTTTTAAACATTTTATCAAATAAGTATTTAACATTTAAAAATTCGTAAGAATCCAGTTTCAAATACTGATAGAACTATTACAAGTCTCACAGAATGGCTTCGGTTACATGAACAACTGAAAGAAATCAGTAAAGGTAAATATGAAGCTAGCAGTATAGATTTAGTTGGAAAGTCTGTGCATATTGGCATGGTTTCACGAAGAACGAGGCAGTTAGCGTGCATCACGTATTTAAAGGAAAAGAGAAAAATAATACATAATTTAAATGTCACCGCGGTGGAGCTAAAGGTTTTAAAAAGAAACTCCAAAAAATTGAAAACAGAAAAGTTAGAAAAAGTCCGACTTTAAGAAATGTAAACAGTGGGTTTGAAATTTTTATTAGCTTTTATTAGTGTCACCGGAGAAGAAGAAAAGTCGTTGGTCGATTGACCCAGGTGCATCGTATTATATTTCATCAAGATTGCATTGGTTCGCATCTTATCCACCATTCGTCGTTCCAAGGTCACTTAGACTTGGCGGTGCCCAATGTATGTTCATGTTGATGGTAAAATTCAGGTGGAAATGCTTCTCTCTGATAATTGGAAGCCTGCCATTTTTTGACGAAGGTCTGGTTTGTTCTGGAAAGTGATCCAAATATCTTCTCGTCTGGTAAACTCTTGAATAATAGTTTGAGTGAATATGCAGAGAACAAACACTGTGAGATCACAAATAAGATTGTCGCACTGTCGCCGCAGTAGACGTTTGGTCAGTTGCAGTGATAATGAACTGTAAACTGGCACGGACGCTCAGTGGCGGATTACCGCACAAGCGCATGAGGCGCGTGCCTGGGGCCTCAGCAAAGCGGGGGCCTCAGAATTGTTGGGTGCCTTATCCTCAAAAACCAAAATTAATTTTTTTTTACCTGAGAATGTGATTTTTCCTTTTAAATGGGAATGTGATTTTTTTTTCTAGTACCTGAGAATATTTTTTTATTTCCGGATCTTATTTTTGTGTTTATGTTTTTATTAATTCCAAAAACAAAAAAAACGTTATGATTTTCTGCATTGTTCATTTTAGTGAACCATCCCATTCTTAGTAGGGTCAATAGGGGGCCTCCAGGTCAGGTTGCGCCTGGGGCCCCACAAATCAAGATCCGCTACTGCGGACGCTTGCAACATCGAAACAAGCGTCATATTCAAAGGTGTCTTAAACAGCAAGGATGGAAATAAAGTTTAATATCGAGTTTTGCGGTGCCTGTATATACGGTTGCCTGGTTTGCGCTTTGGGACGCGCAAGGGACCACCGATTAAACCAGATGTTTGTGGAAGCTAAACCTTAATGGAACGAACAGTGTGATAAAGCAATTCGAGATAGAAAGAATTGTCACCAAAAATACAAGACCCCACTACAAATTCCAAATTTACTAAACTACAAAAAATCTGACGCAATAGCCAAAAGAATCACCAAAGAGGCAAAGCGAGAAAGTTGGAGCAACTATTGTTAGTTCTAGAATAAAAACGTACTACCTATACAAAAAGGAAATGTAATCGCAATCATAGTTTATTCTTTCTTTATATATATTTTTGTAAAATCTTAAAAGTTCATGTATGTCACAGTGCGAAAAGTCAATTTTATAATCTTTGTCACGTATAATTAACATAAAACGATTAGTAGCATAATTTACATCAAAATAAAACGGGGGTGTTTCAAATGACTCACGAAGTGAATCCTGAGGCGAAGCCGATGTCAAAAAATATTCTTGAATATAATTACTTAATTCATTTTCATCGTACACACCGTTTAGTAATTTTAAAAATTTCCATTCCTGTTTAATGATTTCGTTCGACATCGTTTTCGTCCGATATTCGCTATGCTCACGAGGTTCTTTAGATCTGTATTTTATTTCATTATTTTTATACTCTTCAGTAATATTATCCCAACTATACCAGAGAGTTGCTGTTTTTAAAGCAATTTCTCCTTTTAATTCAGATAAATTAATAAGGTCTTCAGAATAACTTATTTCGAAATCATTTTCTTTAGACCTAATATGTACTAGACTCATTTATTTCAATTTAAAATACTTGAAGAATATTTTGTTATGATCTGACTTTTCTATTAATTTCATTTTTAACAGTTTATCAAGTATTTCTATGCTTTCATTATATACTTCAATTGAATCATTTCCAGCATTTTTTGACGCAATTGATAGATCAAGACTTTCTACCATTTCATTCGAATCTGAAAAGATACCGCTTCCGGTTTTAAGTTCAGGAGTTTTTTCATAGAAAGGAATTTTTCGTACATCTTCTAAAACACTTTTATATTTTCTTAACTGTGAATAGACATATTGTAAATTATCAATTTTTTCTTTTTCTTGTGTTCTCTTAGCGTTTGTAATGTGTGCATTTAACGATTTCAATTTAGTTGATAATTCGGGTATCGTTGTATCAATTTTTGCATTTATATATCTGACGATAATAAATACGAGGGTTTGTCCAATTTAAATTGTTTTTCGATAATATCAAAATTTAAATCTTTATCAGGATCTAAGGTTATTGATGTCGATACTGATGGCGATGGTGATCTAGATCTAGAATCGACTTCTGCCTTTGGTAAAGATAATAAATTCAATGAATTCGGCTCTAAAGACCCATCATTTCTCTCGGTTGTTAAACGATTTTTTGAATTAAGTACTTGCTGTGCAAATTCGGTAATATTTTCAAGTTTATCAGTTATGGGTTTTTGAAGTTTTTTAATTTCCTCTTTCGTTAAATGTTTTTTAAATTGATTTAAACGAATTCTGTTTTTTATTATTTCATGATGTTTTCAAATAGCGTCAATCATTTCCTTCTTACTACTATCCATTTATATAAAGCGATTTTTGGTCCGCAGTGACTTAGGGAGTTTTAGATTTAGATGTTGAAGTCAGTTCAGGCTTGGTACTCGTGGTAACTAAAAATTTCCTGTAAGTGTCACTGCCAACACTCAAAGTGAGGTTATGTATGTGAACAAGCAAGCCTTGATCATTGAACTATATTACCGACTGGAAGGAGCACGCGCTAAGGCGAGAGCCGGTACTAGATGTTAGAAGAGGGTAGTTGCTGTTGACAGGGCGCGCGTCCTTGTCTTACTCATACACTCCTATCGCGAGCGCGGCCCGGAAGAAAGATAAATCGCGATCTATCAAACTTTTATACAATTTTTACTAGTTTTTGATGGTAATAAAATGAAAGAACATGTTTGAAAACTTAAAAACGTCATTGGTGCTGAAATATAACAGATAATATTAACTCAAACAACGCTCAAACGGAGACAAAAAGAAACCGAATTGCTTATTGTTTGGAATAGGTATATGCTATTTTTTTTTGTTATGAACTTAATACTAAATATGGTAATATATGGATACATATGACAATATATACATAAATTATATATGATAAAATAAAATACTATTGCGTGTAGTTTTTGTCGAATTGTTGCTTTTCGTCCTAAAATTCTTAATGTTTTTTTCTTAGCGTATGTATAAATTCTAGTATTTGCAAAAGCGCTAAAGATATATTTAATAATTTGCACCTCATGCAAATGTAGGAAAATTAAAAATTGAAGGAACCGCATCTTTCTTTAAAAGTTTCTTATTCAAAGATGATTCGAAATAGCTGCTTTCGGTGAAATGACTACTACATATCACTGTATGTGTATTTGGCTTGAAGTTTTCTAATCGAACTGCCTGTATCCACAGTTTTAGTATATCAGGCCGTTTTAATGGAAATCTACAAATAAAAAATACAAAAGGTAAGGAATTGGTGAATATTGTTATTTTATCCTTTACATGATCTTTTATTATTTGAAACAGTTTTGTTTGCCTTAAAGAAACTGGCATAACCTCAACTTTTTATTTAAAATTCGTATAAATCCTTACCTGTGGAATCGGTAATTTCCATTAGTTTTCGATTCATTGCCACAACCATAGGCACAACAGAATTGAACCATTTTAAGCGAAAAACTTTTTTATTTATAACAATAAATGATTGAAAAACACAAACTCGTTTATTTACACCCACTTCTTCACGTGCTACTGACTCTTTCTAACATAGCGGACCGGGTTTCGTTTCAAATCGTCATCTGCGTACTCCTTCCAGTCAGTATTATAGTTCAATGGCCTTGATAAGTTAACAAACGGCTTCAGAATTTTTAGATAAAAGACTCACCAACGGTGTAAGTTGGGTTGCCTATATTTTGCGGTCACGTGGGTATCAGTAATTAATGAAGGCTCTGTACATACTTTCAAAATGATTTACACACTAGATGGGGCGGTTACGAACATATATTCACTGACGGTTCAAAGTGCAATAATCAGGTTGATTGTGCAATATTGCGTTCCAACTCAAACATCCAGAAACTGTTTTAAAGAAGTAATGCAGTACTCTCTGACGCTTACTTCTTCAAAACATACTAGTTTTACAGATACAAGAGTGTTGTACAAAAAATGAGATCAATAGAAAACAGAACATCAATAAACCATTTTATGGCAGACATTTTTAATATAAGCAAAAGAAGTAAAATATAACAACAAAATAGTCGAAATAATCTGTATCGAAGGCCATTCTAACATACAATAAAGTGACAGACTCTATCGCTAAACGCGCAGCAACAATGGATTCTCAACTAAGTCAGTAAAAATACCTAAAAATGATTACACTCAATTATTTAGAGTTAAATTGAAAACCCATTGGACAAATTCGTACCATAAATCTAACGCTGGCGGTAGGTTTACAGAATTACAACCAAAAATATGGTTAAAGCCGTGGTTTTCAGAAGAAAGCAACAGAAGATGTATACAATTTGCCGAATTCGAAGCAACCATGCACTTCTTCGGTAAATATAAATATAAATTCGGATTCCAAGATTCAGGAGAATGCATCTGTAGGGAAACTGACGATTTGCAACATATTCTTTTAGAATACATATTGTAAACTATTATTATTGAAAATTGTTCAAAAAATTGGCAAAAATAGAAGTTCTCTCTTCAACAAATCTCCAAAAAATTATTATCTTCTAGAAGAACTTATATTTATAGAATACTCTGCGATTACACAAAAGAAATAGAAATTAAATTATAAATAACATTATCTTATCCTGAACTTTAGATTATCAAACTAACATTATCAAATCTCTATTGTAATACTTTCCAAGGACCTACTCCGGTGTTATGTTTGATACAATGCGATTATCTTCGCAGGAAATTTCCGTATCATGTCTTGTGTCCATTGTCAAAGTTTATAAACAAAAACTTTAAAGTATATAATTAAATTGATAATCACATAAAAACCACTGGCTAATTGGTAAAACCAAAACCAAAAACTAAAATGACACACACATTGTGAATAATGGTATTATTTTTATTAATTTCAGTATGGTAATATGGACAGAAAAGCAATCAAATTTAGTCCTAATGGAATTTTCTATTAAAGTGGTTTACGGAAATTGTTGAGATTTAAGTCATAAATATATAATAACAATTATAGGCAATAACATGTTACACAAAATTGTACTTTGATTGAGATTTATATTAAGTGGTGTATTAAATTATATTGTATTGCTTAACAATAGACTTTGAGAAATTGATAAAAGGTACAGCAATTATAAATAATTTCATTGGTTTACTGTATTAAACAAAATTAGTGTAAGACAATTTTGTATAAGTTAAAGGAGGGGGGGGGGGGGCGTTACACGTTTTTGTGCTGATATTTTTAAAATAGGTCTACATTCGCCATGACTAACAATTTTAAATTTTTAGGAAAAAACATAAAAGTTAAAATGTTTACCCTCGCAGGGCAACTTTTTAACAGCTCAAAAAAAGAAAATAATAATTTTAATTTAATATAAATAAAACAATTCTTAACATCAGCAGGTTTCTTTATTTTAGCTTTATACATATTTCAACATGTGACATGTCATTTTTAGAGACAAGCTTAAAAATAAACTTTTTTTTTATTATAAATAAAACAATTCTTAACTTCAACAGGTTGAAGTTAGAATTGTTTTATTTACAATAACTTAAAATGAACTTCAACGAAATAAAGCTCGAACTTATAAATTAAAAATAAACAGTTGGTGTTGCTATAGAAACAATTAATCTTCACACTTGTACTTGTTTTTCTATATCTGCGTACAGATGATTTGACTTTCCATTCCAAAACGTCCAATAACGGTGAATTTAACAGATCAATTTGTTCATTCATTAAAGGTTCCTATTTTAAATGTTTGTAAATTTTAAATGTTTCTAGTTTACGTTTATTTTCACAAAAGTATAAATTTTTATAAGTGATATTAGATTTCATTGAATGATTGTGTTCTAATAAATGTATGTGGACGTTTATATTTCTAACAACGTACGTGTTCCTTGTACCTAATATCAAAATTTTTAATTGTTTGTCCTGTATAACCTGAATTACAGTGCGAGCAATTTAATTTGTAAATGCCTGATTTTAGTAAATTGTCTGTTTTTTCATTAGCATTAAACAAAGTGTTTAAAATGTTTTTTGTTGTTTTGAAAGTTTACATTTATTTGTTTTGTTTAAAATTTAGGCAATTTTTTCCGATTGATACCACAATATGTATTTGACGCGTATTTTATTTTATCTGATGAAGTAGTTAGATAAATTTTCTAAATAGCTAATTTATAATCTTTCATTTTTAATAGTGTGTCAATAAGTTGAGTATTATTACCATTATTGTATGCAATTTGTTTGATAATCTAAATTTCTCTATTATAATTAATTTTACCTAACAGAACCGTTAAAGCTCTATGTATCAACGTAGTAAAGCTAGAACTTCATTAATAAAATAATAATTTTGTTTGCGCTGAAAATTGTTAGTGATGGCGACTGTAAAACTATTCTGAAAATATCAGCACGACCATGTGTAACGCCTCCCCCCTCCCAGACCCCGCATATGGACTTTATTTATACTATAGCAATTTCAGAAAAACTATATTTTTACACTAGGTGAAAGTACGTTCTTCATTATTATCTACAAATTAATTAAACGATAAAACCAATCATTATCGATAAAATGTTTTCTATCGGTCAATGTTCAATAGCAGATACAAGTTTTCCACAATACCACCAATTATAAGCCAATATACTCAAAGGTATAAATAGCTATTCATTGAGGGAACGCGCAGATTTATAAAAATCAAGAAACATGAAGGTTCTAATTGCTCTTGTTCTTGTTCTTGGGTTTTTTTTGGCAACATCAGTTGCAGAAGACGAATGTAAGTAATTGTGTTTTTGTTGTTTTTGTGCAAAATTAACTGTGCAATTTTACTATATTTTTCAATCTTAGCTAAATAATAAATTAACCATAATATTTTTAAGAATTAATAAAAATAAAAAGTATGGGCTTTTTATATAGATGCTACCGTACTTACTACATACTAGAAAGAAGTTTTCGTCAGTACTAAACGTACAAAATTAAGCACTGTTTGTCTTATTAAACATTTATCTAAAAATTTGCATTTGTATTTTAGCGGTAAAAACCTTCTGCAAAGGCCTCTGGGGTATACCCATACCTGGAACTAGCTGCTCACTCAAGGACTGTGACTTCCTCCCTGCGTGGGGTGATTGTCCAATTGGTCAAAAATGCTGTCTTCTGGCAAGAAGTGAGAATTAGTGCACGGATACAACAGAATGCTGCAAACTGAAATTTTGACTGTATTTTACAAGATGTAAATAATAATGATAATAAAGCTTTAAGTTTCATATATAAAATAAAACCAGACGGTGTAAGTCGAATATTAAGTTTTCTGAATTCCCGGCATATTCTGATTTCCGGGAATCGGGAATCCCAAATTTAACATTCCCGGGAAAAACGGGAAACGGGAATTTTTGAAATAAAGAGGAAATTTATGTATTTCTTAGTTAATTAAAATATGATGTATGTATACAGATAGATAAAAAAAATCAAATCTTTAAAAATTAACAGCACACATAAAATGTGAGTAAATTACTTTGCTGAAAACTATAAGAAACATTTCAAAATACTTATTTGTGCAACAAGTATATAAAACTGTTATGTTTTCTTGCAAGGCGCAAGATTTTCGATCGAAGCAAAGCCGAGATCAAAACGCGCCGAATACTAGACGGAAATCAATAAAACAATGAAAATTTTTATAGAAAAGTAGATATTATAAATTGCTCGACAGATTGTGAATAAATAAATAATAGAATTATAGTTGGTTGCTTAACATGGTAACGAAACTAAGTAGAAAAGTACCACTTTTCTAAATGAAAAAGTATGCAAAAGTATAGTATATTTCCGTATAGTGCGCGAACAAAATTTTTATTTCAGTAGACAAACTGTGGTTAAACCAAATCAACTTAGCGATGATATGAACCAGAATGCTGACCGCAATGACCTCATTCCAGCATAGTGGCGACATACCAAACACCACCTTGCGTTATTCAGACTTCACGCGGGTCAATATTTAACTGCGAAGAAAACCCTACTAGGTTGAAAAAATCAAAGTATTAAAATTGTATGTATAGGTCACAACTGTAAATTAGTGTCGCAAGAGTTTAGCGGCGCGAAATTTCAAATTTTGATTCCCGTTCCCGAGAAATTTTGACTGTATTTTCGCGATTTCGGGAGCATGAAAAATCACGTATTTTCCAGGATTTAGTACCCGGGATACAGAAACCTTATCGAATACATAATTTTGAGAAAAGCGGTAACGGGGTCGGCCCATCCTACGTTTATGTTTGACTAGGCGTAATCAGCCAAGTTCCGCAAATTTGGTGTCTAAGATAGACTGACCAGGGTATCAAACAATGATGGTTTTCCAACCTGTCAGCGCAACCTGCACGATATATTGCACGGACCAAGAGCTACCCGGAAGCGCTTATGGTAACATTAAAGCTTATGGCGGTTAAAAAATCACTTAAAGCTGTAGATACCCTGTATCTTGATACTACTGTTACAAACAAACTAGATAGAAAAGCGCTAAAACAGTGTAAGCTATCGAAACCGAGCACTGTGTCTTAAATATTTTTGGTGAGTTTTTTGCTTGTAATTCACTTTCTAAAAAAACACGAAGATAAGAAAAGGTAAGATGTCAACATGTACTAATTCTTTTAAGATATGCGAGAAAATAAGTATTCAATTAATTTTAATTAACACATGTAAATAATTTTTCAAGTACTGGTAAGTCCTTGTTCGATAACTACAAGGTAATACTTCTGTAGGAAAATAGAAAGGATTTTATTTTTAATTTAAAAATTTGTTTCGCTTAACATTTTATTTTTTACTGTATAAATAGCATTTTTTTGTAAACATTTTTATATTTTACTGGCAATTTTTTAGTTCTTTAGAAGAAAATTAGACTAAACATTTGTTTTCTGATTTAAAAAATTTCTTCTTCAATTAGTGATGGGCATAATCGAATGATTTTCAGAATCGAATGATTACCATCTGAATGAATTTAATAATCGAATGATTAATTTGTATGTGTTTATGCGGAAAACGTAGTAAAAACGCTCAGCACTTGCTTTTTGAATGCTTCTGTAAAAGAATTCTAGTTCTCGTCGTCTTTCCTCGGGCCGCTCGACAAAACAGCATACATGTTTAGTTTTGAATAGTATTTTTATTAGATTCGTCACATTTCAGCGCTGCTTTCGGCCTGCTTTTTGAACAATATTACTATAAACCGTGATAGTGGATACATTTTTCTGTTTTATAAATTAATTATTTTTTTTAATAAAACCAGAGACTTGACTAGATTTCTAATATTAGTAATATCGGAATGTGCAAAACATTCTTATCTCATCGTGCTTCCTCGGCGAAATACGCTACAGAGATCGTCTTTATGCAATCGCATTCCTGAAATTCTGTTTTCATCAGTGTATTCTCATCATACCACGACTGGTAGTGTCATCGTATCATGTATTTGCATTTGGCATTTGCAGTTGATTACTATGCTGGGTATTGTTTCAACACCCGCTTTCGAAACAAAGCTGAAATTTTTTAACCCGTAAAATCATTCGAAGTCTTTTCTCTAACCACTCGAGATATTTTGATAATCGACGAATCTGATTATTTTTATTCGAAATATCCCAATAATACATGAATCTGCGAAATCTATTGAAATATTGAGTGATTTAAAAATAAAATATTTTTTGTAAGAAAAGCTTGTATTCGATCATACGATCACACAGTTTCTCGGATGATGAATCGATCCAAGGTGAAAGCGAAATGTTAACTAATAAGCAACTCAATGTATAAATGGCCACGATTTTACTAATAAAAACAGTCAATTAGTCAAGTTAAGATAGGAATGAAATATTTAATTGCCTTGAGGCTGACTGCTGATTATACTTGTTTCGTTTATTTCAATGAAAATATCACACCTCGTGTGATCGGGTACAAAAAATACGTTATAACTTTAACAATGTGTATTTATTTTAAGGCTTGCACGTATTCGACAGGTTTGCATGTCATTTTCAAAGGTAAGATTTAAAAGTAGAGTTGGTGTTGTTATAGGAACAATAGAATAAAATATAACTTGATCTTGGTTATCTATGTTTGCAGACAGCCTGATTTCTTATTTTAAAACATCCAATAATGGTGAATTTAAGAAATCAATTTGTTCATTCATCAAAGGTACAGAGGTTTGCGTATTTCAAAAGCTTCTAGTATATCTAATTTACGTTTATCATCACAAAAGTGTAGTGTTATTTAGATGTCATTAAATGATTGTATTAATAGTTGTAACAAAAAAGCGTTTATAATCGAAAAGATATGATTCAGACTTGACTAAAATAATATTTTTAAACTTCAAAAACATTATTTTTGTAAACTAAAAACACTTTTTTTTCTCTACAACAAAAGCATTTTTTTAAATCGCAGAATTGTTTTGATTTAAAAATTAAAAATTTGTCAAAAAATTAAAAGCATTTCTACAGAAAAATATTTATCGAAAAAAATGTTTGAGAGAAAAAATAATATAATTTTTATCCCCGAACTCGCCCAAATGGTGCTTCGTATAGATGTGCTATGAAAATAAAACAAAAACCTCTCCTATTTTCTAAACTATTGAAATTATTAAATTTTTTTTTATTAAAAATTGTTTGTTGCCTAATGAGCTACCTTATGCCGCATTCCAAAATCGGCGCAAGCGCAGTATACCTGTCACCGCACCATCAATATTTCAGTTTTAAAAAAATTCGATTTCAAACTCGTACGAGGCACCTACTGTTAATAGAAACAATCTCTACCGAGATAAAATCTCTGGAAAATTTGTTGGTCGCATACCTGCTAGATTGAGTAATATTAAAAAAGAAACATAAAAGGTAAGGGGTAAACTTTGTCTGCTATGAAAACTTACAACATATAGCAAAACGAGCTAAAAAAATTATTTATTTATGTTTATTATACAAATGTGTTATTATAATAAGAAAAAAAATGAATTGTTCAGGGAACGTAGTATTTATTAAGTACAAAAGTAATTACATAACTACAAAAATACATTCAACATCTAGACTATTTATTTATGTAATCAAGAAAAAATGTTCTAAGGAGTTTCATAACACAGTAATAAAATAATTAATAATTTAAACATAACACCCCCCCCCCCCAAGCCTCAATGATGAATGGCTGAAGGGCAACTAAATAACATAAAACACTTAAGATACTTACACCAGAAACTCTACGTGTACTACGTGTACAATGACCTGTAGTCAGAACATACCTATCGGTGATTAGTCTCTAATCAACGATAGATATGTTCCGACTAATAATAATAATTAGAAGACCACTACAATGAATTCTTGCGTTTTTTTTGGTATATGTAGATTTATATTCCAAAGCAGCCATCCTGGGAAACTCTTCAAGGTGCGCTAAAAAACCTTCTTTAATTCCGACGCAAATGCGTCCAAACCGCAAATAGTTTTATCCGAGACAATAGGCAAGAGTATATCCTCCTCTACTAGTGCAGGAGTAGAACTTATCACCACAATCTTAATTAATTGGTACGAATTTGTCATTTTCTTTATTTGGGACAATGCACGAACAACCTTTTTTAAATCTGAAATGTGTATATAAAAGTAGTAAAGTTCTAGATTTTATACAGGGTGTCAATTATAAAAACGTACTCTGGAAGTAAAAGACCTTTGAAAATTTCTAGAAACCGTTTCTACAACATGGGGGGATGATCATGACTCAAAAGGTAACCTTCCCCATTCAACCCCTTAGGCTCTAGCTACCCCAACAACACCTACCTTGTGATACCTCATTGAAAAGCTCCAAAAATGTTATTTAATAGTAGCTATCATTTATTTTTTCTGATTTGTTAAAAAAAATTAAGAAATAAAACTCAAAAGGTTTAGAACCAATTATTTTAATTCAAATTTTTCTTCTTCTTCTTTAGCCATCCCTTTTTGCTCTTGGGGCGTTGGGTGTCGAAGTATTTCACTTCGGGTAGCAAGGCTTTATGGCCTTTAAACCACCACGCTTCTGAAGCTTATGCCACCCTTCATGCATATTTATTTAATGCCATTCACACATGTGTTTATTTGTATGTTAAAATGCTGTGTGTGACTTTGTTACTTATCTTGTTCAGCCAGTAATCAAGGCAAGCGCCGTTAATTGTAACCTAACGTCGAATGGTTGCCGAGCTCGATACCTCGATTCAAATTTAAAAATATTAAATTAAATGTTTAAAATTATTTTCATTATTTTCTAAGCAATAGTAAAGCTCGGAACTCGTGAACTATTCGTTGTCGCAGTTGTGCAATGGATTGAGGCTAAGTTTTGCAGACAACAGATTTTAAGAGTCCCCATAAAATGAAGTCTAATGAGGTCAAATCTGGAGATCTTGCGGGCCATTTTATTGGTCCTCTTCTATTGAGTTTTATTTTTTAATTTTTTCGAAACGAATCAGCTAAAAAAATGTGAATAGCATTTTTTTAAGAGCTTTACAGTGAGGCATCACGAGGTGGTTTTACCTTTTGAAATTTTTTTGTTAGGGTAGTTAGAGCCTAAGAGGCTGAATAGGCAAGGTTACCTTACACGTAATGATGATTCCCCCTCCATGTTGTGGAAATGGTTTCTAAACATTTTCAATACGTCTCTTACTTCCAGAGATTATAACACATTGTACGTTTTCAAATTGACATCCTGTATATTACTGTACGTCTAAGGTTATATTGTGTTCTTTCCAATTATTTTCTGGGACACACAATTCTAGTTTTGTCTTAAATCTATTTAACTAGATAAATATTGCAATAATTATTGCAGTTTGTTATTTGGTGCTGTAGCTATAAATAATTGAGGGAATAAACAAGAAAACGTGTTTTGTTGTAACGGTATCTATTTTTTAACAAAATTAAAGCGATGGAACAGCAGCAAAAGAAGATTTTACATCTAGAAATCAGGTCCAAAACTAAATTAATTTTAAATCATTGGCAATTTAATTATGTACAAATTGTACTAGCTTAGTTTAAAAGTTTTGGTTTTAAGAACCATTAGGTACTTACCCTCTTCAGCTGTTTCAAAAGATTATATAAATTAAAGCAAAAAGTAGTTGATCTTCATGGTCGTAGATCACATGCGCGTCTCATTAGCGCTTAACATGCACTGAAGTCACATTTTGAATGTTCAATTCTATTTATTCAACGCTTGACCTTAAACATCTTATACTCATAAACAGGACCAGTTTGAACAAACAATGAGCGGCCATGAATACGATATACCTCCTTGCAGGAAAGATTTTAAAAACTGCATTATTAACTCAGTGGCAAAGAACAGACAGCTTAAGTAAGCTTTAAAATTTTAAAACTTTAGAAATTTTTTAACAATTTTCAGTTTTATGAAAATTTGCGAAATTTCGAAAATTTTTAAAATTAAGGAAATCTCCAAAATTTTACAGCTGAAGGCTTACATTCCAGTTGCCTGATTTCAGATCTCGACGACCAGGATTTGCAGAAACCTTCCAAAAGTAGCCCAAGACTGAGGACACCGCCTAAGTATTTTCGATTTTCATATGACGTCATTGAATATAAAATCTGGAAACAAAAATTGCAGGTTTTCACAAAAAATTTTACTTGACTGCGGCTTAAATGGAAATTATTAAATTGCAACTCTGTTCTGACTGCGATGTCCGTGTACACTTTTAAATTGACGCCAGTTGCGCATAGTCCTCACATAATTTTGGTCACATGTAATACAAACAGTTATAGAAATGTATCTTGTTGAAGAACAATGACGTAAATATGGATAGCTTTAATTATGCAGTTATGTAACCTTTTCAAAACCATGTTAGCAAAGCAAAAGTAAAAATGCGTTATAATTTGATTTCAGATTTTTTCTAGGAGTGTGCTGACTCCATTGTAGATAGGTATATGAATCGGTAGAATTGCAGAGTGCTCGGAGCAACAAAACTCTTTAAATAAGCGAGTTCGTGGGCACTTTGGAGTTAAAAGCAATGAAGTAGCCAGATTTGTAGAACATGTTTCCTTACCCTGAAACTAAAATCTGTCCAAAATTGTCCTGGACGAATAAGCACAATTCAAAAAATTGGAGTTACGTACTTAACCATAAAGTACGTGTCGAAAACTATCAATACATTTATTTTTGTTAACTTGTCTGTAGCGGATATATTTTTTTTTAATATTTGGAAAAAGCGAATGCATTACAGTAGGATGCAGCGAGCAGTACTTTTTCAAAATGCGGATAACGGATATTCGGTATTCGGTTGCTCAGCGGATAGCCGGATACCGGATTATCCGGCATAGTTTTTACTTTCGAAGTTGTTTCAGCTTAAATGCAGTAAAATTTAGGTTTTAAGACGACGATATCCAAAAATTCTTTTAGAAAATTCAAGGGTCAAGGGGCCAAGGCTCTAATTTTACTGTGAAGTCCTCTACGAATTTTTGAAACTTGGAAATACATGGGAACAGGGGTTAAGTGACTAAAATTCATGTTTGAGTACAATTGCTCATCTGTAATAGTAGAATCAAATATTGTAAACATGTTTTTGTCTGTAATAATTTTTAGGGGGGAGTGGGGAAGAGGTTAGTACTTATAGTCCTTATATGTTTTGGCTAACAGATTTTATTTTCTAGTTCATGGCTTTATTTTCTGAAAAACGTCGAAAATTATTATTGGTTTTATTTTATGGCACATTACATATCATACTTGTATTCTTAAAGCAGGCGTGGGTTTAAGAAGTGGCTGAGATGGCGGTAGCCTTTCATCCTCAATTAAAAATTTTAAAACGTGTAAACAATGTCGGAGATATAAGGCAAAAAAGAAGAACAAACCGAAGAAAGAAACGAAAACATAAAAAAACAGTGAAGCACAGAAACAAGAAGTATTAGAAATTAAAAACCGATTAAATGAATTGCATAAAAGCAAAAAAGGTAGACCATACTGTAACAAGAAGTTTACTACTATATGCTAAAAAAATTATTATCATTAAAAGTCAACCATGCCGATGTGGTTGTTGCAAAGGCATTGCTAGAGTCTAAGAGTTTAAAACCACAAAAAAGGAGCAGAAGAATGATAAAACTAGGTAGTTGAGGAACTACAAAAAACAAGCTTCCGAAAAAAAAGGAAAGCAGTTTAGATGATTTTGTAATTATGACTCCCAAATTAAAACTGGCCAAAAATTAATTACTAAATGAATTTAATACTTTGGTTTTTAGTAAAGTTATATTTTTTATTATAATTGCGTATAATTACGTCCGTGATTCCTCACTGAAAATTTGTTTTTAGTTGAATTATTGTTCAGTTTTTTTTTAATAAAAGATATATGTTAATCTAGTAAATTTTATAATATCCAGTATTACTTGTGTTCTTTCGTGTGAATATTGTACTTTTATATTTTTATACGAATGTTGTTTATTTCTTGTTCGCATTTTTACATTTTTTTTATAATACATTTTATAAAAAGGTTTTCTTTGCAAATTAATAAAATTTTTGTAAATAAACGTTTTTTTATGGAATTTATTTTCTTAAAAAGATGTACCGATTTATACTTTTTTGTTTATTACTTCGATTATAATGCTGAACATTATGCAGTACAATCAATTTGTAGCCTAAGCAAGGTCACTAAAAGGTCACTTTTTTGCCAAGCGAAGTAGCGTCTAAGTCACTATTTTTTTGGTTAAATTAGTTACTAGTTTCTGTAACTAAAAGGGTAATTCTAAACATGAACTCCACCAAAATATAACTTGAATGCACACAGGCAAAAAGGTGAAAAAACTCGAGTGGTTAGCTAATAACACGATCGTAAAGTTAAACGTTTCTTTGTACCTGCATTTGGCGATAAGCAGACCGATATCGGCCCCTTTGCGGTTGCAGTTTTTATACACTCAACTTGAAATTTTACAATCATTAGTGTCAAAATAACACTTAACACCTAATAAATTTCGGTTGGTTTTCAGGTAGAAACTCTCACGTGTTCTAGAGGGTTTTATATAAATGCAGACGTTAAGGTTAA